>JARJLF010000542.1:0-172773 GCA_029378395.1 Mycena leptocephala | reverse complement strand
ACATTCTGATCCCCGCCAGTTGCAGTGGATGTTGTCGCCTTTTATATGGACGATAAACGAACACATGCGCATCGGCAAATCGTCAAGCTGCTGCAAAGTGGCGTGGATTATCCGCATTGTGACGATATACTCCTTGACTACGTTCGCGAGGCAATTGCGTAGGTTTCTAGAGCCCATGCGCAAGGCAACCTCGTGCACTGCTGAACCAACATAGGTGACCATCCGCCATGCTCTGGTGTTTGGCGCGACGTAGCGCCGAATGTCATGACCCCGCAGGACGTAGGCGCTCCATTAATGAAGGTTAGGTCTGGCGATCGTTTGTGGATCAATCAAAGCCTCAGGTCTCGATGCACGTTTATCTCCTAGTCTTTGCAGGGCTGCAAAGCTCATCCCTCTCCAGCCTTCCCATCTCCCGTCTCCGGATCTGGTCGGCCCTCCACCTCCTTCCGGTCCGGGACGCGCAAGCGAGAGACCTGCCCTTGGGTTTCCTACACTGAGAGAATCATCGTCGAAGTTCTCCGAGTTTATTCAGTTTGAAGAACGTTCGCCCTGCACAGGGTGTGAGGGAAAGCTCACCGCGTTCAAATACGTCTTTAACGAAACCGACACGAACATTTACATCACTGCAGATGGGAATACGAGTCGTTGGCCTGGTTCGATGTATCTCGTGGTCCGTTCCAATCTCACAGCTCTACGCACCTCTGATGTACTTCGCTAGTATGACGACTAGGCCACGGATTCAGTTCTATTTCACGAGTTACGATTGAAACCATAGTGTCTGTTAAGAACAATCCGCGATGACGGGACACGCTCCACGCACCCCGATCTCTGCTTATAGCATTCGCACCAGCAATTAATTGCACTTCATAACTATCCCTAACCCTATCCAGAAGCCTAAATGTTAGTGAGGCGGTCACCGTCAAAGTTCGGCGTAGTTTTGGATGTCTTGCGACGGTTGACGCCAGATGACGCCAAATTTGAGACGGGGCGAAATCCAGGCACAGTTTGAAAGAAGGCTCATCATTCAGTAACGACGCCGGGAGAGTCCGTGAGATGAGACGGGCGAGGTAGACAATTCGGCGGGGCTGAAGTGAAAACATCACAAGATACAGTCGTACCAGACAGGTTGCGTGCCGGAAAGGATAGCGACGCGATGAATCATGACCAATGGGAGCTGATTTCGAGCTTGTGACGGAAAGCATGGCGCATCTGGCCAAATGCAATGTGCGGCTGTTGGACAGCATTTTGAGCTGGAACGCGCGGATGTTATCGCGATCTTTTCAGTGAGAATTTCATTGCCTGAGCTCGCCTCTCCTCAGTTGGAACAATTGAAAAAATTTGCGAGGGTACGCACGGAAGTCCAAAGTGCGGCTTCTTCATCCAGTCCGAGCATCTGGTTCAGTTCTTCTATCATCTCTTCACGGCTAATCGGTACTTCCTGGTCTTCGTCTTCATCGAATGATCTCCATTCATCTGCAGGAACAGAGGGGTCGTGCTCGGACTCAGAATCTGAGGATTCATGCTGTGAGGAATCGTAATCTGACGAATCAATAGGTGCTTCGTCAAAGTCCATAGAGATACTGTACCGGCGTGTATGGTAGCAACGGTAAGCATAACGGGCCTCCAAAATGTTGCCTAATTCCTGGAGAGTAACGCATAACAAGCGTCGGTTGCTAACTTTAATGAGGAATAAAATATCATTTTTCTAGTGTAAAACTGAGCTAAAAAATCGAAAATCGACGTACTTAGCTTCCGACAGCCGAAAGCAGGTCCAACGAGTTGAGGGCAAGATGAGATGGTGATAGGAAGAAGAGAATTATTTGAAAGCTCTACTAAGTATAGTACTGTGCTACATACAGCTGCAAACAATGTTAAGTAATGGTGACTTGCCTTCAAGTGAACAATGGTGGCTCACGGTCAAAGTTTTCAACTCAGGTTGCCCTAAATTGGCATCCGTAACGCGTAACTTGCGATGGGTTGCTAACTTTTTAAAATTTGCGAGCGCGTAACGCGACCCTGGCCGTTGCTACCATACACGCCGGTACAGTATCATCAGGTTCGGCGGCAGCACTGTCTATGCGAATGCCGGATGGAAATTGGGAGATGGGGAGATGCGCGTTTGGTGTCAGATCAATTTCCATGTCGTAGAAAGGACCCAGTTCATCGGATTCAGCCTCAGATTCCGATTCCGATGGTAGGATGGAGTCCGGAGAAACATTGCGATAGTGTTCTCGTCGGGTTCGTTTCGTTAGAAGCTCATACACAGCGGTTTGCAGTGACAATACTTTTCTCAATAAGATTCGATGCAGGCATGGTTACCAGGGAATTTGGATGCACTAGGCATAATTAAGTGCCCGTTTGCGAATCAGATCATACGTGATGCACCTGGAGGGATAATATTGAGAGAAATTTTTCCAGACTGGCCAATAACTGCAGGGAGACCAAGAGGAGATAAAACTGCAGAAGACTGGCAACAAGTGACGGGACCAGGAAAAAAAAGAATGGACAAGATTGACGTCGCCCCGGTGGCCAATACTTACGAGGCAAACACGGATGGTGACTTGTGGTTGAGGCTGAGAAAGACCATAGGTCACTTGGTTACATTTATCTGCCAAGCAAGAAAAAGGGCGCAAAAAAGGACGTCAAAAAGGCTACTGTGAATAACCCTATTATTCGGGTACATTAGACAGGTTCGCACGAGCCATTGGAGCCACCCCGTGGCTCTCGAACCGTGCGCAAAAATAGCAGGCGAGTGGCTCCAACAAGCCACTCACAGCCATTCATGTCATATTTTGGCAGTGGAGCCACCCGTTTGCGCACGGTCCGAGAGCCACTGGGTGACTCCAATGGCTCGTGCGCACCTGCCTATTGAACTTCCATGAGTGTTCACTGGTAAATCTAGAGGGTATTATATGCCTGTGCCAAATCAGGTGCATATCGCTCGGTAGATGGTCTGCGCTTGTACCACATTATCGATGGCTGCTAGTACTCCAGTCTGGATCTCGTATTTAAGTTCTAAACTACAATCCCAATGTCAAAAATCCTTTTGAACAGTTGCTCATACAATCCAGCTCTACAGCAACCTCACACTGGCTCGGTAACAGATTGTCCGCATCTATAACCTGTAACATTTGGATGGAATCTATAATTTTTGCGGCACGACCTTAATGCATCTGGTCCGGGAAATCAGGATTTATTCCACTAGACTTACGCCAATGCCGTCCACATCAACCTATCTTACATCAGATATTCCGCCTGTTCGACTTCATGGGATGTATGCTAAGTACTGCATTAGCCATGCACGTGCATTCAACCACTGGTAAATTTCCACAACATTCCATGAATGAAGCAAATATAACCCGCCATCCTCCATCACATAAAACGAACAAAATTTAACCCCATCAATCTCCTTCCCCGACGAAAGATCACAGTGTACAGACCTGCAAGCGCCCAGTAAGCCACTGCTGAGCATCATGAACACTAGAAAGCACTCACACCTCGTTACACACATAGCAGGTGCAACACCCAAGAGGTGGTACATGCTTTCCGGCGCAAGTGTCGGGTTGAAGCGCTCTGAGGACGGGGAGGCCGGACAGATGATATCGCCGCTGGGGCGGCGGAAGCCTGCATGAGGGTTGCGAGGCGAGGATCAGATACGAGTAGCGCATTTGGTATAAGACAGTAAGTATTGCTGCGGTGTTTGCTATGTAACTGGGAAGACACGGCTTTATTTCAAAACTGGACAGGCTCCATTGCTCGCATCAACTGCCGGCTGTTGAGGTATGGAATGATGTGGAGTTCATTCACGCTGAAGAAAGTCAACAGACCTGCAACAGTCGACGACAGCTCGTGCTCGCATCAAGCGCCGGCCGTCGAATTAAGATATTTCTGCTGACATGAACACAATGATATGGAATTGGGTGAAGCTCATTGACAATACAGATAAGTCTGGTTAGCCTGCATGAGGGCTGCCAGCGCAAGACTGACATAGGAAGAGTAGCGCATTGTTAATACGAGTGAGGCTTTTGCTGTATGTAACTTTGGATCGAGGCGAGTATTTATACAATAATTGAAGGATCCCAATGTGTTCTCGTCGAGCACCCGCTGTTGGCCAGCAATGATCGTGAAGTCTTCGATTGTTTGGATGTCATAAGTTAACGGTGTTTCCATTGTTCTTTGACGTTATCAGAATGAAATCTAATGTCAGTGAACCTTTACTTTGCATTATAATTAAATGTTACCGGGCTCTTTCAATTTGAGTTGATGCACCCGCAGTCTCAGATGCCAGAAATTCATTTCCACGCAGAGGTTAACGCTGACAATGACACTTGATGTTAGCTGGCCCGCTGACGGATTGCGGCTCCCAGCAGATGCCTTGTTCGAATGAATTCGCACAGATGAGCGAAGCATAAAAAACACTGCTCATTTGGAAAGACGCTGATTCTTTGTTTGGAGTAACAATCTGGGGAGACGAACCGAAACTTCATTGACACCGCGCAGACTCTTTAACGTTGATGTTTCGAGCCTCAACTGAACATTATATGCAAGGAGCGTGAAAAGAAGCAGCTACAGCTACCAGCAGCCATTCCTGAGGCGGTGTAAGAAGCAGGGCTCGACATGACTTGTTGCCGTTCGGCATTGTTCGGTATCTGTGAATGCATCGGTAAGGTTGTGATCGCGACATTTATTCTCTGTCGTGTCTCTGGCGGATGTCTTGTGGCAGATCGTAGAACAGACATTATCTCTGCCGAAATCATGGCCTCGTTGGGGTTTCGGACTTTTCGGTCCGCGAATCCTTTCTCTGCTAGTGGTGCAGCTAACCGGTTGAATCCGACGCCGCCTGCCGGTGGCGCGAAAGCAGGAACCGAGATAAAATGGCCGTCGAAATGGAGGAGGGAAGGATTGGAAGAACCGAGAATGCACCGTCAAATCGCAAGCAGATCAATTGAGGGCCTTTTCTGGTGAACAGCTTAATATCTCGAAATAATGTTTCTTATATATCGAGATTGTGTGTAAGTAGATCGATATTTATACGCAGTCTCTGCTGTGAAATCTCTCGTATGTTCGCACTTCTACAAAATACAGCTCTGAAAATGTCGGAGTCAGAGGAGAGTGGGATCCGAGAACATTTACTCACACCGGCGGCGTCACAGAGGTAACAGACGCAGCAGTCAGGCCGCAGTGGTGCAGGTCCGGAGGGGCAGAGTGCAGATTGGAGCGCCCTGAGGACGGACGGGGCCCGGGACATTCGATGTTCCTGCTCGGAAGGGCGGCGTTGATGCTGGCTTGCATCAGGCTGCGAGAGCAAGAGTGAGGTATGAAGAGTAGCGCATCGTTTGATATGAGTGAGGTGTTGGCTGGATGTAACTTCGAGCAGACCAATGTCTTTATTTGTGCTACAGGCCTCCGTGTCCGGCTTCGCTTTTGAAGCCAGAAATGATCGCGACGTTTGTCAACTGTTAGAACGTCAAAAGAAGCGGGGGAATTTGAAAAGAGGGTCAGGTCAGGTGACAGGGTTCTACTCTTTATGAAATTATGTCCGAAGCCTTTAAAACTCTGCTTTTGGAGATTTTGGGGAACATCACTGTTATACTTGGAGCGGCGCCAATTCAAGCGCTAATGCCTCGACCGAAGTGTGGGCCGCTTTGCGGCCCACCACGCTCTTGTACTGAGACGGACACCGACATTAACGAGAATCACATCTGATACGGGGCCGAGATGGCAATTCATTTCTGCATTGGAGATAAGCTTTGGGCCGACACCGACAATCAACATCGGTGACTGACGTGAGCCACAAGCCTTCGGTCAGCCGGAGAACTCCCTTATGCTAGGCCCACTGGATGCAATATCAACTCTCCATAGTTGAACTTCCGTTTGGCACGAGGCGTCCACAGCGGCCCGAGCTACAGCTAGGGTTAGTAGCATAATGCCGAGCTCTGCTCATGGCCAGTCATCGGTCAAACCAAGAGCCGAGGTTCCCCTGATCGATCCTGTTCGGCACAAGCGACAGGTTTCAAATCTGCACAAAACCACGATCGCAACACCTCTCTTCGCCCCATTGGACATCATATGCGTGACATGTGGCTCCACGCCGTGTCCTGCAGCTATCATGAGCATTCTTCCATATAGTTGCGGAGACACCGGTTGAACCATAGAAGTATAGACTCTCGATGGTATGCCGAGAGTTATGGAGAACTCATCAAACGGCCGCCGGGCAAATTTGACGTGCCCGAAGCGCGATACATGAAGGGTGTCCAACATCGGTGACTCGAGATGAAGGATATGATGCTTGAACCCTAAACGTGTGAGACCACTGCCTCGGAGGTATCAGTTCGAGAACCCGCGGTTCCAGATTCTAGGATAGCAAGGCTTCTTTGATACGGCGGCTAGCAGCAAGAGGTTCGAGACTGCGACGGAAGACTAAAGTACATGTGAAAGAATTGACATTGAGTGAAAATAGGACTCACGATTTATTTTAACTGTACTCGGTTGAAGCTTGAATAATTGTAGTGCTCATAAGATGTTTCTGTCAAATTGGGGACATGCAACCTGCACATTTTTTCCTTTGCAAAATCAGATTTTTGGGATCGTTTTATTTTTGTCATCTGTGAGGCTTGAATAATTTTAGGTCGTCAGCGTGTTTATGCTGCCATGGAATTCCCTTGTCATCCGTGCTGTAGGAACGACGAAATTGGACCTCAGCCAATTTGTCCATGGGACCGGGTGGCAGAAATGCAGGGAGCGAACATTTTGAAATCCGACAAGTAAAATCTTTATGCAGTGTCTCGAATTGAATCCCCTCATTTATGCAGTTCAAACAAACATGAAAGATATTTTATATATGCCAAGGATGTAGGTTCAGTAAGTCACCAAGTGCGGAAGAAATAAGTGAGAGGGATGTGTCAAACACTGTGCTCCAAGTACCTGTGGGCTGCTGAGATGCAACTGCAGACATGGACGGATATAGGAATGCACCGGTGGTTCAAGGCCATACTACAGCCATGATCCTGATGCAGGGTTCGACTCTCAGCCGGTGCTTTGTTCTCTAATCCCATCCTTCCTAAATTTTTATGTTTGGTCGCGGTGATATTAGTGCAGTTAATAACGACGCATTGGTTGTGTCCGGAGGAGTGATTCCAATTTATGTAGGTGGTGTGCGTCTTATGCTTCTACCTCCATCCTCTATGTAGGTCACAGTCTGGAGAACTTTATCAGACTTCAACAATTCCTAAATGGGAAAGGCTCAACTGAACCGTTCGATTTAGAATGTGTAGACCAACTGTGAAGTGTATGCACCTGGTGGAATACTTGTGCTGTACCGTCGGAGAGTTGCTTATACATTGTTCGGAGCAGCCATTGAAGGTTATACACTGTAGTCGTTTGATCAAAGACAAACACTTTCGGTCGTCATGCATTGGCCAAAGAACAGTCATGTGTCGACCAAAAGATAAATGCTTCTCCTCGGGAAATAATGTGCAACGCGACATTCAGGCCATGACACCGGGGGCAAAGAATGACACACTTGGGGGCCTACGCCGGACAGTTACTCTGATGAAGATACGAAATGGAGTCGTTATTTTGAATGGCTTGCTACAAGCTGTTGGATACATTTATTCGATGTTAATACAAATGCAATGATTAACTTCTTGTCCCAGGCCGGTACTGAGGCCGGTATTATTTGCTCACATCTGCTGTGCTCCGGACTGGTGCCCGGAGTTCGACGACTTGACAGGTTAGTCACTGTTTCTAATGTCTGCTTTTTATTTGTGCGCAGCTTCTCTTTTGCCAGAAGAGCAGCAGGCAGGGAGGAATCTGATTGGGTTCATCGTCCTCGGCAGTCGGCAGCGGTTCGTCTTCATCGACACCATGCAAAGAGACATCAGAGTTGTGTTCGGAGCCATGTTCTTCGTCCGGGTCGGCTTCTAGGGCTGCCTTTCGTTCATTCTATTGGCACCTTTCACCGGCTTTTTCATTCCGTTTTTGTCGAGCTCGTTCGCGACACTTCATGTAATTTATCTCGGATCTCAGGAAATGGAGGAACGCACCGGTGGCGTCTGCGACGCCGCCCTACAGTACATTTGCTAGTATGACGGGTTCGACTCCCAGCTGGTGCATTGTGGGGTATTTTCATGCTCTTTTGAAAGAAAATGATTTCGGAGTAGGATCTAGATATGAAGGGCGTGGCGATTGGGCTAGAATCGACACTTGTATATGAAGCACTGATGAGACTAAAGACAACCCACCGCAAAGAACGTGATCAGCAAGCCGGGTAACAAATGAGTTCGAGTATTCCTTTTACCTCGCAGTGTTATTTACCTCAATACCTTGGATATATTGGATCACAGCCTAGACAGGAACGCACCAGTGGTGGGCAGGACACAGGTCCAAGTGAATATGAGAACATAGGTGGAGACGGGTTCGACTCCCGGCTGGTGCATAAGAGTTCCGGTTTCGGTTTTGGTTTCCGGTTTCTTTTTTGAAATGAATCAGTTTAATTCCCACCTGGAATTTACACTCGGTCTTGTTATAACAGAGACTCGGAGAACCTATAGCTGCGAAGATGAAGAATTACTTACCACTTGCTTGAACAATAGCTTTGAAATTGAGCATCGCCTCTCGAGAGAAGAGATCAGATTAAAAAAAGGAGCACAGAGGAAGAGGAATGCACCGGCGGTGTCTGGGACACAGCGCCTTACAGTGTAATTATCTCATCGATACCTGAGGTGGACATGGGCTCAATTCCCGACCGGTGTGCATGTGTTGAGTTTTTCTCTTTTCTTCGTGGGTTTTTAGACTCGGACGTAGGGCATTGAAGTACCAGACTCGGAGCCGGCCTGGAAAGAAATGAATACTTTTCCCTAAGAAATCAAAGCAACGTGAACCAATGTGAGCATCCCTTACCCATGTAGATAGCCACAGTGGAGGTAAAGCACGGAATGCATCGGTGGTATCTGGGACACGTATAGTTGACCCTCCCAAGACCGTTTCAGGTGGAGATAGGTTTGATTCCCTGCTGGTGGATGCTTTTCTTTTGAATTTTTTCTTTTTTTTTTTCTTTTTTTTTTCTTTAGCATTTTGAAAGAATTGATTCTGAGAGAGCGGGTTCGGAGGATGAGAAAGAGGGAAGAGAGGTAACCGCACCGTAGACGTTTCGCACAGAAGAACCCTAACGAACAAAGCGAAGGTAAACAAGTACATATTGATGGCAACCTCGATCTCTCCCCATCCACTCACCCTCAATAAAAACACAGCGGACCGCCCTCCCGCCATCCTGTTCCTAGCCTCTCCCTCTCCTAGCTAAGAGAAATTGCCCGGTTTGAAGTATTTCCCTCCGAATACGAGCTCGTCGGCTCGAAGGCGAAGGCGAAGGAACTTGAAGAACAGACACCAAGATGGAACTCGGATTGAAAGTTGGCGACACTAGCCATGGCAGGCTGCAAAACATCCGCGTGCTCTGGCTAGCGTTCATCATTTACTGGGTGCGTTCCTTCTCTTCTCTTTTCTACGCAACTAACACAGCACAGCCCGGGAATTGTCCTCTTTGGGTATGATACGTGCGTCCCCCTCCTAACCCTTTTCTTTCCTCGGACTAAGAGAGGACTAACGAGATGAAAGGCAAAGCGGTATCTCCGGTGGTGTGGGCTCACAGCCGTTCTTCCCTTCGGCCTGCTGGACGCAAACAGCAAGCCCATCACATCCAAGACCAACGCCATCTCCTCCAATGTCGTCTCCTTCCTCCAAGCCCGTGCCTTCTTCGGCACCCTCGGGCGCAATCCGACCCTCGTGCTGTTCACACTCGTCTTCTCCCTCGATACGGCCCTCACTACCGCCGCCTCTGTCCACTAAAATGGCCTCGCGCTCATCCACGCCGGCCGCGCGTTGTCAGCGGCGCTATCAGCGCCGTTGCACACGCGTTCGTGTCGGAGTGCAGTCTCAAGGAGGTGCGGGGGCGAATAACAGGGTTATTTCAGATGCGGTCGCGGTGGGTGTGATGATTAGTTATTTTATTAACTGTGAGTGTGTCCCTTCATTCTTCGTTCTTTCTTCCGTCCCCTTCCCCTCGTCCTTCCATCTAGCGAGTCTCCCTGATCTTATTCCATTTGCGCACACAGATGACATCGGCCTCAACGCAAAACTCGCGTGTGGTAGATCCGTTTGGCTTCCAGCTCGTCCCCGTGAGGCTCATGCTGCTCGGGCTGTTTATACTGTTAAGGTGTCTATCGTTGGTGTTCTGTTTCTTCGTTCTCGTTCTTCTCGCCTCCGCTTGGTTATGCAAGCGCCTGTGAACCGGTTGCCGCTGGTCGTGCGAGTCGGGTCGCATGCCGCCTGAGGTCTCCCTCGACTTGCCAGCCGTTTCCCCTCCTCCCGTCTTTCCACCCCTTTCTGCGCCCTCCGTCGCTTCCTCTTTCCTTCCTCCTCGCTTCCACCCCTCTTTCATCCAATTTCGTTCAAAAATGATGGTCGCTGCCACAAATCCAAGCACCGGCCGGGAGTCGAACCCGTCTCCGCTAAACGAATCCTTTTCGATCGCGAATAAGTTGGCGGTGTGTACCAGACACCACCGGTGCGTTCCTCCTTGAACTGCATCCTTGCCTACGTACAAAGGTAATTAGTGAGATGGTTTTTGTATCCTGCTCCATTGCATCGGTTCAAGTTACATCCAAATCTGCCTGTGCACGTTGAGTAAAATTCAATTTATTCACACAAAATCCTGTAAGTTTGTTTGCCTCGAGCCACTCAAAAATGCCAAGAAAAGAAGGAAAGAGGAAAGAAAGAAAAAGCAAGAAAAAGAAAGAAAGAAAAAGAAAAGAAAATCCGATAAATGCACCGGCCGGGAGTCGAACCCGTTTCCACCAGATATCGTTGGTACTCTACTACAAGGCGGCGTATACCAGATACCACCAGTGCATTCCTCCTTGAGCTGCAGCCTGGGCTATGTACATAGGTAATTAGAAGGGATACTCGTATCGTGAAATCCATGGGCTCAAGGTACAGGTAGTTCGCTCATCAGCGCTTGAATAATATTTAATTTACATGTTCATGATTTTGTAAGGGAATTTCCTGTGCGACATCTAGAAATTGTCAAAAAAATAAAGAAAAAAAACCAAAGGCGCGTTGCGAATGCACCGGCCGGGAGTCGAACCCGTTTTCGCCAGAAAGTCGTGCTCCATCGGCTACTGTAAGGCGGCGTGTCCCGGACACTACCAGTGCGCTCCTCTCTGAGCGGCAGCCGTGCCTGTCTATAAAGCTATTTAGTAGGATGATTGGATCGTGCTCAAATCTGCACATCAGTTCAATCTGTACACCTTGAGTATACCAAGGCCCTCCGGGCACCCCTGGTACCTCGTGCTATATCGGGCGGGGATTTGAATTCAGGCCACTCTTTTTTAGTCTTTCAATTTATTCCAGATTCAGAGGGATCAAGACATGATTATTGAGGCAGATTCACAAAACAGACTGAAAGGGCTCAGGTTCACTTGGTTGACGCGAACGCGTCAACCAAGTTCACGTTGAGCCATGGATGTCGGAGTTGATGGACACAGAATTATCATTATCCCTTGATATAAATATTATTTTAGAGCCAGATTCACAAAGAATGAAGACTCCGGACTCAGTTTGCTGGCATCAAGCTCACGTTGAGCCATAGAAATTGAACTCTGTTCTAAGACTGAGCAGTTATTCTGGATAAAAGCATGAAGACAGCGCCATAAGAGATTTATAAGGGCAGGTTGTCAGCGCAAACGAGTTTGATGCCCGGGACGCAGCGGCAGTGCTAGAAAACTCGATTTCCAATGTTAGAAACTCCAGAAGTTGTGCTTCAAAACGAAAACTGTAGAGGCTGTGTTCAAATTCTACAGCCAGAAAACTTTAATTAGATATTTAAATACTTAATTTCGAATTTGATGGTACGATCGGGCACCGGAGTCGATTTGTCTATTCGTGTTGGAGACCTGGTTCCGTAAACGGTACCAGGAAAAAATCTAATTTCACCTAGGATTCTGCAAGTTTGTTTACCTGGAGCCACCCAAAGATGTCAAGAAGAGAAAGAAAAAAGCCGTCGAGTGCACTGCACCAGCCGGTGGTCGAACCCATTTCGGCCAGAAATTTACAATGACAACCTACTTTACGGAAGCATGTCTAGGGCACTACCAGTGCGCTCCTCTCTGAGCGACAGCCGTGCCTATCCATATAGGTAATTGAGCAAGATACGAGCCATTCAAACTCTGCGCACCTTGAATAAAATCATCCAAAATTCTGTTTTGCACCCAAAAATGTCAAGAAAAGAAGAGAAATCAGCTTTATAATACTCTGGACGTGGATACTGGCTCTAAGTTTCCTCGCCAGCCCCAACCTGACTCCGCCCAATGAATTTATATTTCACGACAGGAGTTGATAAATTATACTCGCGTGATCCAAATCTCTGAACAACGAGTTTACGGAAGGTGGCGAAGCTGATGGCTGGTGGTGAAAATTGACAGCACCGAGCGAAATTTTCAAATGGCTTTGCTTCAGACAGACAGATGGACAACATAATTTTACGGAGAGGGTGACATGGGCTCAGGGCTGTGCGTGGAATGTTCCTCGTACTGCATGCTTGGCAGCAATTCATATATCAAGCGCCTAACGACAACACTTGGCGCCGCCTGCAGGCAGTGCTGAGGCGACTATATATTCGCCTCAAACTTACTCCCACTCAATTCCAGCAGCTCAGTCCATCTGCCTCTTAGCCGCATGCAGGTCCTCGAGAGTGTCCTACCAGCTCTTAATCTCGCCAAGGCCGTTGCTACAGGCATCGGGATTCCTGGTGTCGAATCGGTCATCAACGGCGTTCTAGAACTCGCAACAATGGTTTCCGTGTGTGATTCTGCTTCCCGTACGAAAGTTCTTCTAATGCCCGGTAGACAATGAATTCGAACAAGGATGATCTGTCCAAGCTAGAGAAATGCCTTGATACCTTGATCACCATCGACGTCTCAGGTTGCGGCGACGATTTGAATAACCGACTCAGTACATTATCATCGTGCGCCATTTCCGGCCTGGAAATCGACACTTTATCTTGATTATTGTCTCCTTCAGAAACCTCAAAGTCATTTCTGGGGACTGCAAATCTTTCGCGGAGCAGTCTCGACTTCAACGGCTCCTCAAGAGCAAAGAATACAAGGAAAAGATTCAAGACATTAAGGCCTCTATCTCATCTCAGATTCAAGGGTTTACTGTGCGAATAGTTGGCGCGTATCATCATCCCATTCTGACTTTTTCGTCCTTAGTTCTATGGCAATATTTCCATCGAGAAAGCCGTGAGAGACATGACACTCAGAGGTATATCGTATTGATCATTCCTGATAAGTATAGTGACTAATTCATCTCTCGCCAGTCAACAACGTGTTCGCAAAAGAAATCCTTGGCAGTATCAGATGCGTCTCGGCACGCTATAACGCCGAAAATACCCCCGATATCTGCATGGAGGGCACGCGAGTCGACATAATCAACGACATTGTGACGCGCTTAACGAGCGCACCTGATCCATCCCAGCGCGTACTCATGCTCAGTGGCTCTGCAGGATCGGGGAAGTCGACCATCGCAAAGACCATTGCGTCCACTCTCGTGGAACATACGAATATTCTGGCGGCCTCGTTCTTCTTCTCGCGAGATTATGCAGAGCGCAGAGAAATTAGGTTTCTCCCCGGCACCCTCGCTCGCCAGCTCGCAGACTATAACCGTGACTATCAGCAGCTTCTCCTCGATTTTGTGGATGGTGATCGCACTGGGATCCTGTCCGCAGAGCCATACTTGCAGTTCCAGAAAATGATTGTCGAGATCCTCGCCAAAATGCCTCATTCTCAATCTCCATGGGTCATATGCATCGATGCATTGGATGAATGCGGAAAGGATCGCGGTCAGATGCTTCTTCGATGGCTGTCGGACAGCATTTCTCAGATACCGACCCATATTCGGTTCTTTCTGACGGGGCGGCCGGACGTTCCGTCATACCTCAGGCTCGACACGCTACGTGTGCTTACGCATGGTATCGTACTGGATGAAATTGATTCCAGTATGGTCAATCACGATATCCGATTATATGTCGAGCGCTCGTTAGACGGCAGCAAATGGATGACACGAGACTCCTGGAAGGCACCAAACCATGATGTGGACGAGATAACGAAACGGGCAAGCGGATTATTCGTCTTTGCTGCTACCGCCGTTCGTTACATCCTTGCCGGATTGCCGCAAACATCCCCGCAGAGCTCGGTAGACTACCTTCTCAAGGGTGCCCTGCTCACTGATCTGAACGATCTCTACTTTCGTATTGTTAACGAGGCGATCTCACTGCCCCTTGCGGGAGATGTGCGTGCTCAAGATTCTCGGGACCGTTCCATGCAGGTCCTTGGGACGATCTTACATCTATTTGAACCTCTGGATCTCAATGGCCCCGCCGCGTTGCTTGCTATAGATGTGGATTCTATCAGAAGAATCCTCCTCCCCCTCAGCGCTGTCGTCCGTGTTCCTGATGGTGCCATAGGCACGATACGGATCATACATCTCTCCTTCAGAGAATTCATGATATCTACCGTCAAAGACAGACGTCCCGATCTTCTCTGTGGGACAAATCAGCAGCAATGTACGGTCACATTCAACCTGCTTCGAGTTATGCAAAACGAACTCAAGTTCAATATTTGTCATCTACCGACCTCTTACTTACGGAATCTGGAAATGCCCGGCATTCAAGAGCGCGTACACAGATACATTGCAACTCATCTCAGATATTCTTGTCGTTTTTGGGCCGAACACATTGCCAGCACATCGTTCAATTCGGACCTGGACCAGGAAGCGGGAAAATGTTTGTTGGACAAGTTTTTGTTTTGGCTCGAGGCCCTGAGTTTACTCGGGATGGTCGGGCATGCATCGCGAGCATTGTCAAAATTCATCGCATGGACTAAGGTACAGAGACTTATTTCATTATACATTAGCATCAGTCTCAAAGGCATTGTCAGGACCAATCTATCATCCGCTTCGCCATCGACGCGAAGCGGTTTATTTCATTCTTTGCAGCTCCTATTGTTCAAAGTGCTCCTCATATCTATGTCTCAGCTTTGGCATTGGCACCAACCCAATCAGAGGTTAAAGCAAGATACCACCCTCATTTTCCAAAGTTATTGGCTGTCACAGTGGGGCAGATGAACAAATGGCCGGCTGCACTTGCGGTGCTGGAGGGCCACCGTCGCGGTGTCACATCCGTGGCCATCTCGCGTGATGGCAAGCATATTGTATCTGGCGGGGGCGATCATACCATCCGTGTATGGGATGTGGAGAGCGGCGAGCCAGTGGTAACTGAGCCTTTTGAAGGTCATACAGGTCAGGTTAGGTCGGTTGCATTCTCGCCTGATGGCAAGCATATTGTGTCGGGCTCCTTCGACAAAACCATTCGCGTTTGGGATATAAAGAGCGGCCGGGTTGTCGTGGAGCCGTTCATTGGTCACACTGACTGTGTCAACTCTGTTGCTTTCTCACCCGATGGCAGGCACATCTTGTCGGGCTCTGCCGACAGAACAGTTCGCATATGGGATGCTGAGAGTGGCAAGGCACTCGGTGAATCTTTCAAAGGCCACACAGACAAGGTCACTTCGGTTGCATTTTCCCCTGACGCAAAACACATCGTGTCGGGATCCTGGGACACAACAGTCTGTGTATGGGATGCAGAAAGCGGGAAAATGGTTGGTGATCCATGGACCGGCCACATCGACTCAGTCAAATCGGTCACATTCTCACCACATGGGAAACACATTTTGTCTGTCTCCAACGATGGCAGATTTTTTGCGTGGGATATGAAGAGCAGAACGATACTCACAAAATTCAATGTCGATGCAAACTGCCTTTACTCGATTGCATTCTCACCCAATGGAACACACATTGCGGCTGGGGCTGATGATGATACTGTCCGTGTGTGGAGTGCAGAAACTGGTGAGGCTATTGGTGCGCCTCTGAAGGGTCACACTGGGCCCATCAACACGGTTGCATTCTCACTCGATGGCAAGATAGGGTCTGGGTCCAACGACGACACCATTCATGTCTGGGATGTAGAGAGTATGGAGCCGCTGGATGGGCCATTGAAGGGTCCCGCTGCCAAAGTTTGCTCAGTGGCATTCTTACCTGATGGTAAACAGATCGTATCCGGCTCGTACGATCACCGAACTTGTCTATGGGATGCAGCAAGTGGGCAATTTCTAGGTCAGCTGTCGGAGTCTCGGGGCGATAAATTGGGCCGTCTCAACCTAGGCATTGCAATCGCAGTCTCTCCCGACGGCAAGCACATCGCGTCCAGCGACAGCAACAATTCAGTCTACTTGTGGGACGTACAAAGTGGCAAGCGGTTCGCTGGGCCGATGAATGGTCAAACCGACATTGTCACCTCGGTCGCATTCTCTCATGATGGCAAACAGTTGGTGTGTGGCTCCAAGGACTCAACACTCCGAATATGGGATGTGCAAAGCGGTGAGGCTCTCGGGGCGCCATTGAAGGGCCACACTCACCGTATCAGGTCGGTTGCCTTCTCGCCCGACGGCAAGCAGATGGTGTCCGGTTCTGAGGATAAAACACTGCGCATATGGGATGTGATAAAAGGCGAGACCATCTGCCCACCATTACAGGAACATACCAGTCTTGTCCGTTCGGTTGCCTTCTCACCAGATGGCAAACACATTGCTTCTGGCTCCGACGACTGCACTGTCCGTGTATGGGATGCCGAGAGTGGTGGGGCCTTCAGTAGGCCATTTAAGAGGCACACCGATTTTGTCTGTTCGGTCGCATTCTCGCCAGATGGCAAGAAAATTGTGTCTGGTTCCAGAGACAGCACAATCTTTATATGGGATGTGCAGAGCGGTGAGCCACTTAGCGAGGCCATCACAGGCCACACCAGCACCGTCGCGTCGGTTTCATTCTCGTCTGATGGAAAGCACATTGTATCCGGTTCCCGTGACACCACTATACGTATATGGGATGTGGAGGCCATCACGATTCGCCGGAAGTCTGTTGTTAAGACCACCCAGAAATCTGACTCCGGAAAAGGATTCCAAGTGAGCGCATTCCATTCAGAAATTCCACTCACTTCATCTTTCTGTCACCTTCCAGAACACACCATCCTGTGCTCTGTCTCTGTGGAGGCTTCACAATGGTTGGGTGTCTCGCGAGTCGGATTTACTATTTTGGCTTTCGCATCAGCAGAGGCCTGAATTCTGGTGGCCACATAATACATTGGTGATCAGTAGTCAACCGGTGAAGCTAGCGTATGACAATTTCGTTCATGGTACGGAGTGGATGCAGTGTTATAGCCCTCCTACTAGCGTGCTGTAACTGCATAGAGGAGAAATTATGTTACATCTCTTGCCAGTGGGATTCCAGGAGATTCAATTCCGTTGAGAGCTCGGACAAGTAACTCTAAAACACAAATGAGTATGCAGCAAGATCCCACGAATACTAGTAGTACCCAAATCAATTGTAAATGTTGGTCGGCACCCAAGGGCGTAACAAGTGGAATGAGGCTCTAGAAATCAAGACCAGACACAAAACATGAGCGGGTGGTCGTAAGCGTGAGTTCACCAAGGACATCTAAAGTCACTATTTTGAATCATAAGATATCTTCAACCCTGCTTTGGATCCATAAGCATGCCCCTGGATAACTGAATTCCAGAGATAGGATCATTTAAAAGACAGTGGCTTCTGTCGTGCTCGTAAACATGTCATTGCAGTCGGGGACCATACTATTGAGGTTCATTGACACTGCGAAGCAAGGACCAGAAACTTGCTCCGGTGGTCACTTCTGATGATCAATTCATATGGCCCTCCGGGCACCCCTGGTACCGCTGACATGTCCCTGTACCTCCTAGCTGGTCGCCTTCTGGAGGATCATCCAGCATTCAGGGCACTGATAATATCTCTGGGACACCATATCCAGGTTTTAGGGGTGCTTTGAAATCAACAGTTATTCTCTTTTCAATGCCTTTATATCGTGGATTGAACTCATTTTCCAGCACAGGTTGTTGTAGTAAATTATGTCCATAAAACCTGGTTTATCTATTATTCATTGCTGCGTTCTATTTCCTAATTGAACATGTGTGGGTGAGATATATATCAGGCCAAAATCTTGTCCACCTTTTGCTGTTGGTGACACCCGTCTGTGGAGACAGATAATGGTATGTTGGGTTAAGAAATACAACCAGCTCTTTCCAATGTATGGGGATATGCAATTGCAACGCAGACTTCCGACCTCAACCATTCAGAAAGTTCAGCATGTTTGCCAGGAGGAATAATTCAGGCAGCCTCGGTCAATGGTCTGATGCTGAGAACAGCGGGCCGGGCTCACCCTCGCCCGAGCTTTGCTCGGCTCGAGTTCGCCCGTGGGCCCGGTTGCAAGGTTTACAGTGAGACGGTGATGCCGAAAAGCCGATTGTGGCAATCACCGAAATATTCGTAATCCATGATCTGGTAGTGATTTTGAGGACCACATTTAAAGGTTTTTCAGACACCGACCTAGATCACGGCAATCACCACAGGATTGGTAATCCATGATCTGGTAGTGATCTTGAGGACCGCATTTACGACCTGGAACCTAAAACGGTACCAGGAATTATTGCTGCTTTTCTAGAAACCCCATTTAGGTGACCACATTTCTGGCAAACCCGGGTGTCACTTTTTATCGCTCTCACGAGGTTATCAATTGTGGGTGCAACGGGGTGGTATTCTCGTCCCAAGTGGCTACTTTCTTCATGAATTCTTCGGGTGTGCTGTTTTTTTTTGTTTTGGCCAAAAATAATTATTTTACAGTATTACAGCCATAGAGTCGAACCGTTTCCACCAGAAATTAACACCGGTGCATTCCTCAGCTGCAGCTCTTCCCATCTACATAATTAGTTGGGAGAATATTTTCCTCACCAGCCCTGCATCCAAAATTTAAATTTCCGCTAAATGAACATATGTTTCACGCCAGACGAGTTGGCGGCGTGTCTCGGACACCACCAGTGTGTTCTTCTCTGAGCCGCGGGATCGCCTATCTACGATGGCATTTAGCAGCCTGAGGGAAATGGTTGATTTGACCAAGACACGAGCCGTTCAAGTTACACCTAGATCTGTACACAGCGACACTCATCAGCGCTTCAATATTAAGGATATAGGATTGACGAAACAGTGGGTGAGGGAGTTCAGACGTAACGGTGCTGCGAGAACTTGTGTTCGATTTCCCCCCTTGTGATAATTTATGAATCGGATGCCATCCACATGGGCGGCCGAATCCAAAGCTTTCAGTTGTTGAAGGCTATTGGATTTGTCCAGTCAAGATTGATCATCGACTCACGTCTACATAGAAAACTGCTATTCGATTCGACAGACCTCAATGCTCACGAATTGTGCATACTACGGCCGCCGTCAATTTCGGCTCCATCCCAGCGCCAACACTCCGAATGTCAGCCCTGCACCTTAAGCTCAAAGTCCTCCAGATATGCCGTCGCGAATATGGCTTTCATTCCCGTCTGTCTTGAGTCTCAGTAATCACAGAGACACAGTACTAGAAACGACACTCACTAACACTGGCTTGCGAGACCACAGAAACGGGGTACTCAACCCGTGCGCACGGTTGAGGTTCAAAAAATATAGCCAGATGGCGCGACAGCTGCGTGGGACACCCTTCTCGCGAAGCATCGTCTGCACATCGAGCGCTGAGGTCCGCATAAGCCATTTGCGCCATGCGTCGTCTGCAGCGCGGATCGCCTCTTTGTGCTCCTTGTCGCTAATGGAAGCCGTGCGTGCGGGGCGCCCGAGGTCGAGACGGTCCCGGATGCGGGCGATGAGGATGCAGACGTCTTAGTGGGGGCATCGCGCGGCATTCGAAGCGGATTTCTGGCACTAGACCCGACGCAACAGGATTAGTTGTGGATTCGCAACCGGAAAAAGAAAGTAAAACTCGTACCTGTGTGCTACATTATCCGACGACACCACATTGAGAGCACAGTGTCGTGGTGACGCCTATATTCTCCGGGACCGTACATCCGAGATGCATGCACTTGCGCCTCCGCGCGGTCAACATCATCTCGTACCGCGCCTGGAAATAATCGTCATTGATGGAGATGCTAATTCCTGGACTCTCGATGGAGCCCGGCACCACCAGGCGTTTCCTCCGGAGCATGTCGGAGAACCACTTCCGCTCGGTGTCCATCTGCGGCGCATGCTGCGCCAACAGCGGGACAAGGACGATGCTCAGATCGAACAGCCCGTCCTCCCAGTGTGGGTGGATGGTTGCGTATTCCGTCTTGACGAAATGGAGCCCGGTAGGTAGCTCGTAACAAGCTTGGATCGCACGGCGAAAGAAATCGGCGGAGTTGCGCGGGACGGGGTACTCGTATAAACTCATCGCCGCTATCAGGGTGCGCCGCATCCGCGGTACAATGTCTGCGGAGGCCAACACCTCTTCACCGAGAGGATTCCAGAAGCGCGCCAGGCTTCCGAGCAGCGCAAAAATCACGGATCCTCCGGAGCAGCCTCTCCACCAAATCGTGACAAGACCCACCGCCGAGGCCTATATCTGCGGGGCTATTCGGCCAAGGCTGACGGCAAGCTGCACGATTGTCCTTCCGCGTCCGAAATTTAGCAGGTCTGAGACCGCGCAGCTCCTCGCGGATCATATCGCACAGATACTCGATGAACAGGTCGAGACACTCGATACCATTCAGCGTCGCCCGTGGGGTGGTCCTGGAATCATATATCCGGCACTGACAGGAGAGGAGTCTATCCCGGAGTGCATTGTGGGCAATGTCCGTTTCTGGACGCAGCAGAAACTGCAGTGAAGCACGGAGTAGCTCTGAAGATGGTTTGTCCCCCCGGCGCCCGATGAGACAACAGCACTTGAACATATTGAATGGACAGCCAGTTTTGTGGTTCATGGGTGAGCGTAGACCAGTGAGGAGAGTTTGTACATGCGCTGTGGGGGACACCGTGAGCGACATGGTGGGATAAGAGAGGAGGCACCAAAGGAGGCATCAAAACTTGATGCCATCATATTCTGGTCGGAGTTCAATCTGAGTTTGTATTGGGAGCCTACGATGGAACGGGAAAGTCGATTATGATCTGGGATTGACAAAAGAAAGAAAGCAAGAAAATGTTTCTCACTCTGTGAATTCCGACGCGTGAAATTGGAGCAATTTAGGATATTTTGATTTGTACTACGAAAGCAGTCCTGATTAGAGACAATCAACTCAGATGGAGACACTGAAGACTGAGTAAGATTCATGATCCAATCGCTGGAACAAATAGTTGTTCAAATTAGCGGAAAGTATTTAAACTATAACTATTTTCTATCCTTGACTTTGGGAGCAATGCACTTATCCCACTCGGTGCCGTGGACAAAGTCAGTAAGGTCCAATGTCGTGGATCCCCGCCAAGAAATGACAAATAAGCTCCACGGAAGACATAAACTCTGACGCAGCCAAGGAGGGACCCATATGATTCGCTCTCTGGCAGAATTGATGATCCACCCGTCGTCGAAACGAGGATGAGGTCCCCATGGATCAGAATTCTGAACCTGTCAAGGATGAGAGAAGAGCAATGAATTTTGTCATGCCACACCTTCCAAGCACGAATTGCGATATAGTCCCTCGCACAGGCAGATATAACGTATGTCCCATCCTGGGAGAAGGAGACCGAGGTTACGACTCCGTTTTCCACGAAAGGGCCAGCCGCTAGGTCTCCGGTATCTGAATACCAGACGCGTACCGTCTTGTCGAGAGACGACGTCACAATTTGCTTCCCATCTGGCGAGAACGCGAAGGAGGTGATAATCTCAGTATGCCCTTCAAACGGCTGATTGCCTACTACGGCTCCAGTTTCGGAATCCCAGATTTGCACTGGCATTGTCTCATCTTGGTTCCAAGAAACGACATGTTTGTCGTCCAAAGAGAATTTGAATCCGAAAATTCCGCGTTGTGGGGAAGTTTGAAGTAAAATTCCGCGTTGCAGTGGGGAAGTTTGAAGCGGTCCTAGAAGCTTGGCACCATGTTGGGCATCCCACACTCGGACACTTTTATCCATGGACCACGACAGAAACCGCATCCTGTCGTATGAAAACGCAAAAGAGATGATTGGGCCGGTGTGCCCCTCCAGCACAGAAACCGGTGTGGCATTGGTGGGATTCCACAGTCGGATTGTTCCATCATTAGAACCAGAGACAATCAGCTTTCCATCAGGTAGGAATGCAACAGCGCTGATCCCATTGCTATGTACATCGAGCGGCTCAGCAGCCGTAGCACCAGTATCTCGATCCCAAACCCGGACTGTATGATCGGACGACCCGGAGACGATTTGTTTTCCATCTGGAGAGAAAGCTACAGATGTAACTCGATCCTTGTGCCCGTGAAACGGCCCTGCAATCTGGGCACAAGAGTTAAAACTACACACTCGCACTGTGTTATCATGTGATCCATAGACGATGTACTCCAAGTCTTGCGAGAAACCAATCGACGTGGCACTGTCTGGCAGCTCTTTCGTACCCGAAATCGGCATGTGGGGGTCAGAAGGCACCACCCTTTGATAGAACAACCATTGAGCAGTTGTCTCTCGTTTTGAACTTATTTCCATGGTATTGCCCGGCGCTCTCAATGGCTGAAGAACCACAGCTCCTGTTTTTGAATCCAGGATCTTCAATGTAGAACCATACTTGGCAGCGATCCTTTCGCCCTCAGGGGAGAACATGATCAAGCTCGGCCCATAATTCCAAGACGATGGAATAACCAACGTAACAGCACCAGTCTCAGAATCAAGGATTTGACATGAGTTCCCCGACTCAAACAATATTCGCTTGCCATCCGGGGAGAGCGCGAAACAGCCTGCGTCGACCTCGAACGGTCCAGAATAGATCGCCCCAGTGTGGCAATCCCATATTCGTAGTGTCTTCCTGCAGCACGACACGATCCGCTTTCCATCTGGCATAAATGCCACGAACTTGACATCCTCGGTGTGCCCTTTAAAGGGATCTGTGACCATAACACCGGTTTCTGAGTCCCAGATTCGTACAGTCTTGTCGCTACCCGAAACGATCCGTTTCCCATCAGGAGAGAATGCCACACAGAGGACATCTGTGGTGTGTCCTTTAAATGGCACACCAAGTTGACAACCAGTTGTGGAATCCCACACACGTACTGTCTTGTCTGATGATCCAGACGCTATCCGCTTTCCGTCTGGTGAGAATACCATGGATTTAATTAATTCGTGGTGGCCCTCCGACGGAACAGTAACTGCTTGATCTACAACACTTGCTTCTTGGAAATCCCAAATACGGAGAGTGGTATCCATAGACCCAGATACAATCCGTTTACCATCTGGCGAGAATGCGACAGAGTAGACCATATTCGTGTGTCCTTCAAATCGCTCTGCGACTATGGCACCAGTTTGGGAATCCAATACTCTCAGGGTATGGGTATACAAACTTCCAGCCACGATATTTTTTCCATCTGGCGAGAATGCAATTGAACTTATGTGACGGCCTCCTTTGAAAGGTCCGGCAATCAGGTTGCCAGTCTCTGAGTTCCAGACTCGTAAAGTCCCATCCTGAGACCCAGATGCAATTCGGGTGCTGTCAGGTGAGAAGACCATGGACGAAATGACCATATTGGTATAGCCCCGTCGTGGTCCGACAACAATGGCACCAGTTTCAGAGTCCAAGATATGCACATTTCTGTCACGTCCAAATGCTATTCGCTTGTCTTGAGCTGAGAAAGCAATGGCAGAGGGAGTGGAGCCGGAGACGTGGAATGGTCCTGAAACCTGTCTACCTGTTTTTGAATCCCAGATACGCATCCCATCTGAAGACCCAGATGCAATTAATGTACCATCTGACGAGAATGCCACAGTTCCAATGGAGCCACTGTGGCCTGTGAACATGCCGGTGGTTATAATATCAGACGGGGATTGCTGGGGATTGCTGTGTCCTGCAGGTATCCCAAGAAGAATATCACCGGTCACAGAATCCCAGACTAGCAATTTGTCAGACCCAGACACAATTTGTTTACCATCCGGGGAGAATGCAACAGAATTGACAGAACCAGTGTGGCCCCGCAAGGGCCCGGTGACAACAGCACCAGTTTCGCTATCCCAGACAAGTATGGTCTCATCTGCGGCTCCAGACACAATGTGCTTTCCATCTGGTGAGAACACAACAGATTTTACTGCGCTGGTGTGAACCTGCAGTATCTTTTGGGCACTTGACCACCTCTCTCCAACTGATCCGTGAAATTGTAATGTTCGCGGAAAGGAGGGTAAAAAGTGATTTCGGATAATGGATTTCTTTGGTGCCAGTGGTATGCTGAGATGTAGATGTGCGGTGCACTTCGGGCAATCACTGGCGAAAATGCTGCCACAAATTTAAGTGCATCCTGAAAGAGATCCACGAGAATCTCATCCTGTGACTGGGCAAATTAGAACTACCATATAAATAATTCTTCAAAATTGGTGTGGCTTACCACATAGGTCTGGGCAATCTTGAGGCTGTCAGTTGCAATTCTGACATGCTGGAGCAGACTGAGGACTTCCAGCCAATACAGAAACTTTTGGTGGATGAATTTCTTTAGTTCTTCGAGGATTTCCGGATCGGGACCCGCGTCATGCAGGTGATCGGCCCAATATTGGCTGGCATAAGACAGCTGGGAGGAAATATGTGCTTTTACACGAACTGAAAGCTCCGGTACTTCAACATTTAGAAGATGAGAATCTTCGAGGCTGCAGATGTTGAACCGAAGCTCCTTGGTGAGAATTTGCAAGCATCCCAAGGCAAGACATCGGTTATGAAGTTTGGAGTCGATAAACCACGGTTGACCACCGCTCATATCGGGATCGGTCAGGTAATCTGAGAATGATGCATGAAGCAGCTGAACGGTCTTCCCGTGACCCTGGTGCACAAAACAACCAAGATAGTCCAGCACCTGGGAGCATGTTCCTGTGTCCAAACCCACTAGGAAATCAATTACTGCATTCGCCAGTGGAACTCGACTAAAAACAACAGCGCCCAAGACAGCGCGAGCTTCTTGAGAGAAGGTCGCATCATTCCAAGGCCCAGACTGTTCGAGGGCTGTGGTGTACAGGTCATTGAGGTCCGGTGTTCCTTTCTGACCCATTTTAAGAAGCTTCTCGAGCCTGTCCGCGGGTTTATATTGGTCGATAAATTTGGCTGCGGTCGATGCCCAGATGAAGAGACCAGCAGCGTAGTTTGCCAACCTCAATATAGTTGACTCCTCTGGCCATGTTGCATCCAGGCGATGATTCTTTCGAATATCATCCATGCACTTGTGGAGATAAACAAGAATATCATCCCTGGTGGCTTGCGTTTTAATGTCAAGTTCCCTGGCAGTGATAAGGGTTTGTGTACGAAATGGACCTGCAATATCCGAATCTGGCCGGCTCGTGATGAGGAAGCGAAAAACAGCAGGGAGTTTGGGGAACTCGTCAACAATCAAAGACAACAGACTCCGGCGTGAACCCGGATCCCCGCATTCATCTAGCGCATCTAGAATAACAATAACCGGGCCCCGAATCTGATCCTGAGCCCCAAGAAGAGGGTCGAGTATGAGCCTGCGGAACTGTGTCTGAATTGGTGCGGTGACGAGTGTTGCGTCGTCCGAAATAGCGTCGCAGATGGCTGTCCTGATATACGAATTGGACACAGCCATCCAGTACGCAATCGTACGGACGACAGCACCGGGGCTACTGCCCGCGGGATTATTCCGGTCAAAAAATAAGAATGCCCCGAGGCGGTGGAGGCTACGGAAGTACTGGGAGATGCTTGTTGATATTGTGCTCTTTCCGGCACCTGCTACACCGTAGAGCCAAAGAATATTGCCACTCTCTGACGGCATAGTGAGCCATTCGGTGATTGCTGTTAGGACATCTTGACGGGTACCGAGCAAACACTCGATGCGTAAGGATGCATCGACATTGAGTGGATTAAGGGTCTTCAACTTTTCTGATTGTACTACATGCACACAATTAAGATGTTGACATTTCCGAGACAATTCCGCATACCTAGACTTTCGACATCATCCCTTATTTTAGCAGAGAAAAATACAGATTGCAATGCTAGGCCACGGTCAAAAGACTCCTTGACCTTGAGCAGCGCAGTCGAAAAGCCTTCAATTTTCTGATTCGTGTCAGCCCAAGTGCTCCGAATGAGGCGCCCTGAACATTTATTAGCACCTGGAAACCATTCAACGAATTTCGTACCTGAGAACCCATGTCCGGTGTATTCGCGGATGAATATGGCACATTCCAATGTCTGCTTGGCGATCTCCACTACAATATTTTCCAGCCTTTTGATTTTTTGGGGCAGGTTTTCAAGATCCTCCACGAAATCATACACCTCAATCATTGTCTCCACAAGTTGAACGACATTGTCTTCTATCTGCTGCTCTTTCTTTATAGCCTGTGCATGCATTCAGTAAAGAGTGGAAAGTCAGAATGAGGTCACAGACCTGGCACACAGAGGTGAGTATCTTCCATGCCGCATTGGCGTAGGGATTGATCTTAGTCCCATATCAATCGAAGTATACACTGCACCCGTCATCGGCATTCGCACCTGGGTAACTCCATCCCCAATCTTGAGAACGAAGTCCAATCTCGTCACGACAACTTTCAATCGGGATGCAAGATCTCCACCGTTCGCTGATGCTAACTTGCTCGCCGCCAAGGCCTTCTGAGCGTCATCAATCGCGCTCTTGGCCAGAGCCGGTGTTAAATCTTCCATGCGTAACATTAAGATCCCTGAAGGCTTTCCTTTTGACTTCCCTTCTGTGGCAACAAGTTGAAGACTTGCGACTAAACGAAGAATCAGTCCGGTAACCACGAAATTGGCTAGATATCACCTCTCGAATTCGGGTCCGCACTACACAAGTTCAACAGAGCATCCAGCTGAAGAGTCAAAGCACCGAGGCAGAGGTCGCCGCGCACGGGCACGGATGTGTCGTGGAACAGCTTCAGCGATATCTCAGCTGCCGGCTTTTCTAAGGATCTGTCGCGTTGCCACTTGAGCGCTACGAACCAACGCAGAGGGGTGGACTCACATATTCAATGGTTCATCCCATTGGGGTGCAATTGTTCTCTTCATCGTTCGAGTCCGGTGTATCTGGCGCCCATCTTGGTATATCACCACGTATGGATTCGGCGTCTTGCTATGAAGAGGACCAGGATTCCATTGGAATCCGTGAGCCCTCTCGACTAGAGAACGAGATTAGAAGTCAAAGAGAGATTAACAAAGACCACGGCTTACTGAAGAAAGTGCAGCTGGGCGACATGGTCGAAGGAAGAGCCAGAGCGATGGTTACCCACACGTGCCATGTTTCAAAAATATAACTGTCAGTACTTACTTACGGTACACCAGGCTGTGTCGAGCTCTCGGCATTCAGGCGCCCTGCCCACAAACAGAACCAATCCCTGGCATCGTGATCATAATAATTTACACATTCCATCTTCCCGACAATGGTTTTCATCGTGCTAATCAACCGCACATCCAATCCATACAAGGCCGAACACTCACTTCTTTCTCTGGGCATTAACTCATCAAGTCAAAGTCTCCGCGGATCAAGGTCTGAATGTTATCAGAGTGATCGGCACAGGGATTCTGACACCGCTGCTCAAACACATTTAGTGCATCCTCGGCCGACTTGGTCGATGTCAGCTGAGGTTGGCCGAGGCGCTCGACCGGGTTGGCCGAAGTTGGCCGAGGGCCTCAACCGGGTTGGTCGAGCCTCCTCGGCCAACCTCGGCCAACCTCAGCCGACATCGACCAAGTCGAGGGGCCATCAAAATGTTAGTAATATACGCGGCAGTGGAAACTGTACTGGTCGCCATTGTTCGGCATCGGCGGTCAATGGCCGCCCATTCACTTTCCAGTGGAATCCACTGGCCATCCATCCTCACGTGGTCCACCACTGGGGGTCAACAGCTTACGGTGGAGTTCAGTGGCCCATGATCACACGAAGATCCCGCAAGATGACTTGGACGGCACGATCGGCACCACTCAAGAATTTTAAACTCCCGGCGCAGCCCTTTGTCATCTCCCGAGCTGTACCAGTCTGCCTAGGCATAGTGCTTGCACTAAGATTTGCCGTTGTAGGGCAGACTGGTAACGAGTCTATTACGACGTGCCTATTATCCCGTATTATCCATCAATCGAGAATCAATTCTGAGTGAATGGCCCGCAAAATCGCACCTAGGTTGGAGGCGCTCAGCACACTGGGACAATGGGATTATTGCACCAAGTACTTGCTAACTTCTAAGTATTTTACTTGTTACGACCAAAGGTTTAGGTGACGGGCGTGAACTGAACAATTTTGGTCATTCCAAGACCCGAATTTGCCAGACTACAATTTTCTCATGACGTTGATTGCTGAGGAATGAGCACCAAATTCAGTGATAAATTGAGGTGACGGCGACATGGTGTGAACCTTTGGTCATACTACTACAGTACTACCAAAGTTTCACACTGGTATGTCACCAGTCAACTGGAAGGAGAGAGAGAAACCACATGACATTTCTTCCAGCGTCAGAAATCGTTTCTGACTCTTCCATGGCCCATGGGTACGTCAACTCTACTCACACGTGCCAAGGCCTCAATTTGCTGGGTCCTGACAAGTGTAAGTGCAAACCCCATTCTCCGCCACAGATGAACCATGGATACAGTTGGCACAGCTTGGGGCAAACCGATTTCCCGATTCCCATGTCTTCTGCCAATGCTGATTTGTTTGCCCTGATCTCCTCGGATATCACGACTTGATCGTAGACAGCCCACCTACTTTCGAATACATGCCGAAGATAGGCCACAGGGCTGTGGGATCTGGACTGAACTATGCACGTTCAAATCCATCTGAATCAAAATATACCAAGGAGATAAAAGACCTTCTACTTCTTTGGACCTTCGAATGAAGATATAGTCCCGATCAAACTCCTACTCCCGCATGAATCGCTGATCGGCGGTGGAACTACGGCACCGTTCCGCAATGAATGGTGTCAATCACAAGGCGGAGGTTAAGGGTAAGTTTCCATCCGGACGGTTATATATTGCTAATTACTTCACGAGCACAGAGGAAACTGAGACGTGGGCGGAGTCTTCCCAACGATCAGGGCAGTAATAATTTTGAAGAAGCCGGAAGAGGAAGAAGGGTCAACGTTGATCAGACGAAGATAAGGATAGCGTCGACTTGGTCGAGTTATTCCTGGGCGTTGACGACGCATGATGTCTCAATTTTATCTCACCCAACTCACAGGCACTGATGGCCGCGCTGGGAAGGGCTCCCTTGCAAATGTTTTCATATCTCAGCGGATGGAACGACGATCAAGATGCATGTTGTTGGAACACCACATATCACTTTCGCATTTCGGGCTTGGAGGGAGAATTCCACGTCATAAGGAAACCTCAATCTGACATATTACATCGACGTCCTGTATAGAAGCCCCGTACCTGAGAGAACGCGGGATAAACGGAGGTTTCGGCGACCACTAATTAAGGCCTTCTTTTACCGTGCCTCGATTCTCTCAGGCGAAAATCAAACCTTCGTTGTCGACTTTCCGTGCAACATCGTCCATCTCAATTATCGGGCGTAGTCACCAGAAATAGACGGACTCCCGATTATTGTCCAATGTTCCCATGAATCTACTTCACCGTGATTGACGCTCGGCGCCGCTTCGGCTTACTGGGAAGTTCCATTTTTGACCCACCGCCGCATGGTACTGTACTCTTCTCCGTCAGAATTCCGCAGAAGGTGACCAACATCTTTCCCGCGCTGGACTATCACAATCCATCGTCACACCCTACCTTTCTTTCCTCCTCATGTCCTCCAACACGGTATGCCTCCGATCTTTCTTTGTTTCATATGACTGACCTGGGTATGGATGTAGGCGTTCGCAAGTCGTCTGGTGCCAAGTACTTTGTGTTCTTGCGCAACAATTTTGGTGCGTCAAGACCTGCAGTCGCGTTGATCTGTACTGACACAACGCAGGTCTACGACTGGATATGTAACATTGACCAAGAGGTGCATCGTCACTATCGAGCACTTAAGAACCATGCGACCAACCTGTTTCTTCCAGATAAGCCATGTGTGGTTCCGGCCCTGGTCAACAGGAACATTGATATTCTTCCTCAACCGATATCTTCCCTTTGTAGATATTTTCGTGGCCCTCTCTGGTAAGCTACACATGTAACTCGTACCTAGTTGCTAGATTCTGAATGATTAACTCGCAGCTAAATTCACCCGCATTTCTCCTGAGGTGTGATTGATCAACTCTCTGCTCAATTCACTCTTACTCGCATAACACAGCAGTGTTTAACTAGGAACACGATCGTCGCATGTACGCACAGCGTACTCGTCATTCCCTTAACTTTATTCCTATTTCCAGGGCTCACAGTGCTTGGCACATTCCTATCAGAAGGTACTCGTGATGAATAAATTCGCTGCAGCATCATACTCATCTGTGAGTAGTAATCCTGATGTTGCGGACGTACGCGGTCTGGGAGCGTAAGCGAGCAGTTCGGATATTGCTCATAATCCTCGCTGCTGTTCGTCATATTCCGCTGTCCAACGTCTTGTAAGTCCTGACGCCATCCCACAGTGCACGGCCGTATGCACAATCGTCTTCGTAAAGCTCGAGGTGGTGTCCCTGGAATGTCAGTCCATATTGTACTCCTTCGCTGATTGCGACTAATCTCGCCCACGGCAGATGTACCGACAGCCGGGGTTGGTTGCACGCTTGCGAAGGCCAGCTCGATCGTGATTTTTGCCTACATCGTGTTGGTGATCTCCGAGACGAGTACGCACTCAATTCCCCCTCGCGAAGGAATACTCATCTGAACTCTAGCCATTGTGGCCCTCACTGCGGTGAAGGCCCACCGTGAACGTATGTGCATTCTCCTAACCTGTACTGTCATGCAGTGAACATCTTATAGTCCGATATTCGCGGCAACCCTGGCTTGTGCAGCTGTATCGAGACGGTGACCTTCCACCTCAAGTCCGATCTGATCTTTGCATACTGATCAATGGAATCAGGCATGCTGTTCTACGTTTACGTCCTCGGTGAATATCTTACTGACCATGCTCCTAATCCAACTCAAATTGCTTTCAGCAATATCCCTTGCTAACATCCTTGTCGCGACTCTCGCTCCTGTGCGTCGGCAATCCCAACGCATACTCTCTTTCATCTAACCGTACTCCTTAGTCGATGTTTGCGAACTGGCTGGCGAGGTGAGTGTCGCAGGAGTCCACCACCCATACTCATGTCCCACGGTAGCCCTCAGCGCGTCGTGCACTCCGTCCTGTGCACCCGCGTGCTGCTTCTGGTCCGCTCCTCGTCCCGCGCAAACCACGAGTCCATAGGGCTTGGCATTGATGATGACGCCCATGGAACGCTGGTTTTTGTCGGTGTCCCCCGTTGATTGTGGGCCGTGTGTATATACCCAGCCCTTACGATTTTGCCCCAAAAATATTAGCGCATCTTGCCCCTTCTTGAAATTATGCATACTGGCAAAAAAACTGGGTAAGAAAGAAAAAAGACTCCGCTTGATCTTCCTTGTGGTACGAGAGTTGAACAGTAAGGCAATGTGCCCCAGAGACCACCGGTAACTTCATCCATGTTCTGCGTTTACACTCACCCATCCAAGTTGAAGAACGGGATGCACGAACCTAATGGTTGAAGTTGCTTGTGTTCAGCCAAGGTATTGATTTTCCACCGGCTGCTCATCTGCGCTTGAATATTTCTTTCGCGCGAGCCTACTGCCAAGAGAAAAAAAGAGAAAGACTTTCATAGCGCATGCACCAGCCGGGAGTCGAACCCGTCTCCGCCTGAGCTTATGCTCGATTTTATTGTGGGCGGCGTGTCCCGGACACCGCCAGTGCGTCCTATCTGTGCCGCATTTTCACTCACCGGTCCAACTTAAAGCATGGGATGCGCGCAGCCAATGGCTCAAGTTGCCTATGTCCAGTCCGGTATTAGCTTTCCACTGTCCATCAGAGCCTGAATATTCACCCAATGATGTCCACGAGACTTACCGCCAGAAAAACGTGTAAGAAAAAGACTTCGCGCTTGTCCTCATGCACCAGCCGGAATCGAACCCGTCTCCGCCTGATTCTCGTGCAGGCCAATAGCGAACAGTTGGGCGTTGTGTACCGGACACCACCGGTGCGCTGTTCTCTTTGCTGCATTCTCACTCACTTATCCGACGTGAAGCATGGGATGCACGATCAATTGGTTCGAGTTGCTTGTGTTCAACCAGGTATTCGATTTCTCACTAGCTGCTCATCGGTGCTTGAATATTTATTTCGTTTGACACTGCCGAATAGCTGGGCAATAAAAAATGGCCATGGGGATCTATGCACCAGTCGGGAATCGAACCCGTGCCCACCGGATTCTCCTCGCTAGAAATACCCAAACATCAAGGCGGCGTGTCCCAGACACCACCGGTGCGTTCCTCTCTGTGCTGCATTCGCCGCTAAGTAACCAAGCACGCGAGGCTCGTTCAATCGGGCCAAGGCGTTTGTATTCGACCAGGTATTGATGTCTAACTGGCTTTCCACCGCCCATCGGTGCTTGAATATTTATTTCGCTCAACATCACTGCCAAAGAGCTTGGTAAAAAAAGCAGCTGCCATCTTAAGCATCAGCCGGGAATTGAACCCGTCTCCACCTGATTCTCGTTACTAGAAATACTGGAACAGTAAGGCGGCGTGTCCCAGACACAACCGATGCGTATTTATCTTGGTGCTGGACTTTTGCTTGTGGACAACTTTTGGCGCCACATTTCCGCCACCCCTACCTGTGAGATTTAGGCTAGTTTCAGCACTTCCGGGAGTCGCTTTGCTGCTCAGACTGCTTGATTTATGTCATCGTTAGCCGGTCGGAGAACACTAATACTCCCTCCTACTTCCCCAATCTTGACGGCGGACAGAAAGACACATCAACATGCACACTTTTATTTTATTTTAAAAAAAAATCCAGATGATATATGATGCACCGGCGGGGAGTCGAACCCCATACGCGCCGTAAATTTTATGCCTCCAAAGTCCTACAATGTGTGGCGGCGGTGTGCCGGACACCACCGGTGCATTATTCTCTATATTGCATTCTCAGCTACCTATCCAAGCAAGGGCGGCTCGAAATTAATGGCTGAAGTGGCTTGTGTTCAGGGACGGTGTTCGACTTTTTTCGGCTGTTCGGGGCTGAAGTATTTATTTCGCTTGGCGCTACTATCAATGGGCAGAGTAAAAACAAAAAGATTTGTTGTGTATGCACGTCGGGAGTCGAACCGTCTCCGCCTGATTATCGTGTTGGTGAAATGGATCGAACCATAATGCGGTATGCCGGACATGACTGGTGCGCATGGAATCTCTGTATGCGGCTCTCATGTTTGCAAGATTAGGATGCGTTTCCATCATGACCGATGTTGCAACTCCCGAAAATGAAATAGGAAATTAAGTTTGTTCGTGTTTGCGCACCAGGCCCAAATCCCCTCCATCATGGTTCATGCGGCATCGTTTCTGCAAACAATGCTCTCATGGTCCGCACCAAAACCAACTACGGCCAACTACGGCACAAGGCAACGGCGTGGGAGCTTTGATCCCGGCATCTGGCGCATCAACACGTGCATGTTGAATAACTCCTCTTGGCCTCGACGTCACCGCACGCTTCAGCATCTAGGCTCCTATGGAGTCGCCTATGGCCACCATAAAGGCTAGCCGCCCAATGACGCTAGTAATCTCCCTTCTGTACTCCTACCCCACGCACGTCCGCCTCGTCCCTGGTCAGCTTTGCAGAATAACCCGCCATGTCCACCGTACGCCCGCCTAAAGCCCCACCGCTCACCTCCATGCCATCCACCCCCGGCCCCCAGGTCCCGGGCGGCTATCCGCGCAACAGCGTGGTCTTTTCCACCAACCAATGGGACCGTGCACCCCCTCAGACTCAGAGTCAGACGGAGGCGAAAACAGGTTTCCTTGCTGCAACCAAGGCGTACTTGCCCCCAGCGGTAGCGTCGTATTTCCGTGCGTGGTCTTTTCTTTTCGATTTAACTTTTACATCTACTTGACGCCATCGGAGTCGTTCTTTCCATCCATACCCATACCCGCTTTCATTCCGTCCTGCCAAACACGATCCTAATATTGTTATCTCCTTTAGCCACCCAATCCTCGAACACTACCACCTCCTCGAGCGAATTTCTTTCCCCCGCCGCAAACTCAGCTGGCAACACCCCCGGCGTGGCCCTGCACACCGACGGCAGCACGAGCTCCGCGAGCGACTTCAGCACGCGCGCTTACGCGGGCTCGGGCTCGTCGCGCGGGACGCTCACGCCGACGCGGGGCAGGGTGCCTTCCCCACCGGTTCAGACTCCGGCTCCACATTCACCATGTCAGGCGTAGATTCCACTGCCAACTCGGATCCCGATCAGCGCCGCACGTCGACAGCAACAGCGACGACAACAGCGACGACGGTCGACTCTACTCCCGGACCTGAAGCCCGCAGGGTCGACCCGCTGCCGAGCGTCGCGCCGTTCGCGACGTGTTGACGACCGCGGTGGCGCGCCCTGCTCCTGCTGCTCAACCTAACTCTACGACGACCCCTGCCTCGCCTGCATCTCCCGCCTCCTCAGGCTCCGGTTCAGGCTCGGGCTTCAGCTCACTCAAACACAAGCACCGCCCCTCCTCCCCCGCCTCACACGAGAAGGGCTTCTCAGCGAGCTGAAGCGCTTCGCGTCGTTACGCCCGTCGGGGAGAAGGGGGAAGGCGGCGCCACCGAGTGCGTTGGGGGTGCGGGGCACGTAAGAGGCGGCAGCCTGGATACCGCCACCGCAAGCGGCGCGGACTCGCCCGACGATGCGAACCCACAGGTGCATTTTGACACCGCTGCGCCCACGGAGAAACCCTCCCGCCGCGCCTCGCTCCTGCGCACGCTGCGCGGGGAGGCGTCTGTACTCGCGGGGCGCGTGAGGGGGGATCGGGAGAGGGTGGAGAGGGGGAGGAGGATGATTCATGGGGAGGTTTAGTGTCTTGAAAATACCTGGGGGAGGTCGCGGGTCTGAGTTCAAATGGGGTCTTTAAAATGGTTTTTTTGATGATTTGTTGATTCCTGCGGGAGAGGCAGAGGAAGAGGAAGAGGAAGAGGAAGAAGGTGGGTGGGATAAAACCGAGCGCGGACTCGGGCCTATTTACTGTACATGTAGTAGTTTGGACTTTTCGACAGAGTTGGTGGGACAGTTGTATGATATCCATGTAGATTTGGAGATGTGACCCGCTGATAATATACGCTCGTTTGAATTACTGTATCTAAAAGGCTGACCATACGGGAAGCACCTTTGATTATCGACTGCACGCAATTTGAACTAGATCCGGGCATGCATTGCCCACGAAGGTGGGATTAAGTGAAGCAGAGAGAGGAGTAAGAATACGCAACGGTGGTGTTCGGCACACGCCGCTAACTCGTATTTGGATGTTTCTACAAATTCATTCGGCGGAGACGGGTTCGATTCCCGGCTGGTGCTTGTTTGAACAGGATTGCAATTTTTTTGATTGGAAACAAATTGGATTTTGGTGGGGTTCTGGCGGGGAGGAATTTCTAGGGGAAGCAGCGTCATAGTAGTAATTCATATATAGCACTCAATTTGAACCAGATCCGTGCATGCATTACCCACGAAGGTGAGATTATTGAATTATCACACAGTGGAAACAGAAAGAGAGAGAGGAATAAGATTATAAGAATACGCGCCGGTGGTGTCTGGCACACGCCGCCAACTCGTACTTGAATTCTGGTGTCTTCATTTGGCGGAGACGGGTTCGATTCCCGGCTGGTGCTTGTTTTGACAGAGTCGTAATTTTTTTTATTTCAATAAATTGGATTTTGGTGAGGTTCTGGCGGGGAGGAATTTCTAGTGGAAGCAGCGTCATAGTAGCAATTCATATATAGCACTCAATTTGAACCAGATCCGAGCATGCATTACCCACGCAGTTGCCCGTCACGCGTGAAGCTGGGAGAGGAATACGCGCCGGTGGTGTTTGGCTCACACCGCCAACTTGTGTGTACACGTCATCGAAACAAATTCATTAGGCGGGAACGGGTTCGATTCCCGGCTGGTGCTTGGTTCGACTCGGTCACACTCTTTTTTTTTGCAAGAAAGGATTAGACTTCGTCGATGAGTGCCCACTGCCGGGTGGTGGGGTTCTGAGAAGGGAATTCTACGTCGTAGTGGCAATTCATGCATCCTTGAATGCACGCAATATGAACCAAATACAGGGATGCATTACCCTCGAAGGTAAGATCAACACAGTTCAGCTGAAGCAAAGACAGGAAAATGAATACGCAGCGGTGGTGTCTGGCACGCACCGCCAATTTGTATCCAGTGTGAGCGCGAATTCGTTTGGCGGAGACGGGTTCGATTCCTGGCCGGTGCTTGATTCCCCCAGGTCGCAACTTTTTCTCTTGTAAGCAATTAGATTTTGGGCGGTGGGTGGGTGGTGGGGTGGCGAGGAGGGAATTCCTACGTCGTAGTAGCAATCCGAACTGAAGGCACTCGATTTGAACCAGATACATACGGAGATCCGCATGCATTAACCCCCGAAGATAATTCACCGTTCACGCCTTGCCAATTGAAACAAAGATAGGAGTAAAAATACGCACCGGTGGTGTCTGGCCCACACCGCCAACTTGTATATGTGTGTGTTTCAGTGAACTCATTTGGCGGAGACGTGTTCAATTCCCGCACGATGCGTGATCTTCCCCGCTCTTAAATTATTGTGATATCACATATTAACACGATTGAAGCCGGGAGAAGAATGAGAATACGCACCGGTTGTGTCCGGCACACACCGCCAAATCGTATCATACTGAGAGGAAATTCATTTGGCGGAGACGGGTTCGATTCCCCGTCGGTGCATGGATCGCATTTATTTTATTTTGAAAGAAATTGGATTTTGTCGATGGGCGGTGGCGTTCTGGCGAGAAGGGAAGTTTCGAACCGATACAACGATCAGAAGTATTCATGATTATAACAGAGGTACTGTACGGTAGCCTATACGATCCTGTGTAACTTGTTTCAATTTCAAAGTGGAAAGTTTAAAGTTCTCAAGCAGAGTACTCCGTAGCTGGATAACTGAGGTTGGAGCGCAGAGGGGAAACGCACCAGGGGTGTCCGGGACATGCCGCCTTTTGTTCGCAGGGTAGGCTGGGGCAAAGGAAAGATGTTGCTCAGAAGAAGCCTAGCACGAAATCATCGCGTATCATTCTTCAAGATCCACTTTGATTCTACGCATTCCAATCCCTCACTCTGTGGATGTGGATAGCCACGGTTGAAGAGGAGAGAGACACACAAACGCGCCGGTGGTGTCTGGCCCACGCCGCCATACTGTACATATTTGCTGCCGGCTTTTACGAAGTTTACGGCAGAGACGGGTTCGATTCCCGGCCGGTGCATAGATTACTAGAATACCATCCTTTTTTAAAGCGGGTTTCTTTTAGGGGGGCTTTGGGAAAGAAAGGATACTGGTCGTATTTCTCTGATTCAAGCGTCGAGGTCGGCTAGGAGTAAATTTATGTAACGAACCACTCAAGCCAACAACCCGAAAAACTCGGAGACAAGGGGTCCGTCGGGACATCAAATCGTCCTATTTCATTCATTCTTGGTACCGAATATACATAGGCGGTCCAAGGCGCAAGTGGATTGGATATACATTCTTCATATCAATTTTGGCACCAGTGGTCAGAGTGGTAAGCAAAAGTAACGCGAATACGGAGGATGATTTTGTGCTATGATCGAGAATTCGTAGAGCAAATCAGTACTCGCTTCGTAAGGATCTTCGTATCAATTTTGAACGCAAGCAAACGGCCGTCAGAGTGGTAAGCAAAGAATAAGGAGGATGATTTTGTGCTATATAATCGAGAAATTGCCGTGGACGGTGGAACAATCGGTACTCAGTAGTCTTCGTAAGGATCCGCAACAACTGTAACTGAATCAGCTACGTCGGCTTTTTCTCAAGTCATACATACTTGGCGATCTGTCGTGCTATGGCCAACATACCTCCGGATAACCAACGTGAATGGTAAATTTGAGCCCCTCATTCATAAGTTTCCTGAGTTCTGCTGCGATAACACCTCCAGGCTGCCATCTCCGTTGCGCTGCATGGTGAAATTTAAGACGGCACGATTGCAACTGCTCGGGCTTGCTGGTTCCCCTTCGCGAGTGCAGGAAATCAATCAAAAGGGTATAATCTAAGTTCGGTTCGTATGTTTCAACAACTAGCTCCATGAGAAATGGGAACGCCATATCTGGTCCCCACGTTACCCACTCCAACACGTCATTGGGATCCTTGTAGGACATGATTTCAACCCGGTTGGCCGAACGCAATGCGGGCGACCATTTATCTAGCTTAAATTTACTGTGCTCGGTGAAATCGAGGCGAATATCGGCGAGTTGGCAGGAGGATCGTTCAATGAAAGATAGGAAATGGTCTAAATTTACGTAGGCGAACACCGCAAGGGTTCGAAGATTGGGGAGGGTGAGCAAACTCAGAGCGAGCGAGCTCGTTTTGTCGTCGCAATCTTCTAGACTCAAAGCCCGAAGATGCGGAAAGATAGTCGGCATCGTGGATCCGGTCACCCACTCGCCGAGCTGGCATTTCAAATGGGTGAGGAGTGGCAATTTCGTTAAAATTTCGACCATCGTATCAATCGAGATGGGTGCACTAAGTTCGAGGCTCGTCAGAGACGCGGGGAGAGTGTTTGACGTAAGTTTAGTGCGCATCAGGAAGCGAAGTTCCCGGATGGTAGGCGCAGCATGGATAAGATCGTGCAGATCCTGACCAACCATGTTGGCCACGGAGAGAGACTGAAGATTCGGGAGGTGGGGAATGGGCAAGAGACGCTGACTTTGTTCGAGTGAGACCTGTATTTCAAGTCGCTCCAGCTGTCCCGCAACTGAGCGAATGGACGATAGATGCTTTGCCTGCGGAAGCTCTCCCCTCTCGCTGGTACAAAATGTCAACGAAAGCGGACAGCCTTTGGCGCGAGAACACCAGGTCTCGAGTAACTCGGCACTGTTATCGGAGAATAAATCTGAATGGATGGAACACCATAGTTTGCGCGTAGACAGCGCAATTTTCCTCCAGTGACCACAAATCTGCGCAAGAAGAAGAGGCGCTGTATCAGGGGAAGGACGGACCTGCCCATCGCTCGGGAGACAAGCAACGAAAATCCGGGAGGTTATTTCGTAGGGGAGAGTGAGAACTGGGTACACTACGAGAGCAAGGCTCTCCTCCATCTCTTGCTGCGCATCCTCGAGCGAAGTAATTGCGCAGACAAGCGCAGCAAGGTCTGCTTTGCGCTGAGCGATCTTTGACTTGATTTCTGCCAGGATCGCCCGTCGCTCTGGTAGTGTAGGTTCTGGTGCGGACGAAATCGAGTTGCGGCGACGCAACATCTCCTTATGGTCGGTAATTTTCGTCGTCCGCAGAAGGTGATGAGAATAAAGCCTTGTTTGTTCCAAGTTTGTGGCCCATGTTGACCATTGTTGATTTGTCCCACGGTCAAGTGCAACTCATAAGTAATCGTGGCGCTCAATCGAAAATATCAGCGCACCTTGCCCCTTCTAGAAAATAAACACACAAGGCCCACTATCGTAGAGGTAGAGTATTTTGGTTTTATGGTGCCCGCTAAGTATGATGTTATCTTGGTGTAGTTTACTCCCTCGATTGCCTGCACATAAATTCAGTATTTTAGCCGTGAGCATGCCATGATTCATGTAAATTGTTACACTCCTTCGAGTCGTCTTTGATTTCCTACTTGTTTGATCTTGTGCAAAAAAAAACACCGGGGCTACTTGATTCAGGAAGGTTGACACTCCCCAAACCCTCTGGGGATCCTTCCCCCTGAAAGGATTCCAAGGCAGTTTAAAGCAGAGCTAAAGTGAGGAAATTCGAACGAATAGGTCATTGAAGCAACTCTACACTTACTCCATTCCGGGGAGCAAACTCGTTCTGTTTCCGAAACCCAAGAGATATTGTAAATCATTCTGAAGAAAACCCGGGCATTTGTAAAGGAACTCAGGAAAAAATAAAAACCCTTGGCCAGTAGTTGCAGTAAGTACTAAAAATTAGGTATGAGATAGAAAATAAATTACGAGGAAGACGACAGGTGGGTGAAGCGTGGGACAATTGTGAAGAGATTGCATGAATCGTGGGATGATTGCGACTCAGCCACCCATTATTGTGTGATAGCCCCAAGACCCACCTATTAAAGATAGTAGGAACCACCTTCAACGTTGCGTAAACAGCTGGAACCCGCCTCTTTCACCAACTAGACATACTTTCTTTCCTTGAAAAGTCCAAGCCTGCTCATGTCTTTCGCATTTTTCTGAGAAATTTTCTCTTAGATGATCCGACAAATCAGGACTCGGATAGTACTCGTACCAAGACTCGATGCTAGATCAGGGACATACTGTTCTTTCTGGAACTCGATGCTGCGTTTGCTCAAGGCTGTAGACGATAACTATCTGCTAAAGCTAAGAGACTGCTAAGAGCCTAGTAACAGCGGATGTGCTTAGAAGGGGCCAACGCTGTCATGCCGGCGCTTGGCATTTCTTCCTCTTTCTCCACCATCCATGGGCCAAGAACCCGAAGCTGATCCTGAGTTCACTCATAACTCAACCACAGACAGTCGTGGATTCGCCTCGTAAGCTCCTATTCTGGCTACTCTCGTGCTGCATCGAATCGCTGAATCTCGTGGGCGCCTTCTCCAGTACTGGCACCATATCTTCAAATTGGACCGGCTCACCTGGCGAAGAGTTGAGAATAAAAACGTGAGAATCGCCCTAGAACCGGTTTCAGAAACGCGGTAGTCAAACCTGAAAGTCGTTTCTCACACGTTTATAATGCACTGAAATCGCAGATCTTCCCGGCCGAACGGCAACGATACACTGGAGCTTGAGCCTTCATTGGGCGACAATATCAAGTTCGTCAAAAAAAAAAAAAAAACAGGAAATCCGATTCCTACGGTTAATGAGTTTGAACTTACAGCTGAATTTCGATCAGAGGCGAATGCAGGGACGCTGCCGCAACTAGTGGATTGCAAGGACATCTCGAGTATTTTCCAAGATAGCTCTGATTTCCTTCATCCTGTCGCGCTCCTTCACATCCGCAGAAAGCCCTTGTGCCAGCACCCGAAGATCGTCATGGAGCTTTGAGCATGCAGTTCGAAGAGGGATGACCCAGTACCGGCTGTTCAATCCCTGGGGCACCTGCATAACGTGTAGGTGCAACAGTCCCTCACTGCGCATCCCACGAGCCACCATATCGGCCCACTCCGCGCCTGTGTCTCGGAGATCCTCCGCCGAACCCCCCTCGATCGCAGAGTGAACCTCTATCACGAACCCTTCGGGTCGAAAATTGAAAGAGTGATAAAGACCTCGCTATTGGGATTCGATGCCATGAACTTGACCTGTTCGTCACAGATGGAGTCAAGCTTCATCTCATAATGGTGATGGATCAATGAGCGAAGGTATTCGCGTTCGAGGAAAAATAGGTTTGATTGGTCCTCATCTGCGACTGATCTTGGGATTTGTTTGCACACAAAGCGAGTGTGGACTCACTCAAGCTTAGGGTTTTATATGAGCGACAGGCGACTCGATGGCCCCCGTTCCGCCAGTCGATTAGCTGGCAGTCTTGGGAGCAATAATAAAATACTTGGCAACCGGCGCATCGCTTGAACAGGGACTTCGCATCAATTTTGGTGCACTAAAAACATCGTCAGAAGTACTGGGGAGGTTTTTCTATGAATTAACCCTAACCTGAAGATTGTCGCAAGCCTTCATTGATATACGCTCTCCCATCTTGGCCATTACCTCGACCTGATCCTCGACGAGGCGCACAAATTTCTCCCAGTCATTGATCAGCCCGGAGCACTGGAAGTTGGGAGCGGAAACCAGGTCTTCCAAGTCGTTGAGCGAGTCGCCGAGCTCTCGGACGACATGGTAGGAAATCAGGCCCATTACCACGATCATCAGCAGGATTTCGGACAAGGGATGAAGTTCGGCGGCAGATGGGAGAGTTGCACACATCACAATGGCGTGGAGCATTCCACTTTTGATCGCCTCTTCAAGAAACATATATCCGGGCGAGGAGATGAGAATACGGGCCAACAGCCGGAAACATTCTCGGACAGTATTCGTTGTCCTGGGTGTTGAAGCTGGGATGAGAGACAGTGTGGCGGTTACTAGAGCCTCCACCCATCGGTAAGAATACAACTTTGTGCACAATGGGCCGGGCGATACGTAGAGCCACTGTCTCTCTTCGCCGCCTTCCGGGTCCAGGTCTGTATTCCGGATGCAGGAAAGTAAAATGTTAATGAGGGGCGGCCGCGACATCGGAAGTGAGATCCTGGTTTTCGACCACACTGTGTATGTACTTCACAACCAGAATGGCTAGGTCGCTCAAGGAGCCGCCAGCGCCCTCGATGATTTCCTCAAGGTGAGCCGAGTCCCTGTTGTTCAAGTCACCAAGGACGAAGCCAAGAACAGTGGTAACAAGGGCGAGTCGGTGTGGCTCGACGATTACTGGGAGAAACGTCCACGCTTTAGCAACAAGCGTTCTGAATCCGGGCGTAGTTGACATGAGGGCGCAGGTTTGGGGGTCGCAGCGAAATCGACCGGCAAATACAAGGAAATCGATGTAAAAAATCACATCTAGAGGGAGCGCGATTTCAGGGAGATGGTCCCAGTGAATGTGAATATAATTGACCCAAGACCAGATGCGGGGCCATACAGAGACACCTAGATCCAAATGGGGCGAGTTGTTGAAGAATAGATGAAGTGATAATACAGCACAGGAAACGTCGTCTCTGGCGGGGCGGTCGAAGAGCTCGAGCTGCCCTGGGGAAGGAATCCGGACGGGGTCTAGATTGTGAAAGAATATCGGGAGGAATGTGGCCTTCTGGGGACCGTCCAACGTATCAAACAAGGCAGCGGCAAGCTTCACGTCCTGAAAACGGCGGTTGTCTTTTGCACGCAGCCGCTGCAATGTCCTAATGGCGACCATCGTCAATACCATGGTCAATACGATTTCGCGGGACGACAAACAGCGACTCTTACACAGATTGGCGGCGGCATGTCGTTGAGAAAAGTGTCAAGTTCCAGGTGCGGATGCATATTACAGGGATCGTAGGCTGACGGTGAAGGAAAAGAAGAATGGTATCAAGTCGTTGGATGGTGTTTGGTTAAGGCTCCAACCGTTTCCATTTGTAAACGTTTCCAAACGGTTTTAACCGTTTTTATTTCCGTTTAGTTTGCCTGGGGTATCAAACAGTTTATAAACAGTTTGTAAATGGTTTAAACAGTTGTCAAGGATCTGACAGCTTACCACGTCTTGGAGGTTGTCTTCTGATCCAAAAGATTGTGCCACATTGCCTGCAGTCAACAATGCCCTAGAGTCTAGGGCCCCTACGTTTGATTAATCCCTGGAGTTCCGGGGCCCGCGAAATCTGCCGGATTCTTGGCCGAATCCTGAGCACTTGGGCAATAATAATATTTTTATGCGGAGGGAATAATATTATTGGGCGAGGAGCTTAGGTCAGGGCCCATCTATCTTTTGTATGAATGGTGTCCACGGCAGGTATAATATTTTGCTCGCCAAAAGTGCTGCAGTATAATATTCTTCTCCCCGTATGGTAGGGTTCAGCTGATCGATATTGAAAGCACAAAATATTACCTAGCCTAGCCGGTAAGATAACATGGCCCCCCCGCCCCTCCAAAAAAAAACACCTTTTTCTAATACACATCACTTGGATCACTGGTGAGATCACTGGGAACACATTTTCACGGGCTTATGAAAACGACTGTAATAGTACTGCATCTATTATTTGTGATTTAAACAACGAGGGACGGTTTAGTTGATTGCTACGCCCGCACCGCACCGCCGACTGGGGCGGGGGACTGTGTGTTGGCGTTAGTGTTCGTGTTAGAGCCCGGTTCCGTCACACCGAACTGGGCAGCGCATCCGCCACACGCGGTGGGCTGCAAAAGAACATCAGCGCGAATGTTGGTGTTTTAAACCAGAAGAACTCACGAAGGGGGCGGTTCCCTTGGCGGCCGCAACCAGGCAGTTACCGTTGAACGAGGTGTCTATGGAAAAAACAGTGAGAATAAATTCAGCGAGAATAAGAATGATGCGTACTGGCTCCCAGCTGCATGACGGCCGGCGCGCATAGAGGGAACGACGGCTCGAGGGCGATAACACAGGCTGGATATGAGTCAGATAGGTTGAGCTGATGATGGTAAATATATGTACCCTGGATGTCGCAAACGCTGGCACGGGGACGAGCCGGAGCAGGGGCTTTGCCGTTCTTGGCCTTCTTCGGCGCGGGGGGAGCTGGAGCCCCTGGCGCTGGCGCTGGCGCGGCAGGAGCAGGGGCGAGCGCAGCGGGTGCCGGCGCAGCCTTGTTCGCACGGGCAGCGGGCTTTCCTTTCTTAGGAGCGGCGGGAACCGGTGCCGGCGGTGCAGGTGCAGGTGCAGGGCGTGCGGGTGCAGGGGGAGCGAGGGGAGCCTTTTTACCGTTCGCACGGGGAGCAGGCCTGGTGTTCGTGGCTGCACCGTTCGCAGGAGTGCCATTCCTGGAGGCACCGTTAGTGTTCGCGCCCTGCGCAGTCGGAGCATTCGTATTAGGGCCATTGGTATTCGGTGCATTCGCTGTCGCGCCACCGTTTGTGGTTCCCGGCGTTTTTTTACCAGGGTCGGTGACGCCAAACTGCGCGGCGCACGGCGCACACGAGGTAGGCTGCAAGAAATATATTCAAGATGATTGTTCCTTGTGTTCGGAAAATACACTCACGAAGGCGGCGGTGCCTTTCGCTGCGGCAGCGAGGCACGCGGTGTTGAATGGGGTGTCTGAATTATGTGTCAGTCGATTCGTGCGAAGAGGATAAGTAGAGGGACATACTGGCTCCAAGCTGCGTGGCAGCAGGGTCGCACGCGGTGGGGAAAGATGGCGCGAGCGCCACGACACAATCTGCGGGAGCGGTACATTGAGTAAGGACGAGATAGAAAATCCTCAGCGACGTACTTTTCACATCACATGTGGCCCGGCCGAAAAGTGGGTTGAGCGGACCGGCACAGACGCCGGTGGCGAGGACGGCGAGAACCGCGACAAGAGAGGATTGCATTTTGTGGAAGTTTATGGGAGCAGGAGAGTAATGGGGGGAGATGATGTGAATAAACGTCGAGTTATTTAGTGAAACCGATTAAAAGACGAGGAAGAATGTAGAAGGCGAGTGGGAGTGCAGATTGGTGAGCTACCTCTGTCGCGGGCTCCCCTTTATATAGTCGGACGGGTAGCATACCTTTGTCCCAAACCTGATGAGTTTCGTGAGATTCAACCCTATGCGAGAAGAAGCGAGGTCGAAACGGTTGCCTCGAAATACTGCTGCGCCGCAGTCGAGGGCGCGAACGCTCGGTCTGATCATTAAACCGTCAAAGTTCGCACTCGGTGGCCGCGATGACTTGCGATCAGCGCACGGTTGCGATGTCATATGACATGTCCAGGTTAGTTCTCTGCCGCGGCGCTTTTTGGGCACTTTTGCCTTCTCTCGTACCGACAGTTGGACTGGATTTGAGCTGGGTACATCGTCTGGCCCACCGCGGTACACCGCTGTCCAAGTCACTGCCGAAGAATATCGCCCTTGAACCGAGTCGACCTTTCTCGAAAAATCGTTAACATCATCTTTACGTCCTCTTGAATCCACTCACCCTTTCACACGCGGAAGCGGCTGATCGCACTCCACAGCATGTTCGCAGGGCGACAACTCAATATCGCAGCACCGCATCGTAATACTTCAATCGCCTTTTTGGGAACTCGGTGGAGACGATCAAAATCTGTTACCGCGGGACTTATTAGCTGCAAACTTCTGGCTTATTGGCCGCAGCTTCCCAGAATTTATTGGCGGCCAAACAGAGGCAGCGCTTCGCAATACACTGGTTCTGCGTGCGCGTGTTTGACAACAAATTCAGTTGGCTGGAATTTAGGTCGTACTGACCGACAGCCGCTTACATGCGCAGTTCACGTCGGAAGCACATGACGGTGAATTATTGCGGAATCCTCACGCGCTTCGTGGAGTGGAATCGAGGGCAGAATGCATGCGAGAGAAGGACATGATTTCCGGCGTGTACAGGGCCTGGATGCAAGTGCACGGTGTTCGCATCCGTAGCACCTACCTAACCCAGAACCGCATAGATATTATGTCGTATCCGGTTGTCGAAAATGAACTCTCCAATCTCTTTCAGCGGGCCTGCAAGGTAATTTCAGTGTGAGCGAAATGGCACGCGCATTAGAACAGTACGATGCGGAATGTTTTCTCACCGTGCATCTGCTGCACATCGAGCGCATTCGTGCACCAGCCGCGGATATCCCTCCGTCCGGGCCCCGACGTCAGGAAGGAGAACCGCTGGATGCAATATGCCGCAGCGGGAACTGGCTCGTTGGGACCACTGTAGTCCGGGAAGCACACGGTGAAAGGTATACTAGCGAGTTTCTCGGTGAAAGATCCAGTTTGTTCATCGGGAGGATCTGGGTTAAATTCGCACAATTATTCAGCCGCAGGACGATCGAAGTCAGCAAGACAACGGAGGGAGGAGGGAGGCCGGCAGACTCACGAGTGCGTTGTAGGACATGATGCGGTCGTTGCAGAGCAGTTCGAACTGCCGCATTGCGTCCCGCATGTAATTCTATAAATTGCTCAACCTCAAGAGGATAGAATTTAGAGTTAATAACCCACGAGATGTCCGTCCGTTCGCTCTAAATAACAGTCTGGTCATAGCAGGCGAGGTCGACGACGAAGATGATCGCCTCCGCGGCGCTAAACAGGTGTATCAATTTCCGTTGCAGACGCACATCGTGCGGACGCGCGCCAGGGTAGTCGCCGTCCGGCGTTCGTTCCCGAGAGCGACCTCGAAATGTATTTCGGTGATGGCAGGTAGGGAAGTAAATTTGCACAGTAGGATGTCGACATCTGTTGGGGTGTATCCGGGGTCTGAGATGCGGAGAAGGGAGGAGAGGAAATATTCTAGGGATGTAGAATCACTTTGAAATCGAGACGAGGCGCGAATAGCTTCCTGGATGGCAGGATTTTCCCAGAGCGTGCGGATGGTAGCAGAGATGTCAAGAGTGAGACCTTGGTGCGTGTTGGATTGCCGGAGGAGAGTGGACACAGTGGCTTGAATTTTTGGGTTGTCGTAAATTTCGTCCAAAATGGCACTGTCTTCTGTTCACATCGACATACAAAAGCGAGACGAATCACTAACCGTATCCCTTCAAGCATGCTGTTGCGTATCTCGAGGCAGAATCCAGCCGGTCCTGTGCATTGTAGCCGGCGCTGAAGAGCCGCACTTGACACATGAACGTCGACTGGAGGGCTGCTTAGAAGGATAGCAGGCAGGGAGACTGAGCCGTATACCCACTTTCCCAGCATTTGTGGCCCCGAGAACTAGAACAGTCTTCTGGTTTCTGACGAGAAGACGATCCTTCCAGAACACTGTCGCGAGTTCCTGGCTATCTGAATGCGTTCAAGCCAGTCAACTAACGGGTAAAGTATGCAGATGAAAACGAACGTGCGGTGGCCGTATCAAGCTTTCAAGTGTGCGCGGCATGAAATTGGTGAGAATCTCGTGAGTTAATCTGCGTGAAGCGTCGAGACCACGGGGGGCAGACTAAGGTCCCAACGGTTTCCATTTAAGAACGTTTTCAAACGGTTTAAACCGTTCTTATTTCCATTTAGTTTGTGGGTGAGCACAAACTGTTTGTAAACGATTACGATTTAAACGGTTGTGATAAATCAATCACTTCCCACGGCTTGGAGGCTGGATTCTCACCCGCAAATTCCAGCCAGAAAAGCTGATAAGACGCTTCAGGGCCCTATCATAGTCCGGGACCAAAAATTGATGCGTAGGATCTGTGTGTTTGATGGCGGTCGGCTATATCGGCTAACACAATGCGCCTGTATCCCGCCGCCATCCCGGCTTCACAACTTCATTGACACACCTCTCTGTTAACAGGTGAGTTAAGGTGCGGTCTGTGACTTGATAATGGCAATGTTACTTGACTTGATCCCTCCAGATATACCCGAGTAATCTGCCCACAAAAATACCGTTTATAAACTGTTTTAAACGGTTTAAAACTGTTTAAATACCGTTTGCGTTTAATTTGCCCAGGTCCGCAAACGAAAACGAAATGGTTGGAGCCTTATGTTTGGTCCAGGCCGTCATTGATCCGCGGACCAGCTCAGCCACGCCGTCTCTTCCTTCACCAAGTAGAAATTAGTGTGGGCGGCGGCAGTTGGCGGCACATTCACCGATTTTCATGGCGGCAGTTGGCGGTAACTGGCGTCACTGGGGCGGCACTGTGCAGTGTGGCGGCGTTCCCAGTCTTCGGCGGCATTTTCAACGTGGGACACGGCGGCACTGTGATTGGCGGTAGTTGAGGGCATAACTCCGTCGTTTTCGAGTCGCGGGCGTAGATACAGTAGATGAAAAAGCAGTTTTTTTGCTCATCGGGAATATTTTTTCGACGATTATGTAATTAAAATTTTAACAGGATTTCAATCTCCGCTCGCACATGAGGCAAAGAAGCAAGGTCCGTGATGCGTTTGCTCTTGTCTTCACACTTCATCGCAAAACCGTAGGCCAGCTCCCTGGGCTATCGCGGCAGCACTCACTGATTAGGTTTAGAAGGTAACACCATGCAAGAGCCCAAGAGCGGCACAGAATGCGAATTCGGAATGTGTCCGCTGCAGGACTACAGCTCGGACGAAGAGATCGATTTGGCGAGAAAATCTCTGATGAGGTGCTCAATGTGTAAAAACCGATTCTATTGTGTATGTCTGCTCTCCTTGAATATTCATGGATGTAATCTCACAGCCGATCTGCACCCCAGAGCGCAAAATGTCAGAAAAGCGATTGGAACGAACACAAATGGAACTGCTCCGTTCTACCAGTGGACGGGAATCATGCGGCGACCGTCGTCGAGATCAACGATGAGTTCAAAACAGAGGTCAAGCGTGTGGTTGCGATCCTGAAAGAGGTAGCAGCTGGGTTGAAGGACGAGAAGAAGAAGTTGTCTGCGCCGATGCTTGCTCCGCTCCTTAGTATGTCGTTCCCTCTATTGCACGGTTCCTATCTCTGAATCTTGCACTTAGAAATCCCGTCCGAGCTTCCAGATTGCCTCCGCTACAAGCGCGCGATACAGGACAGCGACAAGTTTAAATATCGTCTCCCAATCGTTACGGCCTGCAGGCTACTTCTCGTCGACTACGTCTCTGCACTCGATGAAGAACACCGCCAGAAGTACGAAAACTTCTTTGCATCGATGGTGCTCCCCACGAGCTTCTGTGAGATGTACGGCCCCAAGATCGCAGGACGGCCGGCGGACCTGAGCCCGGGTGAGTACTCGATGCTCTCGCAGGTGATGCCGATGTGGGTTATACCTGAGATGGAAAGGGCCAAGGCTGGGAAGAAGGAAGAAGCGGAGAAGGAAGCGGCGGAAGAGAATGCAGGAGAGCAGAACGAGGGAATGCAATGGGTTTGGCTCGCGGTCATGTTGAAGCGGGTGTATAATGCCAAGTCGGGGTGATACTGTAGTCATGCGCGTCTTATTGCCGTTTGCAAAAAAGTTGGCGGTGGCGGTAAATACCAGTAAATCATATAATCTGGTCCTTCCCAACGGTGTCTTCGAGTCAACTTCGAGTGGAGTTGCATTCGGGGCCTCCCCTTGACGACTTGGCAATCCACCTCATCGATATCTGTCGATACGCCCGGCGGCCCGACTCCAAAGTAATTGTGAGGTAATTGTGAAAAGCCAACAAGATGTCCAGTATACGACTCGTCCCGTACCGGAAATATTTACAAATGTCTCCAGCAATTCCGCTGGGGTTTCCTTGCTCCTGAGCTGAATCGAAATTCAAAGAAGTGGGAAAGGCAAAGAAAATGGTCGGTTGAATCTGTGTGAACATTGCATGCAGGCGCATGTTTAAATTCCCTTGGCTCGGTTCGGGCTGAAGTTGAGCCGGGCCCAAGTGGCCCAATGGCCCAATGCAATGTTGGCAACGAGTGATGATTCAATGCCATTGCCGCTGCAATTTATTTGCAATGATTTTTGTTACTAAAATTGTTAGTCGGTGTCGTTGCACCGTTGAATCATGTGTGCGAGTTTGATGTCTTCTGATTGCGATCATGGCCGGACTCCTATTTGGAGATATCAGTGTGGGAAAATGTGGGTATAAACAACACCGGTCTCTCTTCCCTCCTCCCACATCTACGACCCGTCCATTCCACCATGTCTACCCCCCAGTTCGAGGATGCATTGGAATCCAAAACGTTTAGAGGAAAGATGCCAGGCCCCCCTGTGTTCGCGACCAAACTCGAGGAGCGTGAGTTCCTCAAATTCCGACTGGCACAGGCCCTCCGGATATTCGGTTCGTCTGGTTTTGTCTCCAAAGGCTAAATGAGTTCTCATAAAATGTATTCCAGGGAATCGTGGATTCGACGAGGGTGTTGCCGGTCACATCACAGTCCGGGTACGTTCTACACCACTAGCGGAAACTCCGCCCTAACTCCACCGCTTGAAGGACCCCATCCGTCCTGACTGCTTCTGGGTCAACCCGTTTGTCCGTCATTTATTTTTTCCTTGCCCTCGTAGTGGAGTTCCGACCGCGTTCCGCGCAGGGCCTGCACTTCAAGTTGATCCAGCCGTCTGACTTGCTTCTTGTGGACCACAAGGGCCAGATCCTGGAGGAATCGGGCCAGAAAGATGGTCCGTTCCGCATCCTGAACACGGCCGCGTTCATGATCCACTCCGCGATCCATGCCGCACGCCCGGATGTCCTTTGTGCGGCGCACTCCCACTCCACGTACGGCAAGGCATTCTCCGCCCTTGGCAAAACCCTCGACCCAATCTCGCAGGATGCCTGTGCGTTCTACCAGGTGCGTTATCAATGTCTTCGAATTTATCGCCATGTTCATGCTTCGATTCGTGGCCAGGACCACGCGTTGTACACCCAGTACAACGGTATTGTCCTGGACGAGGTAGAGGGCCTCGCCATCACCGAGGCCCTAGGCTCCATGAAGGCCGCGATTCTGCAGAATCATGGCCTGCTTGTCGCTACTTCTACCATCGAGGGGACCCTGCACTTCTATATTGCAATGGAACGCGCGTGCCAGGTGCAGCTTCTGGCTGATTCCGCTGCGGCGGCGCATGGGGGCAAGACTGTGCATATCAACCCAGCTCAGGCTGCTGAGACGGGAAAGACTGTTGGTTCTCAGGGAGCGGGGTGGTTCAGCGGGAGCATGGAGTTTATGGTTCTCGAGCGAGAGGAGGGCGTCAAATTTCAGGGCGCCGCTTAGGCCAGGAGAACTGTGTGAATGACATGGTTTTGTAATTGTATCCGCAATTTTATCTGACACGTTCTCTTTTCTCGACAATCGGTTGGTTAATGGTCAAAAGTCCGAGTCAATGCTGAGAATATGCGTGGGCCTTGTTGGTTCATGAACGGGTCAGCAAAACAGATCTTGAGATTCTCCTCGTTGCTCCCGCAGTATTAATTTGGCGTCCGCGCGCACCCACCTGTGATCGCCTCCGCGACTACCAATGACCCACTCGTGATGAAAACCATCTTCGTCTTTTAACAGTGGCAAAAAACAATTAACACGAACAGCCGTGATCATGAAGTTGCTTTTTCGGTATTGATTCTTGCGCGGCGCAAATAATCCGAGCTCTGAGTGGCAGGCCATGCACTAAGAGATAGGCCACTATCTCGGCGGACGTACAGGTGGATAGGGTGAGACGTGTGAGGGCGGGAAGCTGCGCCAGATTGCGCAATTGCGGCCAATTGTCTGGCATTTCTACGTCTCGCTGGCCAATGTCCCCTAAATACAGATGACTGACAGAGAAAGAAGTTTTTAGTGAGATACAACTGCAGATTCATGAGGTCCACAAATATGGCGAGCTGCTTCGGCCGCATCTCTGCCAGCATTGCCAGGACCACAAAAGATTGACTACGCCTTTGCAGGTGCGGGGGACCCTTTCGAGCTCCATATCGGACCAAGAACTCTGCCAAGGCCCGCTGAAAATGACAAATTGTACAAGTGCGGGACGGTCGTCAAGAGGAAGTCCAGCGGTTTTCGCAGAACGGCGCCGTCGCGCTTTTGTTGTGATCCCCATGGGCTCAAACATAAAATGCGCCTTGGGAGATGAATTTTCGGAATGGCGCGTCTGTGACTTCAAGTTGCCGGGCGAGGACACGACGAGGTACAGTTTGCAAGGGGTTTTAGTACTTTCTGGAGTGGGTTTGGATTAGCAAGGGCTGTGGCCTCGGGATCTCGCAGTATGGGGGTGAGAAGACGAAGGGTGGAGGTGGTCGAATTTGGAGCAATTACTGTACTATTTCGACCAAATGTTCACGGATTTCGGATTTTTTGCTCGCCGAGATGGCCGATAAATTTCCTTTTGAATTAAGGCGATTTTTAAAGACCTCGGAAATTTGGGGTGTCACCCGTCGCCTGAAGATATGGTCGAAATAGTACAGTATTTTCTGACGTGGATAGAACGTGACGGGTTTCACGGCCTAGGGGTCAGTGGCAGTGCAGTTTTGCTTTCCCGATTCGGATGTTGGACTGGGCTCCCCAGGCCAAACAAAGACCTTCTCTTGCCTTCTTCCTCTTTCATCGTCGTCTTTTCCCTGTTCTGCAGTCTTCAGTACCTGTAGGGCCCCAAGATGGCTCAAAAGCGCCGGATTCTGGTGGCCTTCGAGGAAGATTTAGTCTCAAGCGACCAGCTACAAACTCAGAAGCGACAGAGAAAATTTGCGGTCAGTGGCAAACAGATTGCAGATATTCAGTCTTACCCAAGCCTTATGATTCTCCAGGTATCCATCGAAGTAACCGCTACAAATGCGGACCTGGCAAGAGAAGTCGCCAGTACAATTCAGCAACCTATCGTAACTTTGGAAATTTCGGGTGGCTTTGAGCTGCGCGACCAAGAGTAAGATCAACTCACATATTGGCTCAAAATGCTGAGAACCAGAAAAGCGGGATAGATACCATCGGAGACGGCGACATAGTCACCGCAAGACTTGCAAGCATCGACACGCAACCTCATCCTGCACTAGTATCAAGCAGCTCATTCGCCCCAGCCGTGGCTCAGCTTCCCCAAAACATTGGCCCTGATACGACCCCGCGTTTCAAGATCAGCTTTGTCACGGCTGAAAATGCTGTCAGCCACGCAAAACTAACCCCCCGCGAACAGAACGAACCGCTTGGTGTTCTTGGTTTCGATGGTGAATTCGTCAGTGGAAATACAACCTTAGTACGCGCATATTTCCTTTTCATATATTCCTGGTTCACGCCTTGCGATAGAGGGACGTCGAAAACGAAGCCGCCCGCGTCTTGCAGTGGACGTCCCCGGACTCGATGGACGTTGACAGCGCCGTCTGCGTGCATGAGCATCAAGCCGGGTGCAGTTGTCACATCGCCCAAGACATCGAGCGATACGGTCTTTCTAGCACCCTTCATTGCCGTTTTACCGTGGACGGCTCGCCCTGCCGCCACGCCGAATGCCCGTATTCGCATGCAGAACTGCAAAGTGGGTCGCGAATGCGGAACATGTCGGTGTGGACCCATTCTGACCTGACTTATGGCTCGTAGATATCACGGCCGCGCCGCCGCACTGTTCAATCTGTACGGATGCACTAGGTGCGTATATTCATTCGTCTCTCTCTATCAGTAATTGTATTCACTCGGTCTCAGCATTCCCCTGTCCAACGTGTCTGGTTCGCGCAGAGACTACAGGAGACGAGCCTGCTTCCGTCCTGTTCTGCCCTTTGGTCCAGGTACGCATCCCAGTCTCGACACCTTTACTATGTTTGATTGCGCTTTCCCTTCTGTAGAACGCCGGCTGCGGGCATTTCCATCACGCGCACTGCATCGGTCCCCGCAACAGCCCCTTCCCCACGAGCTGCCCATCCGGCTGCGCCGTCGCTCGATTTCCACGCGAGGCCCTCGATTTTCATGTACTCGAGCCCTGTATTATCATCGCATGGGATGGCGATAAAATCGGCAGAATTGCCGTTCCGTTTCCCGTAGCGGACCAAGCTATCGCGCTTACCACAGACGCCGTGATCGAAACTGTCGAGCGCTTCCTTCAAGACCACCAGTTCGAACTCTCGGGGCTCTCGCTACGTATCCATTTCAGGGATGCCTTTACCGAGTGCGTGGGATCTGATGGTTCGGGATGGTTCTGACTTTGTTTTTTTCTTAATCTAGATCGGTTAGGTTCTCGCGCTCGACGCTGGTCAGCGTCTGTCCCGCATCCAGCCATCTCAATCAGGCGTACCGTCGATTCCCTCTCTTCCCTACGAAGGTCCCCACACCAACGCCGCATCGTGTCGGCGCTTTCTCCATTGATCTGCACACGTCGGATGCACCCATCGTCGCGTGCGGCTGCGCGCGAATCAAAGAACTTTTTGCGTCGCCGAGGCTCTCATCCTCGGGATCCGCGGTAGTACTCTATGCGGTGAAGCGCAAGATAGATGGGGACGCGGCCGCACCGACCACCGATAAACCGGCGACGGTTTCCAAACAGTCCATGTACCTCACCGATGCCGCTTGGCACCCGAGCATTCCACAAACGCCGCGCGGTATCGCAGCGCTTCTGTCCTCGCTCTATCTGTTTGCGCACTCCGTCCCGCAGAATGGTGCCGGTGCGGAAGCGCGAGTCCTCGCGCTCGCGTACGCAGTGCTAAGGTTCCCGCCCGCCATCCGGACGTGTGAGTCTACTTCAATCTTGAATTTCCCGTCAAGAGATGCTTATTGTTTTGTTTTTGAACAGTGGCTGGTTTGCTGCTGAACAAAGTTCCACGAGCGGAGGAGAAGGCGGCGCTAGCGGAGGTACTGTTCCATGCGTTGAAGGAGTTTTCATGGAGGGGTCCGCAGGCGATTACGAGCCGCGAGGAGCGGCGCTTCGAAACGGCGGGTTCATCTCAATCTATCCTTCGCGAATTAAGTGATGTGGAATTAATTTGATTTTTTGTTCTCTTCTGAAGGTCCGGATCCTCTTAGCGTACATCGCGGGCGCGGCAGGTGCACCGGGCAAATCGACAGTTCTCCTGAAGCGTCCCGCCGAGGAGGTATCCCTCTTCTGCACGCTGTCACGCAAGCGCTTGAGAGACCCCGTGTCATTCAATTCGACCTTGGTTGAGCGGAGTGTTGCGGACCTTCACTTACCCGGAGGAGCTCTGTATCGCCCGACTCCTTCAGTGGCTCCACCCTCCGTAGTTGAGTTAGCGGAGACCGACATCGTAGGACAGCTTTTACCTCGTCTGCAAGGGCTCCCGTCCGCGTCGGCGCTCGTGCTGCGGGTAGAGGATATCAGTGCCGCGCCGCGAGAGATGATGGGGCCGCTGGATAGCGCTGCCCGCGACTTTGTGGCGGCGATCCGGCGCGCGAACCATGGGGATCTTGTCAGCCAAGGTCCTCTGGAGATCAAATCTGTCGAGGTCGTCCCTCCCCGTATCGTCGTTGATCAAGAGGTCCACAATTTGTACATTTATTGTCGCTAGATTTTCACCCTGACACGGCTTTTCATATAGGGTCTGCTTGCGGTGTTCACCGGGCGGGGTTGCGGGACAACCCGCGACGTGAACTTTTTCCGCCCCACGTCCGTCGATATTTACTCTTTCGATCATCTACTGATTCAATGTTGTATTTACCGCAGAAATGGTGGCGACACTGAGGTCGATGTCAATGATGTTAGTCACACGCTGCAAAATGTCATTCGAGCGCGCAAAGCAGAAGACACTTGGCAGGTAGACTGCTTCGGAGAGGTGTCGGATATTTCGCGCCCGCCCCGCCAGCCGGACGAGGTGCGGGGATTTTCTTCAGCACTCTGAACAGGCTACATCTGATGAACCCACTACCCGCAGGCTATTGTTATGTGTTTGGACCTGAGTGAGTCGATGAATGGAGCTTCCGGGGTACAGAGATCTGGTGCTCAGGCGCCCGCCTTTGACTCTGAGGCCGAGATGAAGAATATCGTCGCACAAACCGTCGCAAATATGAATGAGCCGGAGATCATGGAGAAAGGTACGAGACGAATGTTTTCCCTCCTCTCATGGCTATAAAATTCGACAGCGAGAGCGCATTTGGAATCTCAAGACAGGAGCTGCCACCATCCATGGACAGCTCTGTTGAATCGGACTGGACCGAAAGGCGCGGATTTACTTCGTCGTCTCGCTATTTTGGCGTCGAGGGATCTCCTACTGCTTACGTTCAGTCAAGAAGACGAGGCAGACGAAGATAAGCCGAAGGATCCCGCCGCCAGTGCCGCGCTGCAACAGGTACTCATCCCCAGTCCTCTTTGAAAATGATTTATATTCATCATCGCCCGTCTCAGTTGTCTTGTTTCGTATTTGCTGTTGGTAACGCGACCATGACAGAACAGATGCGGTTATTCTTGGTTCAATTGGTGCTGCATAGCGCGGAGGTGGTCGCTGTTGGCGTGGAACCGTACGACGTACCGCGGAAGTTTGTCGATTTCAGGTGAGCGATAGATATGTTTCTTGATCCACTTCTGAACGATTCGACAAGAACTGGTGACTTTCTCGTGGACCCAGTCCATCCGAGTAATGCTCCGTCACGGACCTTCGTTAATCGTACCTCCCAAACGTGGTGTGAACAAGGGCCGTGGCCCGCAGGATATTCCGTTTCTTGCAACATGGCGGCGTCGCAGCTGAAGAAAGCATTGGCGACTTGGGTACGTTTACCAATGAAGATCACTGTTCTAACGTTAAACGGCGTGTTAGACTTCTGGTACCGAACTGTTGCCCAAATTCAAGAGGAATTCCACTGCTCCTTGTCTCACTGTTACCCTCCGACATCGCGATCAAGATACCACTTGGAAGCTTTCCTCAGATACAACGACCCGGACTCTATATCAGCTCGCCAACCGCGCAACCCGAGCTATGTACTCGAAATTCACTCTCGTGGTCTCCAGCACCACTATCGCAGATTCGGGTTCCGTTATTCTTGCCAATACAGCCCTGGTAAACGGCGGCACAGTGGAAATGGTTGGATATGTTCCCCATACGCGACAAACATGCGAGTTCGAAATTGTCACTGGGACTGGGTCGCTAAGACTCGTATTGCCTGACGATACTTCCCTTCTCGCTATGTTGTCCTACATTGATAGCTCCAACCCTGACACCTCCGAGTTGAGAATCACGGACATTACACTCTGGTCCGCCCACGTTTAACCTCACTCGTACTGCAACCCTGTATTGATATATTTCAGGCACGGTCTCAAGGACTACGGAGATGGAATGCAGCGAGGACAAGTCGTGGAAACGAATTTTGACCTGAATTCGCTAATCGAGTTCCCTCCTGCACCTCCCATTTCCCTTGAATGCAGTCTGTTCAGTGGAATCGTCACCCAAGGCGCTCGGCGTGCTGCTCGGCGCCGGAGCAGAAACTTGACTCGATTGCATCTTTTAAAGGAACTGTTTACTGTGTTCTTAAATCGGGCAGTGAGTTGAATTCAATCGTGTAACAGCTCATTTATCAATGCCATGGCTCAGGGGTCGTTCGACACAACTGCATCCTTGGTCCTCGGCCTTGTAACATGTGAGTCTAAATCGGTATATTCCGCCCTTGCTAAGTAAACAATCTTTCAGTTTCCGCGAAAGCTTCGGTGGAACAGGAGATGACACCGATCTTTGAAAACTTTAGACAAAGTTTGGAGCGTACAACAGCTGGCGGTGATACTGCAATATACGACGCTCTGGATTCTGCTCGACGAGTATTGACGCAGTACCGACCGGACCTGCCAAATCTTCGGAAGCGCATCGTCATCGTGTCAGACGGTGAGGATACAAGCTCGGGCACCTCAGCTCGGGAAGTGGCTCTTGCATTACAGCGTGCTCGAATTGTGGTCGATTCCGTTCAAGTGGGCCGAAGAACCGACACTATTTTACATGCTATCTCCGTAGCTACGGGTACGACGAGTTCTACCTGGTTTCAATGAACGCTGACATATTTCGCAGGAGGTTATCGCTTCTCGCCAAGAACATCACTCGCCGATGCACTCAGCATTTTTGTTTGTCCACATTTTCGCTGCTTCGGTAATACGCTGACACCAACTGTCAGGACCTAGAAACCATGTTATATTCGGGGGAACGGCCTCCGCGCCCACGCATGCCGTTCGTTACTTCTGGCCTCCAACTGCGCAGCTATGAAAATCTGCAAGTCTACCCTGTGGATGTCATCACCGTCGACAGGTTTCCACCGAGAGCCGAGCACCCGTTACTGAAACAACCAGTAAAATCGGCTGCTAATTCTGTTGGAATGATTGGCGGGGGTGATGACCGTATGAAGCGGATCATGCGAGAGGTAAATCCACACGAACTTAGACTAGCCCCTGAATCACTCATGAATTTCCGTTCTTCAGATCAAGGCTGTCGTTGCCGACCCGCACCCCAACATCGACCTGTACTTCAACGACCGCGATATGTCATTTCTCAAAATCATTTTGGAAGTGCGTTTTTTGCATTCTATTTTGGGCCGAGGGTATTGACCGTCTGAAAGGCCCCAAGAGACGTTGATAACTGCCCATACAAAGGCGGAACTTTCTTGCTAACGTGTGATCTACCTGTGGGATATCCCCGCGATCCGCCTGAGGTTCGCTTCGTCACATTCATAATGCACCCCAATGTAAGAGTCTCTGTACTATGCTATCATGCACTCCTTTGCCGTATGTACTAATGATATCATATTCGCATTAGGTTTCAAAGCAAGGGAAGGTGAGTCGGCTCCGACTTTTTTTAATTCCCCGGACTCCGAATTAACGGTGTGTAATGCCCAGGTTTGCATCGCCGAATTAGGGCGGCTGTGGTGAGTCTCTGTACTAAGCTATCATGCTCTCCTTTGGCGCGTATGTACTAATGATCTCATATTCGTATTAGGTCCTCCGACATCACCCTGAAGGAAATATTCAGTCTCGTTTATGGGACACTGCTCACACCAGATCTTGAAAACCCGTTGGAGATTCAGGCCTCGTTGAAGTACTGTAAGTACTCGGTATGCGTTTGAGCGTCTCTAACATTCTAATAGATGAGGACGACGGTACGTATGCGCTCGCGGTCGCTGATGCTATCGCAGCGCATGCGTCGAAAACACGAGCACAGTGGAGGGACGAACTCGGCGATTAAATACTCACGTGCTGAAATTTGAGAAGTCTAACAGCTGTAAACATAGTTTATCTTGGGACGCGCCACATTGGAGTGGAACGCGAATGAATACATTTTTGATGCTGATCATCTTTGACTTCCTAGCTCCTTCCAACCAAGGTAACAGCTGATGAGACCCTGACTCTCGCTAAGACCGTATTCAACGACCTGAGAAGGAATCAAAACCAATTCCACCAAAGGGCGTTCACAAAATGTTCACCAAAGAATTGTTTTCCTGTTTCAACGATCCGTGCCATACTCTGGAGGTATCTCTTCCTCGTCCCACTTTTGGCCTCTCAGCCTTTCGTTTAGTAACCGCACAAGTTCTGTGGTTGGTAGTTCAACCGGAGACGACGCGGTTAGGCTACTCGACGGCACTGCAGTCGCAGCCGAAGTGGTGAATGAAGTAGGCGATATCTCATCCACAGGAGATTGTGCTGGTTGGTCATTGACACAGTAGCGGGATGCTAATGTGGAAGATGGATCGGGCTTGACGATAGAGGGGCGTGGAGGCGTTGGAGACTTTGGGGATGCCTGGGATGTTAAAGGGGGGTCAAACTTCGCAATAGAATTTCGTGCCGAAGAATCCAGGGAAATCTCGGTAGAAGATGTTGTGAATCCGGAGGTCTGGAAGTTGACGGTCGTAGCGAATTTGGCCAGCGTAGAAACAGATATGGGAGTTGCAGACGACATTATCCCCGACGACATTTGTTGTGTGTCCAGTCTCCGGCGCCTCATAATAAACCAAATACCGATTGCGATGGCGACCAGTACCACGCCGCCAACAACGCTGCCTACTATCAAATCTATTCTTGTTTTCCTGGGGTGAGGAAAGACAGAACTGGAAGCTGAGGGAGGAGATGGCGGGGATACAGTCGATGTAGGGATAACCTCCTTCAGGGGAATGGCACTGAGAAGTGCGCTGATTGCGGTGGTCTGGTTCGACTGCGAGAATATCGCGCTGGGTGGGCCGGTCCAAGCTCCCCCGTATATTGCGCCAATCTCGGTGGCGAGATCCACGACAGCGTTAAACTGTAGTCTCCTGATCAAAAAAAAGTAGGAATTAACGACTGAAAGATGCAAACCTGTACACCGATGTACGCCTGTACATCCGGGCGGAGATCGGCTGAGATGGCGCCTCTTACATATGCTTCGGCGAGACCACGGACAATGTACTTGTCCCCGCGTTTGGATCCTGGATACATGCGTCCTATCAGTGGAACCATATTTGTCGCAGTTGAATTACTCACCCCCTTGCGTAATAATACCGCTTGGCGTTTGCCATTCAGCGTTTGAGATCGTCGCAGTGATAAGATTATCCAGTCTAGGCACGGGCGGTCAGGAAATGGAGGGCAACCAAAAGATATCGACTCACGTAGCTTGCGTGGATGCGTTGTTTGTAATCGAATACAACACCGCCAGACCCTCGATCATCAGCCCGGTATTAAATGAGTTCGTTGCATTATCAAGAGCACAAGCATCTTTCAAGCCAGCAGAGATTCCACTCTGGACGAGATTCTGAGCGAACAAATGCGCCATGATAAAGTCCGCCGAATCCAATGCCGCATCCAAGTAAATTGGGTCCGATGTTGCCTCCGCAAGGAGGGCGGAGAAACTAGTTGGTGAAAGGGGTGAGAAAAGATCTCAAGTACCCCACAGCTTGCACCCACGTCAAAAATATCTGCCATAATTAAACTCAGTAAGATAAACGGTGAGGAATGAGTTACAAGCTCACGGAGAGGCGAACCCCGCAATGGTAGGATCTGTCGAATTGGTTGTCTGTACAGATCGATTGAATGTGCATGCATAAACAAAGAAGCATCGTTGATCTTACTTCAAAGGTTCCGCCGACCATTGTAGCTACACAGGAATCAGGGATGAAACACGCCTCGATAGCAGATGCTTACCTCCTTGACAACTCAGTTGCAATGGAAAGTCCTTCCCAAGCACCGATCCGGAAGCGATATTTGCCTGAGAGATTGTATATGAACGTGCGAATGCCATGACTCATTCGCAAGTTCCAGGAACACCGGGTTCTTGTACGCAGCGTATGCCCGAATCGCCGCATGACCTACAGATCTATAATGAGAGTTCAGATACTGTCTTCTAATGTTGGAGCAGTGCCAACGTACATCCAGTCACTCAACTACGTTTGACTTGAGCTTCAGCCCAAAAATATGTCTGCATGGAATTGCACGAACCCTGCGCATTGAAGATCAGGTTGTAATGGCGTGAGAACATAGGTATACTTACTCAGGTTTTGCCGGATCTTGCTGAGACTTGGTGGCGGCCGAGATGAACCCCAGTAGTTGGTCCTCGTACATGGTCTGGTTGGTAAGATCATCAAAGTCTGCCATTTGATAGTACACCGTAGCTTGCATGGCGAATGAAAATCGGTTCGTTGCAAGGAGCGTGGAACTGCGTACCGCGAAACCCGGTGTCTGTGTTTATCGCTGAAACCGAACGCTCGAGTGCCGCACTGGCAAGCGTCACTCGCTCTGCAGAGGACAGAGTCACATTGGGTTTCTGCCATCGAACGAATCAGAGGGTGCTTTCTATGCGAACGGGCACACACCCGCCAAGATGAGGAGACAATCCCCGGGGCCGCTAGCACTGCTAGACTCCCGTGAAGTATGGCCCAGCCGTAAATGCAGAGAAAAGATACCATGGGCAAGACCAAATTTGTGACGCCACTCTGTGAAGTTTTAATGGTCGTAAGCATCATCAACATCAATCGATCAAGCTCGACACTTCACGACAGAACGCCACTGTAGTACCCTGTTCCCAACCAGCCTACCACCGCTGATCCTGTAGATGATCTGCCAAACGGCAAAGATGTATGCATTGTGATCTTGCTCGTTGAGAAGAGGAGAATGGAACAGCCCAAACACCAGAAATTGTTACACGAAACCAGCTTCCTCCTCTTCGATCAGATTACCCATTATTGCACGGCCTAAATGGAAGAACCACCAAGAGCGAGAGTACCACGTCGATTGTGACTTTCGGTGATCTTCGGCTTCTAACGTTGGACAGGTAGGATGGAGCCAAAAAGAATAGCTGCATGGGGTAGGTAGAATTACGAATCACCTTCTACGTGGCAGGATTCTGATGAAATCTATGAAACGGTGCCAACGAAAATCCGCGTATCCGTGGAGAGATCCAGGGCAATATGATCCCCGTCCTGCTAAATTGCCAGGGAGAGGGAGGGCGAATTGAATATCGGTATGCCTGGGTATCTCGATTGCCAGAAGATCAAGAAGATCCGTCAGGTTGTATACAGTTCACCATAGTGAATATGTCCTAACTCCTCTGTCGCGACATATAGACTCGGAGTACAGCCATAATTGGGGGAATCTAGAACCAGAGTATAAGCACATCCACAAAAAGCATGAGAGAATTACAAACTGTAACAAAGCCGTGCTCACCGGAAGAGAACAACGCCCACATCGCAATAGCTAGAGAGCCGCCATGCCTTCTCATTGTTCGAGTTTCAGAAGAAGGAAAACCAAGAAGAAAGACTACGCCAACTGTGATGCTGTACCGCCCCTGTGCCGCGGGAGCGCGAAGAAGCCCGCTAAGCACGATGCGCATGACGCCTGATGGGCGTGTTGAGGCGAGTGAGCAGTTCTGTAAAATGGGTGAAAGTGTGCACTAAGAAGGTCTGACTCGCGCGGGGGTCGTTACACGGCGAGACCAGATACAGTTATCGCTATGAGGGCGCCTCCGTCTCGTCTTACTGTTCTGCGACAAGTCGAGGTCCAGAGCAGCTGATGACAAAGAGAGCGTTGGCATCGGCGACGGAAGCGATCTGTCGCAAATGGGTAGCCACCGAAGACGGAGGAATGATCGGTTGCGAGTATCTGGGCTGGGCATGTACATACCGTGTGCAAATCAAGGAGCCCGGGGCAACTTGAGGGATTCTGAGGCCGGACAGGAGATACTGAGTAACTGTAATGGATACCGGTGTATCGCGGTGATCAAAACAAGGAATCAGACGGAAAAACTCACCAGGAACGGTGGGTGATTTGAATGAAACATTGGATATATTAGCTTGGCAGCTGATGTCGAAGTCTCATAAACCTTGAATCTGCTTGAATCCTGGATGGAAGGCGCAGATTCGAGCAGCCTGTCACCGACTGCGTATATGCATTCTGAGAGAACCATAAAATAATCTGAGGATGTTTCAGCGTGCAGGTCTGAAGGTATTTCGACCTGCCAGCCAGGAATCTCAAGAGCAGACCGGGAACATCTTGACCGACACAGTTCTAAAAAGACCAGGTTACTCTGACGGTGGCCGGGGTGTACCATGGAGGTTCTTGCTTGAATCAAAAGCAGACAGGTGGCCCAAAAACCGTCGAAAAATTCGAAAGGCTGCACAATGAGCGGCACTGGAAATTTTTTGATGGGATGGGGAGAAGAAAAAGCGTCCGGTTGACGCCGAGGACAGCCTCTGGATGTCACACATGTGAATAGTAACTCTGTGACGGCGTTGTCTGGCATTCCGCGCATCTTCTGTAGAGGCGGACATGGGCGGACGCCCAGAAACGCATGATATGAGAAAGCGGAAAGGTCAACATGAACGAGCGGGGGACACCGTCCAGTATACGGTCTCAAATGGCGAAGCGCGGTGGCGAGAGCGATGGCACGATGAGAAAGTTCTGTGCGCTCAGGAGCGGGACGAGGAAAGGCCGGGCGAATCGATCGTAGCCCAAACCGAGGTGGTGCGGCGTGCGCGGGCCATGGGTCGGGGAAGAACGAAGACGTGGCGTGTCGGGGAGGCGCTCGGGGCCTGGCCACCGTGGCAGCGCGCAGGGGCATCTTTCCCGAGCTCGCAGGTGAACACGCGTGGATGGGAGGGGGATAATTTGAAGCGCATTCTGCAAACGGGACTACAGCAAACGAAGCGCGCCGGCAAGACATGTCGGTGTCGCACGCGCTCCAAGCGCAGATTCCGGGCAGTGTCGTAGCCTTGGTGGCATGCTGATTGGCTGTCAAAGTACCGTATGAAAACGTGCAGGGAGTTAGAGTGAATGCTGATCCGGCAGTTAACAGTGTTATCTATGGGCCAGTCGAGGAGTATATGGTAGCGACAGCGAGATTCTAGGGTAAGAGAAAATTCGCGCATCTCGGGGAGTAGCAATCCAGGAGCTAGCTGGAACGACCTTGAGCAAAGGTGGTCTGGACGAGGTCTGCAGAGAGAATTGGCGGCTAAGCCGTGATGGTTCCCACGCTGCCATGCCAGCACCTCTTCTCCCGAGTCCTGACTGTCCTGACCAGTGACTGGAACTCGGCTGCTGGGCTCACTCAGGACCTTTGTGCATCACTCGGGACGTTTTTCTCAAGGACCCAACAAAGACCTGGCAATTTCATATCATTATCGGCGATTTGGCAAAAACACTCATTCTCAGAACCTTCTTTTTTTTTTCGTGGAGCGAGATACGGGACGACAACTGATGAAATCAGCCTCGCCCGTACGCTTTTTCTTCGCGGCTCAGGCCGGCAATAGATTCTCAGAACCTTCTGCCTTGTACAATTCTTGTGCTTTCGTACTGGAAAATCTACACCGCTGTATACCTCGATGCATTTTTTAGAAGCTGGATTTAACACGCTTGTCCGTCGGGGGATCCTCGGCTGCTTCGTGCGCTCTCTGGCGACTCCGAATTCGGTTGTCCCATCTGAATGTAGACCGAAATGCACCTATCTGCACAGGCCTCATCAGCCCACAGCTGTGCACCTACCTCGTTCGCATTCGGGGTGATCACAAACACGACTTGAAGTTTTGCAACACGGAAGACGCGGTCCTCCGACAGCAAATTCTCGCGCGTGTCAAGAACCACTAGGAACCACCCAAACTCTGTCTATACCTGGCTTCTTTGATTCGAATCGAACTGGTCGGTGCATCTCAACGCCTCCATCCGCTCGCTCACATTTCCTGTTGATCCGGTATCCTCCCACCGTTCGACTGGGCGACATCACAGACTACCTGGGTCTGATGTATCTGAGCCCAATATAGCAGTCTACGTACAACACTGGGGATCACGGGCGTGCCTTTGTGCGCGGTTTTCATGTCCAACTTCATCGGTTTGCAATATCCTTAATCCAAATGAATTCGCCACGGTGGCAATTAATTTTCTACCGCAAAATCTCAAGTGACCGATACTTGGGTTGATCAGTGCTGGCGAAATCTAACAGCACTACGTGCTAAAATGCGACACAGGTCTAGTTCCGGCCAACAAGCGACAACCCGAGACACAGCCAACAGATCGGCGTCAAGCGGCGTTGCGTCCTATTCAGCTTACCAACTAACTTGGATCCAATCAAAGACGGCGGAGACAGCACCTCTGTCATGCGCCATCCGTCGGATGGAATAGTCCAACAATAGCGTGGTAGTCGTCGTTGAATCTAAATCTGTATCCGGGCGGGTCGCTGTTTGGAGTCTCGTTTAGCTCGCTCAGCGCGACAGGTCCGGGCCTTGATGTTTGTGTACTTAACAAAGACTCTAGGGACACCCGAGCAATCCTGATGGTCGCTTTTCTCCCTGTTATAAGTGTTCTACTGCTCATCGTTATTCGCGCGGCGTCGCAAGTTGCGTCCCCGTCTTGGCGAGTACGCTCTTCTTCTTCCTTCATCCTTCAAAAGAAATTGATTTACATTCGTGGTGCACAGCAACCGAATATCACGACATTGCGGGCAGAGCGAGTGCGCCTGGCCGGTGCGGCATTGGATACCGCCCTTGACAGACTCGGTGCAGACGGTCTATTCCCAGGTGGGAGTTTGGTCTTTTAAAACAAGGATGCAGTCATCCCTAATTTCCTTGGCTATCCAAAGCCGACCCCTTCGCAATCACGGGGAACCTCTACTCTCAATGGCATTATTTGACCTTGCGACAAACCAGACAAAGTATGAGCGTGCACTGGACCAGTATTTCCAAATCGTGCTGAGCAATGCAGCTAATTTTTCCAATACACTGTGAGTAGTGTAGTTTCATGTGAATGCCGTTCGACCTCATATCTGGGTAGGGTCAGTCCATTTACTTGGTTCGACTCGTTCGTTCTCACATGTCGCCCTCCTAGACGGGCGATGGGTTGTAAGTCGATTTCCTTTCGCGGGACGCAAGCGGAGTGAGCCATATTGCGTTTAGGACTTTCGGGCACGCCGCTGCGAGGGCATACGCTGCCTATAAAAAGAAAAGCTTTCTGGAATACGCTGTCCAGTCCTGGTGGCGTGGTAGAAAATTCACGCTCTCAGTTCAAGATATCGCAGCTGGGAAGGTTGCTGAGAAGAGTTTCACGCTTACAAAAGTGGTCAGCGAGTCTCTAACTGTTCAGTGAGCTTGACTGATGCATTGAGCCAGCATCCATGGTTGGAGGTACATGGGTAAGTGGCGGTCTTTTGGTTGCAATTGGCGCTAAAGTTGATGGCCAAGTACACCGACGGGCCCAACGACTCCAGACTTGAAGGTTATGCCACCGGGTGCGTACCGTCCGTTCGACGTCCCCCACCCTCACATTAATGTGCATTAGATATTTCCTCGGGTACGTACGTGGTAAGCCATTCACCGCCCTGCTAATTTGACTACCATCTGAATCCACAAGATTATCTGCTCTTCTGGCTGAAATAACATTGGATCCGTCATATCTCGTAAGCAGCAACTGAATCCGCGGATTTTATTCGTTCTCAGCTGTACAACGTCAGAAACATCGTCCAGCCGGATATCTCTGCGAGCGCCAGTGACTCTCCCTGTGAGGTCTTCTCGGACACCACTCCCTTCGAATCGGGGCTGATGATCGAGGGACTTGCGGTTCTCACCTCACTTACGAACAACGTATCAATGCAGAGCCTGTGAGTCCGCTTGTCAATTGACTTGTGTTCCATTTAAGGATTCGCGCATAGGCTTGACGATCTTCTCACTGCCGCAATTCCGAATACTGCCTGGCAAGACGAAAATGGAATTGTTACTGTACACGGTAGTCTTCCTCCGGTGCCACATTTTATTTGCCTCACACCCAGGAAACCTCAGGAAAAACGGGGGATACAAACCTCCTGCAGGGACTGGGGGCAGTATATCAGCGCAATGTCACAAGCGCCGCAATGCACGAGTACATCGGGGATTACATAGCGGTTCAGGTATGTAGCGACAGAAGGTTTATACAAATACAAAAGCTGATAAGGGTCTTCGATCCAGTTTAATGCTGTTACGGAGTTGGCCACCTTTGATGGAAGCAATATCTACGCGGGCTCCTGGACGGGTCCACCAAGCTCCAGTTTTTCTGGGATTAATCAAACCATGGCCCTCGCCGCCCTGATCAATGCGATAGGCGTTGATGATGATGAACTTTCTACCTCCACTGCTGCACCACAGCCAGCTCACCACCTCCCGCCTCTTCCGGCATCCCATCTTCTGTGGCCCCACAGAAGAAATCCTCGCACTTGGCAGCCATCATCGGTGGGGCATTGGGCGGAGTTGCTGTGATCAGTCTCATTCTTGCCACTTTATGGTGCCTCCGTGCACGAGATTCACGGACTCCAAAAATTCCTACCGGTGCACAATTTCGTGAGTCTTGGATTAATCCTTTCACCGTGCAAATAGCATCTCCTGGCCTGCCGTCAATTAAACTGGGGCAGGGGGAAAGCACGTGGAACAGCACTCCCCCGGGGGTCGTTATCACTCGCCAGTAGTCGAACCCGCAACGAGGCCCGCGAACCTGTCTTCCAACAGCTCTGAACCCGCGGTGGAGCAAGCCCAGGTGAATCTCCTTCGCGCCTCTGCCATACCCACAGAACAGCTGGTCACGGTGCTGAACCAGCGACTGCAAAATCGCCACTGGGATGACCGGGAGGCTCCCCCCGAATACCCTGTTACTGATGGGTCGGCTTAAGATTCTGAATCCCCTACGCTTCGTTTCGGCAGCGGGACGTTGCCAAGAACTACACAGGGAGTCGCGTCTTATGCACGCTTTGGTTAAGACGTTCACTGTTGTAGAAACAGTGAGAAGGAAATCTGCGGCATAATAGCGGATACAATGTACCATCCATGGTTTTAATGGTACAGGAAACATGGATCATTTGCTTCCCCTAGGATTTTCTAGCCCTCGCGACGATTTGCCTGTTCCATCTAGTCCCTCCCAGACAGATGCTTCAGGCCTTCAACTTGCCTTCAAAAACTTTAAAATTGAACAGTGAAATTTGAATCTCGTACCTGAGTTCTCAACTCCCCAACTCCTGTGGTAGGAGTATATATATATCATATCTCGATGGGGCGACGTCTTCAGATTATGAGAAGTTATAATGTGCGACAAGCCTAGTACACGCGCAGCCGGGCTTGCGATAACCTTGAGGCTTGTACTCTCCTCATAATTCGCGGCGGTCAGCATTCACACCTCGCCAGTACGGAAAGATCCATGAAAAACGCGGTTTCCGTCGCTGTTCCGGTGTTTATTGACCTATTATTGCTCAGAAAAATGACAAACTCGTGATTGGCGCAAAGGAGATCATCGCAATGCGCGTCAACAGCGGCGGTCAACATATTTCGGTGAGATAGCCTGGCGCGCCCATTGTCTTTCTCAATGGTTGATAGAGGAACCTCGGGAAGCCGACAAGCTTATAAGTAAATTGCCAGACGGATCTCTTCTCTGCCAACTTGACCTTTTTAACATCTCAAATTCTGGCGACCCAACCGTTTAGTTTCTGACTCAGATCTCACAACAGTCGACGGCTTGCGGATGAGACTACCTTCCAGTCGCAAGCACCGCCTCACTTCCCCCATACACCACAAAGTTTCCCCTTCCAGCACCGGCCAATTAAACTTTTTGAGATGATCGGAGTCGTACCTAGTGTTGTTCAGGTCGGTTGGGCTTAGAAGCCCGAGCTTGGGGCCGGGTCGGAGACGGATTATCTTGAGCCCGGCCCTAACTCTGGGCCAGGACCGGGTCGGGCCGGGCTCGGGCTCAAGCACATGTTTGGGGGCAATTTTTCAACTGCGGTACGTTGAGGATTTCAGCAGCAAAATGTTATCTACTATGTAGTTGGCCACAATTATATCACTGACTGCCATCAAAACATCCCGGTATGTCCCGTCTGTGTTCAATCTCGAGCAAGTGGGCTGGAACAATTGTGAGGATTTTTAAGAAGCAAAATTCAGCTGTATTTTCACGCCCAAATTCACCGACCCGGGCTCAAGCTGGGGTCGCGGCCCGCGGGTCGTCTAAAATTTGATTTTGAACACGGACTTACCAATCGACTCAACACTGAACGATGAGCTGCCGAATGATCCCGAGTATTCCCGTCAAGTTCCCGTCAAGAACGCAGAAGCACGGTTGAATACACCGGCACCCTACATCGCCGTATTGCCGTCCTCCAGCGGAATACTCTTGGAATATGAATACAGCTACTAGGTGAAGTTCGGGCGACAACGGAATCCACGGCCGCTGGTTATAGGTGCTCAGTCAACTCCATGCAGATAACCGCAAATGAATGCCCACTCTCGGAAAATGAACACTCCGCCGGCTACGTAAATCACGTTCCGAGTGAATTCCGAACGAACGAAAACTGTGACTGAGGTGAACTTCGCCGCCGCGAAAGTACGTGTACAGGTGGCAGAACCTGGTTCCGAGCTAGTTGGTTCTTCAACCCCATTCGTCGCAGCAACAAGACCCGAGAGGAAGAACGAAATGTAAGTAATATATAAATTTATCAGTTATTCCTTGGGTGCTGCTTCTTCTACTTTCTCTCGTCTCGCCGCAGTTCAGACGTACGGACGGTGCTGAATCCATATGCAGTGTGCCGGATGGTATATAGCACACCTCTGCACACCTGCCAAATGTGGTCACCCTCCACTAGCCCGGGCCGAGTGATCCGTGAGCTTCCGTGAGGCTGTGTGTGGGGTCAACTTTTATGGCCACCGATCTTTACCCACGACAACAACATGGAGGCCTCTGCAAGGGTTGGCGAACCACTCGAAGTTGCACCTGGGGCGACCACTCCGGAAACGCTTGCACCTGACCGTTCGCACTCGACACTTCCCAACCCACAACTTTCCTCTACCACACTAGTATTTCCTGAGGGAGGGCTTCGTGCATGGGCCACAGTGGCTGGAGCGTATGTATTTCGGCTTATTTGATGTCTGAAGCAATAACCCGCATCTCTTCCTTCTCAGATTCCTCGTCCAATTCTGTGGTTTTGGGTGAGTCGATGTATTCAGCAACTTCTCCGAATTCTCATCGCGATCGAAAGATATACCACCTCATTCGGTGTCTATCAAGGTTACACATTCGTAACATTCCCAGAAACCACGGACATTAACCTCCCCTTCAGACTTCTACACACGGGACTACTTAACGCAATCCTCATCCTCCGCCATCTCGTTCGTCGCACTTTTACTCTAGGGTCGACCAACTATCCATGGCGCTTTCTCAGATGGATCGGAAGCATCAACGCCTTCATTGTCATTTCTGGAGGACTAATCTCTGGCCGTTTATATGATCGGGGACACTTGTGCGCCTTTATGTGTCCCACTGCGGATGGCTCTAGCTGAAATTCGGATTAGCTACGCCCTTGTCTGGGGTGGAAGTCTCCTGCAATGCTTCAGCCTGTTCATGCTCTCCCTCTGCAAACGGGAGCAACTGTACCAGGTGACCCGTCCCTCTCCCTCAATCCTATCCTGTTTTCTCTCTTCCTTTGCTTAACTTACATGTTAAATCCAGATCTTCCTCGCCCAAGGCCTCGGGCACGGCATCGGCGCCGGCACAGTCTACGTCGCCTCGATCTCAGTTGTCTCGCACTACTTCCAAAAACGGCGCGCCCTTGCGATGACCATCGTCGCCTCAGGCTCCTCCCTCGGCGCCGTCGTCCACCCCCTCATGCTCAACAACACCTTCCACCGGCTCGGCTTCGCCACCGCCGTGCGCGCGAGCGCCGGCCTCGTCGGCGGCCTGCTGCTGATTGCGTGTCTGCTGATGCGCCCAAGGCTCCCGCCGGCGACGAACCACCCACCGTTTTGGAAGTCCCTACCAAGATTCGCAAGGGATGCGCCTTATGTTTTTGCGGTTCTCGCGTGCGTGCCCCGCAAATTTGTAGAACATCTATTAGTTCATACTCACGGATATGTGATGACCAGAATGTGCACCTATACGGCCGGGTTCTACTTCCCACTGTTCTACCTCCAGCTCGACGCAGTCACGCACGGGATCAACCAGACGCTGTCGTTCTACTCCGTGCGTCCCTTTCCACTCGCTGAACTTCCCTTCCTCTTTCTTTTTGTTTTTCGATGCCAACTCGATCACAGCTGGTAATACTGAACGCCTCCTCCTTCTTCGGGCGGCTCTCCCCCGGGTTTTTCGCGCACCGCCTCGGCGTCGTTAACATGGCTACCGCCGCCGCAGGCGTTGGCGCGGTGCTCATTCTCAGCATGATTGCGCTGAGGACGGTTGCGAGCGTGGTGGTGATTGGGGTGCTATATGGGTATTGTGCAGGGATATGTGCGTGTCCTGCTGCTTGAGTTTCCGCCCTTTTCGTGGCTGATTTCCGAATGCCAATTTCGCAATCCGTAGTTGTCACCCTCATGGCCCCGCTCCTCACCGTGCTGACTGACGATCTCGGGGAACTCGGGTGCGCTAACCTCTTTCCTTCTCCTTTTCCTGTCCTGTTACTCCCGTTGAACCAACGATCTCTGCATCCCGCAGCCTCCGCATGGGCGTCGGCTTCGCGGTGGTGAGTTTCGGCGGGCTCGTCGGTGCGTTGTTTCTTTGTTTGCCGCTCACTTTGTTCCGAACTCAAAATATGGCCCAGGTCCACCAATCAACGGCGCGCTCCTCACCGCGCACTTCACGTGGTGGCGACCTGCGTTGTTCAGCGGGGTGCGTGCATTCCTTTTGTCTATTGCTCCGTTCTCGCTCTCTCTTGCTTCCGTCTCTCCATCTTCCTTCCTCCCGTGTCTTCTTCCTTCAGTTTTTCCCCTCCTTTCTTTTTCGTTTGATGCTGACGGGTCATGCTGAGTATGCAGATTTTGGCCTCCATCGGATTCGCCTTCTTCGTGGCGTCGCTTGTTGCGTTCCGGCGGAAGAAGCGGGCTGCCGCTCCTGTGGGGGAGAAGTCGCACCGGAAGAAAGATGGGAAGGAGGGAGAAATCGTGTAGGAGGTGTTGAGTTTGGGTGCATGGATGCGCGGATGATGGATGTCCGATGAGGTCGCGCCGCGGACAGGAAAGTTAAGTTAATATTTACACCACTACAGATGCAGGCTTGTTGAAGGCCGTTCCATGTAATGTTATAAACATCCCAGCTCGAACTTAAGCAAGCGTGTTGGAACTTGAGAAACTTCTATTATTGCAAGCATTATTAGCAGGGTTGGTATCGAGCGGTTCCGGATAGCGGATTTTACCAATTATCGACCTGGGTACCCCGACTCCCCCTGTTTGGATCCATAAAGTCCCATCCGACATGTACAAGTGTGTTGATTGTTCCTGCCCCCCAAAACACAGCACTCTCTGGTCCATGATGCCGTCTCTGTATTTGGCTTCGCTTGAAATCTGCAGCAGAGCTGTGGCACTGCTTGACCATTGTCGGAATTTTCCATTCCCCGCGCCAGGCATTTGTGACCAAAGCGTTCTCCTGCTTTCTTTACTTGCTGGAAAGCACGGATTTCTGAACCAAACTGGTAGCATTTCTGTCCTGGGAAAGCGTCCATGTCAAAGCCGGTATCGCCGACCTGGTAACCTTATTTCCCATTTTATTCTCTACGATTGAATTCGAAATCTGCCCTTAAGTTCGTAGTTCCCTCATCGCTCCATTTGAACGTTCCCAGAACGCCAGGCACAAGCATAGCCAGTTTACTTATGCTCCGTGGTTGACGTCGACGATATCTTGGCTGTACTGTTTCGACGCTGCAAGGTGCGTCGCGCTTTGACTTGATTTCCGCTAAAATTGTCAGATCAATCCCAGGAACAGTACTGTCGACACGCAAGACCCGACTATCTCTAATTATCGCTGCAACACCTGTCACGAGAAGTAGAGCGCGAGAGATTTGAAAGTGGCGTAGTGGTAGTTCATTTCAGGCCGATGTACTTTACACTACAACTCGGCACATTCCGAAAGGGGACCTAGCTGAGCATAATATTTATCCTGAGTCTTATACGCAACAATTAAGGAGCATGTGAGACTATATCTACTTATTACGCGCATGATAACTATCAACCCCAGCTCGCCGCCCGGGCTTCCATAGATTGCTTTAGTTGCTTTATCCGATTTTGGGACATGCCACGTTGCTCGAGTCAGGAATGCAGCTTCGGCCACCGTCAGTTGACAAAACTTCATCGATGACAGTAAAACATACATGCTCCCGAGCGAGAAGCAGCAGAATGTGTTGGGTCCACCTGTTGAAATGAGATTGATTGATGAATACCCCCGAGACAAGGCAGCAAAGACTCGTACATGGAGGCTGTGATTGGAGTGAGTGTTATACACCGCACCAAAAGCAGAAAAATAACACAACTTACATCACACGGTTTGGGGCACGGTGACAACTATAAGGGGACTCGATTAGTTCGCTGTTCACTGTACCACAGAAACGCGTACTGGGGGATCGCCACCTACCCACCAAATTTCAATCAGTCATTCTCAGTGTAAAATGATATGGACAACACTCACAGGGTATAGCTATGGCCCCCTGGGCCATGACAAGGAAGAGGAGGGCGCTTGAGAGCAACTTGGTTAACATTTCTGTGAGTAGGATACCGGCGTTGAAAAAACCGGCTCTTTATATACACAGACGGGACAGTAACGCCGAAACCAGTGCGCTAACCGGAACCATTTTCCATTGTGTATGAAACTACGGGTGTCGTGGAGCCTGCAGGACTACTCCCGTGGATCTTTATCACTCACGGAAACTTGACCGAATGTGGTTCGGTTGCTGTGCCATTCTCGCATGCCTACCTCAGTCTCGGACAAGGAGGGCCAGCTGAAATTGCGACCCGAAATTCAGGCTTCCCATAGGTTGGTTGAGCTGCAACTTGAACTAAATGATATCCACCGCGGTCCCAGAGTATTACATTGCCCGGCCCAAGAGTGACGACATCCATTCATGCCTCTACTCCCATGCTGGCGGTAAACCATGAGTCCAGTAAAATTTTGGACGTGTGCGGAGCGGATTGAATGTTTATAAATATATCTGAAACGATGATTTTTATCGCGCCGACGGTAAATTTTAAGCTTCATAGAATCGCGGGATGCAAAGAGCGATACGTTAATCCGCCTTGATTCCGCCATGCTCCTCCCGTGGAATGGGATACTCCAGTCCATTCTGTATGCAACCATCTCTCCCACTTATGTTGCATGACACCGCCAGCAATTATAATCTACCGAACTAGCACACATGATCGATTCAATATGAAACGAGTCTAAGGACTCACAATCCCGATGCGAAGATGATGTATTGAACACCTCGCTGGCTGTAGTTGGAATGGGCATGCGCTTGACCAGAACTCACGTCCATATCCAAAGCATTGGGATTTGCGGTATTCTTCCATTTAGGTTCATTCGAGCTAGACCACTGACTGGTCTCACTGCCTTCCAGCCCTATATAGTCCAACCCTGCCTACCTCTGACGAGGTCAGACTACGTGGTCCTACATGGGTAGGCAACCCTGGTCTACGGAACATCGGCCCAACATCGGCCCGAATGGGCCGGTCGAACATGGGCCTGGTCTTGAGCCGATCTTGCGGGACATCTGGAATAATGGGAAGGAAAATATGATCGTCAGGAAACAAGTCGACCAGGCAGCACGACACAAGACCGAAATTGCCGTGGTGTACAAGGCAGTTTTAGAATGCGGATGACGATAAAGAGGGCTCCCGATAGTTATATATACTCGGCTTGAACCTGACCAATCACAAGACATCGACGACTGTGGTGAAGAGGAAAGACGCGTCAAGTGGCTGTACTGATGGGATCAATAAGATTCCAATGCATGTAGCTCAAACAGTTTATTCCTATGAAATTGCATTGATAATTATTTGATAATTGTCCGATGAGTGAAGTACGAGAGGAACAAATCGAGCCATTTTGGTAAGGGAGAGGGAATTTATTCAGGCCGGGATGAATGCAGTGAGTGAATGTGGCAGTAGTGAATGACGGTTAAACAGAGTCTTGACCACGATCAAATTATAGCTCGTCGGAAGAAGACTAAAGCGCGACTCTGCATCCTGCTATCACCCACACGAACTTCTACCGAGGTCATGGAGGACCGCGATCGTCTGCTTTCACCCTACAATAGGTGCTCGCATCTAGCATTCTTCGCTCTCGCTGACGAAATGTAGTGTCTTCAGACGGAGGCTCAGATATGGGTTTACCTTGCGTTACAACTGCCAGTGGAGAGCGTAAATTTGCCAGAGACTCAGAGCGAGTCAATTTGACTCGGACCGCTTTAAGTTTTCGTCAATTCTCAATTTACTTATTATGTCCGGTACGCCCACGAACGTGCATCCGCCCATGGCTTATGGCATTATGGCCCAGAAAAAATAGACTGATATCGCCACATCGGGGTTCTCGGACCAGTCAAACTTTAAGTTGAACTTGGCGTGACGGGTTGTGACTTGTTTTCGCCATCAGTGGCAGTTACGATGCTGTGCTGTGATCTCTTGTGTCCCACCACATATGCCTCTCTCCGGCGACATTGCTCAAGAGCTCGTCGATACCATCCTAGACTTTCTCTACGATGATCATAGGAGTCTCCTTTCTAGCAGTCTGGTTACCCGGAAATGGGTCCCCGCTACTCGCCATCATGTTTTCGAGCGAATTACCATAAACTATTTCTTCACTGGATGGGCGGGCCATCTGTTTAGAGACTCTGCAAACAGTTTTCTTTCCATTTGCAGATCCCCACACTGCACGATACTCCCCTCCATCCGTAACGTGATGCTGAATGTTGACACTGATCCGGCCCCCGTTCTACTGAAGGAGCTTGTCGACGTGCTCGCGCGTGCGCCCGTGTCCAAAATCCTATTCATTGATCGCGCCACATCATTCGTAACGCCTATGTCACTGTCCTGGATGACGCCGCACTTTCCTGGTCTTCGCGAGTTCTCTTATAACGCGCTCGACCGTTTCGTGCTGGACGTATTCACTCTCGTTGGCTCCTTCTCCGAGCTGCGCAGTCTCTCGTTGTATTCGAGCACAAGAGAAGCATCCAAGGCAGCTATCACGCAGGCGAAACCATATCCCACATTCCCCCGGCCCGTCCTCGCACATCTGCACACTTTGCGTCTGCGGCTATTCAGCCACCAGTGTGAGGAATTCCTCGTGTGGCTGCAGAGCATGGGCGATCAAATCCGGTTGGAGACGTTGGATATTAACGTGTTTCACTTTTATCATAACGGATGGGGGCCAGTCATTGCCCTGAATGCGTTCCTCAGCGCGAACGGGGCGCATCTGCGGGAGTTCAGCCTCCATATTCGGTATGAAGATAACCAGGACGTCGATGAAACGATACTGGTCTCCAAGGCCAGCGACGGAGATGGTACGTAACATTTTCTTGTATCCGATTCGTGTCTAATCTCATCACAGTGGATCTGAGCGGGCTGAAGAACCTCCGCAGCCTCAACCTGAACAGCCACAGCGCCGAGGCCATCTGCACCGCGCTCTCATCGCTGCCGAGCGATCTCCAGAGGCTCGAGACCCTCGAGGTGTCATTCAATGAGTGGATCCACTATGACTTCCCTTGTCAGTGCGATCCGCGAATCCTCGTGCACGAATTCGCGGGCGTCATGCGAGGAGACCAATTCGGACATCTCACGGAGTTTAGGATTCTAGTCCCGGAGCTTTTTGGTCAAATGGAGAAGGAAATGTTGAGGAGCTATTTTCCGCGATGGAACAAGACGGACGTATTGCACATTGGTTTCATAGATAGATTTCAGAGTCCAGTCGACTCGTGGGAGAGTGCCAGGGATGCTTTGTGATAGAGTAGCTAGTTTACACAGGATTTTTGTCGTTATTTAACTATGCTGGTTAGAGATGTATATATTATTATTATTCTATGATTATAAGCTTGCTATCTATGCGGAAGAGCCGCAGCTCCATATTTCCTCGAGATTATGGGGGACGATGGAATTTTGAGTTGAACCCGATTGCTGCAACGCCACGGAAACAACACCAACTCTCAGTCACTGTAGAACTAATTTTCTTTCAGGTCCGTGAGAACTAGTAGCTCAAACAGTTTATTCCTATGGAATTGGATTGATAATTATTTGATAATTGTCCGATGAGTGAAGTACGAGAGGAACATCGATGTGTTTTGGTAAGGGAGAGGGAATTTATTCAGGCCGGGAATGCAGTGAGTGAATGTGGCAGTAGTGAATGACGGCTAAACAGAGTCTTGACCACGATCAAATTATAGCTCGTCGGAAGGAAGGGCATCGTAGGTAGGGCAGAGGTCGTCCCATTGGGCTAGAGGGGGAATCAGCGAGATGATTGGATGCGTGGGGAGATACGCACTGGTCTGCGTGGAATTCGCGATGGTTGCGGTGTCTTCGGCGAACACGATCGCGAGGCCACTTGTGTAGTGTGTCAGCCGGGGAGTGAGGTGGAATTAGAATAAAATCCACGTACAGCTCTAAATGGAAGTCGATGTGGCTGGGAAAATGGGTTAGAATATGGCAGTGCCAAGTGTGGAGGTATGTACCAGTGAAGAATCCAACTGTGAAGAGAACCATTAGTCTTGTGGGATAAAAGGTTGAACTACGTAACGCACGGGCCAGCATTATCTGTGACGAAACTGTGCAGATAATTAGTTACTATGAGCCTGGGCTATGGCTTTACGAACCGAATGGTAGTATTGTCCCTGTAATGATTTGGAATCAGATCCACGAATGATTCTGAGAAGCTGGGACGTACGTGGTGTCGGTGCCTGTTGTAACAACATCCCGGATAATCTGAAAGACAGAAAAAATAAGTCTCCATCACGAATTGCCGGTCAACACTCGACGCACTGGGTTATCGAAGTTATACGTGTCGTTGCCGGCGCTTTTGATGACGAAGAAGTTGTGCTGCGTCCAGGTAAGTAATAATTACACGGCGCCGCGCAAGTTCAACGCACCCCGTGCAAGTGGAACGGATGCGGTGCGCCGGGGGTACCGCCCGGGATAGACAGTTCGACGACGCTGTTGGCGGGGAGCGTAAAGACGCTGCCCGACGGAAGGAGATCCGTCGCGGATTGGGCGCCGCTCAAGATCTGGAGTAACACAGGCACGGTCGGGGGAGTAAAAGACTGGGTGGAAAACCCATGAGCACCGCGGGTCAAGGAGCAAGAAAAAGCACCGTACAACGCCATTGATCTCGAACGTGAAAGTCGTGAAGTCCAGGCTGATTACAATATTCATGGTGACGTCCGCACCACCAGCAACGGCGGTACCGGGGACGGCTGTGGCGACTAGTGGGTGGAGATCGGTCTCGACGAGGGCCGCGGTGGCGGTAGTGGCGTTGGTGGTAGGGTCAGTTTCGTTCGCGCCGACATAGCGCAGGATGGCGGAGTTGATCCCGTTGTCAAAGCCAGCAGTACCTCCGTTGGCAACAGTACGAATCCAGTAGTTGTCCACGGCTTGGTCAGCGGTCAAGACAAACGAGTACCGCTGACCCGCGTCTGAATACAGTTTGAGAAGGCAATTATTGCAGCAGAGGGGTGTGCTCACAAATTTGGATTGAATCTACGGTGAGCGGCTCGGTGTTGACGCCGTCAGTCTCGATAATGGTCATGGTGTGCCCGTCAATCGTGAAGATGAAGTTGGGGTCGCATGACATCGCGACGAGTCTCATCCTGAATGGCAAATAAGTAAATTAAGAAAGAACTCGTCAGCAAATGAACTGCGTACCGATATCGCTGGCCCGATGTGACGCTGATGACGGACAACTGGGAAGTTGGCTAGTAGTCATCGTAGAGTGAGAATTGAGAAACATGAAGTGCAAAATATTTCGTACACCGCCAGCGAAGCGACCTGCATAGCAATGAGAATGAGTTAAAAATCGAAGAGCTGGACACATCAAACATACCGAGGCCGTTAATGAGCGTGGAAATTAGAGTCTGTGCATTCGCTCGCATCAGCGACATGGAAAGTTCACTCAGACACAGAACACCCACTGGAACATTTCCGAGCGTGCTCGCGGGGCCGTGATCTAGATAACATATGACATCAAGTACAATGTGTAGGCACCTTGAGTTGCACTTACACCAATCTGCAAGAGTAATCACTGTCGACTCTTTTTGTTGTTGACAAATCAGTCTGAGCGACCATGTGAGAGAGGCGGATCACAAACCATCATCGACATCTAATTTTCATTCTGCGTCAGCGAATGCGAAATGAAGGATCAGGTGTAACAGACCATAGAGATCAGCATGTGGGTCGTCCGGGTCGTAAACTGAGAGCGCTCTAATTAATAACAATAGGTTTCCGTCATCGCTCAGTGCATACCGACAAGGGGACCGCGAAGGCCATCGCAATATTGCGTTGCTGTCGGTAATTTATTATGATTGAAGAGGAGAAAAGATTGCAATCCGACGAACCAAGATGACTGTGGTACCAAAACGTGCCGGCCTGGTCGTTCTACATGAATCTTCATCAGTTCATGTCGGAGCTAGAAAAGGGATGCCAGAAATACCGTCGGGAACGTATAAAGAAAAGAATTGTTTACGGCGATCGGACACTGGGTCACAAACGCGACTCCGTCCGCCCAGCTATTGTTGGGTTGAAAAAAGCCGTGCCAGTGCTAGAAGGAAGTCTCATGAGCGGCCTGAGCGGCCATAAATCCGATAGTTGGCGCACGATGCTGGTGCTGAGGAGCATGGTCTCGTTCGTCAGCTGGTCAATGACGTTCAGGCTGAACTCGTCGCCCTAGTATAATATCTCCAGGTAAGCAGAGTAGGAGTACAGTCGGACTGTGATGATACATACCTTATTTCCTACAATGAGAGGACCCGGGGCCTGCCCGTTCACGAGGACGGCCCTGAAGGAAAAATGAGCCCTCGTGACAAAAGATAAAATAGTGACCTACTGTCGAGTAAAACCATCTGGGGCAACGTCACTGTTCGTCAAAGTCAAGTCCGCTGTGGGACCGATAGACGCGAGGGCGGTGGAAATTAAACAGGTCGCAACGAAAAGAGGAGAAAAGGGCATGATAGAGGAGATGGGGAGCTGAATGGATAATGCAGAACGGAGAACGCCTCAGAGGCTTTTATGCGTGGGGCACTGATCCAGTCCGCAGCCGCAAAAAATATTGTGTTCTCAATTTAGTTGCAGAGGGAGAACGGGCGATCACAAGCATCATGCCCGCTGTGTGCTTGCGCGAAAGGTCGGCCTTGATTGGATAGAGTTCACGGCCGATCATGCGCGTGCCGAATAGGTGCCTTGACAACACTTGAACGTGCACCGGTTTGGAAACTGCGGATCCAAATGAACTTACTGATGGCATCAGGGCTAGGAAGGGTAATAAGTTCAGATTGGGCGAAGAGAGTTTGCGAACGGTCGGGAGTTCCAACGGAAATGCCGTCGAGCATCGCCTTGAGATGCTGCGGAGTAACTGCGCAGCTCCCAAGCTTCCCGATGCAGACTTGCAGCAAGAACCAAGAAAAAGATATAAGGGGGACTGGAAAGAATATTGCAAGATTCAACAAACACACGCCGAACGTTGATCCGTACCATCATGCTCTTCAATATACTGCTCGCACTCTCTGCTCTTTTCTTCGTCACTGCGATCGTGAGTGTATTTGTGAATTTGCGGTCAGAAACTGTCGCTTACGCACAAAACAGCCGCAGGACATTCCCGACGCGTTCACGGTCACCCGGGAGGTCAAGGTGCTCACGGATGTGGCCCCATTCATTGTGACTTCGACGACTATTTTCGCCTTCACGTAAGTCCTTTGTCACCGCGTACATGCAGACTAACCGAGGTGTAAAAAGTCCCAGTCCCACGACCAGTATTGTGTTCCCGACCGGTACGGGCGCCTGAGTCGTTAGCCGGGCAGCTATAATATACTTTCCGGTGTACGCACACCTTTGCCATGGACGCTAGTTTTTTCTACGGACAACTAAATATCGTTTTGGTTAACAATAAAACTTCTGCATTAAATTGAGTCTTCACCGACTATGAATCGAAACGCCTCGGAGGACTTTATAAAGTCGCGCACTATTTTGTATCTTGATCTGAGGAGGTAGCTTTAAGGAGATAGGGAAATGGCAGTTTTGAATCCTGCGTAGAAGCTGTCACAGCTACGCACTTTTATTGCCGCGGCCCAGAGACGTTCTGGAAGCATTGTATTCACGATATTAGCCAGGACGAGACTCTCGCGGACTCTCGGTACTGCTGGCTTTAAGAGAGGTCTGAACCATCAATAGGAAAGCGCAGTAGTCAAGCAGTATACGTGATTCCAAGTCGGCGCTGACAGCTACTTACTGCAGTGATGAGCTAACCAAGTGCGAGGCTTGGGCTCCGAGCTCGAACAGTCATCGAGAGGTAACCTCGTAGATAAATCGTCAAGAATTAAGACCAAGATTCAAGAGCATAGGATGTTGAGGACCTTGTGGCCGGAAGCAAAAATGACAATAGTGTCGTTCAAAGTTAGCCTTTTCGCGTTCCTTTTCGCGCTCCTTTTCGTCTCCTTTTCGCCATTTTTCTGCCAAAAATGCGAAAATGAAACAAAAAGGAGAACAAGTAGGAGCGCAAAAAGGCGAACTTTGAAACCCCCCCCCCCCTCCTGTATTTTCGAAGAAGGAAGTCAGTCGGAGAGTGTTCCTTCTCTTCAGCACAATTCGGCAGGCATCGGCAAGGGATCTGCCGTCTGAAAGTCCGAGCCAGCCGAGCAGGCGATCGGTGCGCCTGTGTTTGTTTCAGAACAGGCGAGCTGCTCCGGTCTTGTTATCAGTGTCTGCAATGATCACATCATGTCTCAAATTGAGGTGCTCTAGCTGCTTTCGCAATGGGGGAGCGGTTACGGCAACTTTTCGAACATTTCACCGCCAGAATTCACCACGCATCGGAACTGCCACTGATATTTGGTACTGCGGGCGAGTTTCATGGAAAGTCCATGCCATATGAAGACTTGGTGAGCGTCAGGATGCAGCGTTTTGTGGCTGACATTCGCGACGAATCCGGAGACGGGTCTGTGACATGCTGGCTGGAATTTGTATAATGAGGGCAAGGCAGTACTTACTGCTTGAGGACTCAGATGAGCCAGTAAAGGTGATTGCCGCCGAACAGTTGGACAGGGTTTGTCAAAATGTAATCTGGTTATTCAGTTCCCTTTACCTCTCGGGTAATTCGGATCACGAGTAATTAGGCAAATGATTCTCGTTCTTGATCATTCGAAGTGAGAATTTCGAAGGTTCGCATTTTATTTGTCTTTCTAAAAAGTGTAAGCTTTTATGCCGTAAAGACCATTAGAAAACTTGAAGGACCATTAGATTTTTTGTGATACCTTTGCAAAGCGCCAGAGGGGTGGGGTTGTTTTCCCCTCGCGACGGTTCAATCCGGTTGAGCTGCATTTCTTCTTCATCTCTAGCTCCGACTGTGGAGATTTCTCCCACTTCCGAGAAAATATTACAACAGGATTTAGTAAGTGTGGACAGCCAGGACACGGACTTGCAGTTGGCTATAAGCAGGGATATCAGGTCAATGCCGCAAGTTCTCCGAAATCCTGGGGCTAAATCTGACCCCGGCATTAAACATTGAGCAAATTGAAGGGTATCAACACTCATGTGTTCACTTCAAAAGAAAAGGAGAGGCATGTAGGCTGATTTGCCAAGGTTTGTGTAGTCTTGTTTGGAACAGTGCACAGGGCCTGTGCATTACCAGTCACAATTATGCTTCCATTGTACTAGCAACCACTGGGATCTCCTCTGTACCACTGTCAATACACTCTCAGGCAGCATCCTTAGGTCTTAACAGCGGCAGAAGTGCTCGCGATCTCCTCGCGGAAGGAGCGTGGAGCGGAATATGTTTCATCGACACTGGCATCGAGGTGATTGCTCAGATTGCGAGTTGACCTTATACTTATTTGTTCGTTTTGTGTATGTCTACGAGAGACTGGAGTCGACCTCTGACTCCTGGCGCATATTTTCGCACAGTTTTCAGGGCTGGCAACACGTTGATGAAAGACTTTTTGGAGATAACACGAGAGTGAGGTCGTGGAAACCATGATACGGTGCTGTATGATAGACATCTGGTTACCATGGGAGTTTTTGGCGCAGTTCGGGCAGGTGAAACACGTGGGCCAGTTCTTTTTTTGCGAGTCGCATTTCAACTATTTCTCCTTCCTCGTGTCATCTCAGTAATTTTTGTCTCCGAGCCGTCGTTTGGAAGTCATTGGCTTCATCCTTTGTCATTTCGCAATTTATTTTATCATTTCACCTCATTTTTTAATTATTGGGCACTATATGTGCCATAAAAACGTCGTAAATTTTCCAGAAGGAGAGCGAAATCTGGAGCGCTATCGCTAAAGAGCACTCCTTGCGCCCGGATCACGCAGCGTGCATATGCGAAGCAAAAGGGCGAATTGTCTGCTCAACTGGGTCGTGATTGCGAGAACAAGCTGCGGAGATGCTCCCACAAGGCAGACGAGCTCTTGAATACCGAAGGTATCGTGAATCTCGTGAGTCGGCTACGGGAACCACGAGCCGCGCCGCTGGTAGAACATGGAGTTTGCAAATTTTTCATTTAGATCTCATAAAATCTAAAGTATGTTAAGTTCGGTTCAAATCTTCCTTGGTTTTGTTTACTGGCCTTGTCTTCTTACAGGTCTTGACCTGACTCTGCCCCCGAACGACAGGTCGCATGCTTGTACAGAGCCAGGTTACAGCATGGCCATTTTGATTGCATTTGCATCTCCTCTCCCACGATTTATTTGCTTGAACTCAGGCTTCTGTTCCTGCGCTTCAGAGACCCGTCAAGATGCAGGTATAGCCAAAAGTACAATTCCATCCAACCTCCGAGTCCTGTTTCGCTGAGACGTTATTACTGACTTCTTATTTAGATGTTTCCCTCACGAAGGCCGGGACACCCTTACGATGCCGATACAGGGAGTACGTCCTTTCATTTCAAGTATTGTTAAACCACTTTAACCCACCTTCTCTCTGGTATGGACTGGAGTCTTGGACAGTTTCTATGCGCCAGAGGGCGCGATGATCGCATAGAGGTGCTTGACTGTCGCTGACTGCTTTTGAGACTGCCACTGCATACAGAAACGGCACGGCAACGGCAAAATCCCTTCGCCCGAGCAGCAAGACTGCCGTTGCAAAGTACCAATTTGCCGTTGCAAGTGCCGCTGCCAGTGGCTGCTGTTACAGAATGATTTGCAGGTGATTGTTGCTTTTGACAGCCGTTATTGAACTGTCGCTGCATAGACTTACATTTCATGCCTCAGCGTCGCTCACGACGTTTTATTTGCCCAAACTTCAATGCAGAGCATTGTATTGAGGCCTGTACCGTGTGCCTACATGGATGGTTCACCAGGATTGGGAGTAAGGCTCGCTGTGCGATAACTGGGGACCGACGATGTGCGTGCACGCTTTCATTCTGAGCTCTGCCTCATTATGACGATGATTTCAGTTACGCTGCGGACCAAACTCGGCGCAGAAGGTTCTACTACCACGTTGTGCTCTTATTCCCCAATACTCGTTGATTTCATAATATTTGAAGTTTGAGACCGACCATGCGCGTTTTGCGCTATTCTTGTGTGTGTGGTTTGAAGCCCGTGCGATCGTGAACGAGGAGAGGTTTGAGGCCTCTCTTCCCTTTTTCTTCTTCGCAGCTTGTTTATATCTTTTTCTCGTGGATTGTGTCACCATCGGATCGATTGTGATTGAGCACACTCGTGTGATTTCTGACCAGTTACTGTACTATTTCGACCGTTTGTTCACGCCATGTCACCCGTCACCGTAAAAATTCACTGGATAAGGTCTTCAAAATCCGACAGACCGTGTCACCAACCGGCAAAAGTTCACGGTCGCGCGAATCATCCCACCGATGCCGGTCGCGCTCTCTCTATCGCAGTATCTCCCCATCGCAAAATTGCTGGAATTCCAGCTACCACAAAAAAAACTGTTGTGCGTCGTTACCAGGGCCAGAAGCATTAGCATTTTGTTTTGCCATTCTTTACCGTTTTTTTTTTTTTCTTTTGTCAAAATTAGCATAACTCAAAAATCGTTTCCCCGTCTTCTGACACGCTCAAAAAATAAGGTCTTCACAACCCAAGAGTCACTGTCACAGGTGCCAAATTTATTCACTTCACGACCCTCTGTCACCCGTCACCTGAACAAATGGTCGAAATAGTACAGTATCTCGCCCACTTTCGAGTCGACATTGCTGGTTAGAGACGGTAAGCTAAGCTAACACTATTGTTCTACTGTACTGTATGTAGACCAATAGATGAGTTGCGCAACAGCCACTGGAGCCACGTGGTGGCTAATTTGGTGTGCGCAACTCAGTGGCTGGTGGCTCGAGTGGCTGATGAACCAAAGGCCAAATCAGCTGCTATTTGGTCCCAGAAGGAGCGTTAGTGAAACTATCTATGTATGTACTGTAGTATTTCATTCAAATCGACACCAGATGTGACGCGTGACCCAAAAAACCATTTCGACATTTCGACAACGGCCAAAATTTGGCGTGACGCCAGCGAAATTTTCGACATCAGAACAAAAATTTGGGCTTTTTGGCACCTTACAGCCAATTTTGAGTCCTGTGTGACACTAGGGAGGTTCGACAATCGCCAGCGTGATGCGTGACCCCTGCCAAATTTCGCTATTGACAGGGGGGGGGGGCGTGACGCGTGACTGTCGATTTGAACGAAATACTACAGTATGTCTGTGCAGGCCTCCTGGAACTACTCCCGCTTTGCCAGAATATTGACTGACCTCAGGTACAGTGTTTTGTGCTCCAGTCGGTGACCATAGGCCATTGACGCTGGCTGCTCCTCCTGGATAATTCGCTCGCTACTTACCTGTGGGCTGCATTGGCAAAAGATCTAACCTCAGGTTGGGCAGAGGCAAAGTGATACGTGATTTCCGCCGGGAAGAAATCCTCCCCTCATTTCGTTCTCGAGATATAGACTGACTAGTTTATCTTTACGTTATACCACCCGGCACCCCGTGAACCAATAGACCGACCTGGGAAGATGTATATACCGGCGAGTATTTTGCATGGCCTCAATGCCCGTAACTTTCCACCCGGCCCTAGGTTCTCCGTTCATATCGTTCTCTAGCTATGGGGTAAAGAAATTATATTTACGTTGAGCCCTCTGACACCGAGTAACCTTTCGCGGGAAGGTGCCAGCAGCACATATTTTGCTGACACAGATATTTCCCCATGTGTACATGGAACGGGTCACAATGCTATAAAGGCCCTGAGTTTAGGACCGTTCATCCAAAGTAGTGCTGGCCAAAAATACGATACGAAAAATATATTTTGAATATATTCAAATACATATGAATACGATACGATGCCAGGACCTCTGGCTGAATATGAATACGGCAGAATATGAATACGATATGATATGAATACATACGATATGGGCCCAACTGTATTCAAATATATTTGAATATGGTCAAGCATGGATTTTGCCGCCTGGGGACCTTGACGGTGCCAGTTGGATCATCAAATCCATCCCCGGCACACCTGAAAATCGAGACTGATCTGCTCTGATTGCCTTTTAACCCGTCACTCCGGTTTGGATCCGCAAGCTCCCGAACATTGAACCATTCGGCCATCAAAGCCGGCGTGATGCGGAAGTTGAAACTCGCCAACCTGTGCGATTCTGCCTCTGGAGGTTGCTGGAGGCAATCTTGAGGTTCAATCATACATTGCACACACACCCGGCCTCTGTTTCAGCACAATCCAACACATTTTTTCTGTTCAAGGTGTGACCAGAATATATTTGAATATATCCAAATATATTCATATTCAGTTGCAAAAATATGAATACGATACACTACAAATACGATACGCACCCGGATCACTGAATACGATATGGATATGAATATGATATGCCATTTGCCGTATCGTATTCGTATTTGGCCAGCACTAATCCAAAGCAACGAATTCCCCAATGCAAATTAAATTCGCTCTCCTCTTCTCACTCATGGCAGCCGTGGTGGCTACTGTACGTCCACGCCTGGAACCTCTTGTATACCCTCCGAAGAACTAACATCGCGCACAGCCCGCACCCAGCCCAGATGTGACTGCGCTCGATAGCCGCGCCGCTGCCGGCCTTCCGATTTGTACCTGGATAGTTAACTGCGGGGGCTTGGGCTCCTGTGAGGCCGGCCCGTGCATTGATGCCGGATACTCGTGCGATGGACCCGGCGTCCCCACGTTGGCCCCCAGCGGTACACCAAATGCCACATGTACGACGGCCTGCTCCTGCGGGTCGTTCTGTGCTGGGCCCTTCGGCCCCGAGTGCCCTCCGTGAATAGCAATGCGGCGAGCAGATTCTGCCTGAGCGGTTGACTGGATGCTACATCAAAATGTCGTCGCTTAGAATTATATTCTACTGTGGATAATGAGGGGAATATACCAATACCAATTAACTTCTGCATCACATGGGCCGCCTCTGTATTGGTGTGTCTTGGCATTCCTCCCAACGTCGAAGTTATTTCAAGATTCATCGTGCCGTGGAAAGTATATTAGGAGGAACGGAGGGGAGGGTTCGGAACTACTGGAATAGCGCGGCGTTAGTACACATCGATACAGTATAGCACGTACTGCAGCGTTCACCGGTGCTAAAGGAGGTTTTGCAATCAAGATACACTTAAACCACTTCCAAAATCAAGATCAATATCTACCTAAATTCTCGAAGGCTTAGGTCTATTTTAACGCTGTTTCTGAAACACGCCTCATTTTTTATTCTTCTATCATGAAGAGAAGGCGCCTGCAAACATCGAATGTACATCCAAGGGCCCGCGCGGCCGCTCATGTGAACGCCGAATTCCTGCTAGGATGATGTGACCCCGGCGTTAGTCTGCAATGTCTCGGCGTTCCAGCTTCCAGGGCAATATCTCATGTCCACTTGCTGTGTTTGCTCCCCGATGTTTCCCCACCGCCAGGCTCCAAGCCACCGTTCCGCTCCAAGCCAATGAAAAGTAAAATTCCACGTAGCGTAAAATGTCAGGTATCCAGCGCGATGACCACAGCACGTACTGATATTGCCATATGCATTTTATTTGACTGTCCGACATGAGTGTACTGTGTAAAAATTGAACTTGATGATCGTCCCGCCTCGCCCGCGGACTCCTCTCGGGGAGAATACGCACTCTGAATGCATAACAGTCCTCCGAGCCGAGCTATATACCCGCCGGTGGAAAGTTCGTTGGTGGCCACCACTGGACACCGGCCATCAAGGGATGTTGATCTCTGATGTCCGACAAGATGAGGCGGCAATCTCAATCGGCCCGTACTGAGCCTTGGTGCTCTCGTCGTCCAGCTGGAAGCCGGGCTTCCAATGTATTCCACTGGATCCTAGTAGAATCCACTGGGGTACTCACCTGCATCCGATTTGGTCCGAGAGAAACTGCAGAATAATCAAACTCCTGGCTCAACTCCGAGTCTCAGTTGCGAAGGGAATTTCGAGTTTTTTTTTTTCATTATGAACATGCCATTATAGAGGTCTATGTCTATCAATTATTTTCTGCATGTACATGTGCAATATGGTATATGATACATCAACCTCGAGTCTTTTCTGTCGAGAGAAACAAATGGGGGACATATCCAAATGAGAGCTATATATGATTCTGCGATGAATAGCACCTAATCTGCAAGTTGAGCGTCACCTTTGACCGCCAGTAAAACAAACTTTTGGTGAGGGTGAAATTGATTAATAGGTGTGCGGAACTAAGTATATAAATCAAGTTTCTTGTAGCTTCCAACGAATGATGCAGTTTGAAGGCACTACACTGGCACAAAGTGTGTGTGTAATTCCGTGATTTGATGGAGCACGGTTCCACGCGTCTTTGTGTGTGGGTGTCTCTGCTTCTGCTGGGTCACTCTGAGAGCCTAGTGATACTGATACTGATGGGAAAAAAAGTCAGTATGACAGAGATAGAGAGTATTAGGGTGTTTCACAGTTGGGATTTTGGCCCAACTTGGGCCTCCAACTTGGCCCAAGTTGGAACCGGAGTTGGAGCCCAAAATCGAAGTTGGATGTCAAGCTCGACTTGACATCCAAGTTGGGTCCCAATGTCATGATTTGGCATTTACAAACCTCTTTTCAACTTTATATGGCAGGTTATTCCAAACGCCAACTGGGTTATTAACCACAAATCAACATCCAATGCTGTGTTCCAGTCAATCACATTGGTGGGTAACTCTGAAACACCAATCAGGTTATTCCTTAACCCGTGTTTCCAATTGTTGGACAACGTACAGGGATAGAACCCCTCATATCGCAAACATGTAGGGATGATTCCCCTGGATAAAGCCCTGAGTACCTTTCAAACACACCCTATGTGTTACAACCTTGATCGATCAACCCTTTAATTAGGAAGTATAATACAGTCTACTGTCTTAACCCATACCCCTTGGTGGGCGTAGTAAACCATGGGTTTTCATAGAGTATGGGATCCCACAGAGCCGGCCGAGAAGGCTGAATGGATTATGTTATCAATTACATAAGGAAATTATATACTTAAGTTCATAAAATCAACGGTAATAGCAAAGAAACACCTCCAGCAAATGTTCTTTGTTCCAAGCACATTACTGAGCTCAAGTCTGCCAGCAAAGAGTGATTCAGGTGCAGAGATATTGAGAAAGTCACTGAAATCCCACTAAAAATAACATGAATAAACATGCCAAATAGGGGTAAAACTATGGGTTTTAGCTGACAAAAATGTATGGGTTATTGAGTATTACAGAGTTATGGGGTTTTTAGTGGGAACCACCATGGTGGACACCCAAAACCTATGGAGTTTAACAGAGTATGGGTTATGGCAGATATGGCTTAAGACAGAGTAGACTGTATATAAATCTGTAGAATCTCATGTACTGTAGATTCTAATATCAAATCTACCTTGGCCTGACAATGATGCAGTGTCTTCTCACTCTACCCTGTCTCATCCTCTGCTCTATATTCTCCTCTCCTCAGTCTGGTGTCTAGGTGGTTACCATACTGCCTTTGGCTATATACCCCCGATGTCGGACATATTTTCCGCGCTGGCGCTCTTCGATCTTTAGTGCTCCGTTATCTTTGGCTGTTTTTTTTTTTCAGCTGGGTTTTGCCTCCTTGGGGGCAGACCTGAGCCTATGGCTCTCCCCAAAAGTCCTTGGGTCTACTTCTTCGGAGGCAGATGGTATGCATGCTCTTGCAAAGGGAAAGCCGTATGACAGCTTTCAGTGGACTGGTGGATGCCGGGGATTTTTACCTGGGAGGAGAGAACTCCTCCCGTACACTTGCGCACTCCGCTTGTGGTCAGGTCCCACGAGGTTCTAACCGGAGATCCAGCCATTCAAATGGCCGGCCAGTCCCCTGATTGCCAGCGTCTTGTACGTTCAACCCCCTGGAATAGAGTTGTGCTCAGTTGGCATCTTGTAGAATTATGTAAGGATAACCACCCATGCAGTACTACATGTTTGTCTTCCATAAACTCGCTGTTCAGCTTGTGGACCACGCAAGTATGATATACCCCCCCCCCCCCCCCTTTGGGATGTTTGTGATCCCCCCCACAATTGATCTAGGCTGACTACCTCCTCCTGATGAAGAGGCTATTCACCACTATCTCCCAGTGGGGTATCCTGCTACATTCTAACCAGGTTATTCGACTATTGTCCCAGCTGGGTTATTCCCTGTCACCCAGCGTCTAGCTGACTTAGGGCTTGTCTTGAAACCCAACTTGGAGGTCCAACTTCAGCTGACTGTGCCTGTTTCACATCAATCAGGATACATAACACCCAACTTTTGAATTCATGACAAAATCAGCTGTTTGGTCGTTCACAGTTAACTCTCCAACTTGGGCCAAGTTGGGACCAAGTTTAGAGCCAAGTTGGAGCCCAAGTTTGGCCCAAAATGCCAACTGTGAAACACCCTATTGGCTGGCTAGTAAGGCTCCAACCATTTCGTTTTCGTTTAAGCTTTGGCCTAAACTAAACGGAAATGGTAACAAACATTTTAAAAACCGTTTAAAATGTTGAAAATGGTATTTTTTCTCACCTTTGGCCCTGATGCATATAAAGCAACTCTAGATACAGCGAGACAGGAGGGGGTTGTTTTGAGGCCACTGGCTTGCTCCAGATTGGGTTCAGTGACACAGGACATGGGTTGCCACACTGTGTGCACTATCCCGCCCATATTGCCGGCCATCAATGTTGTACGCGAAACCCGCTCACAAGCCTTTGCACACCATTGATCTTGGGCAACCGTTTAACCGTGTATAAACTGTTTTCAAACCATTTGGTAAGGTACCTAAACAAAATGAAAAGAAAACATAAATAGTTTTTTCCGTTTAAAACGTTTAAAAACAGAAATGGTTAGAGCCTTACTGGCTAGTTCCATGCTGCAACTAGTGCAATATATTCTCTTAAGTTACGCTGAATGGAAGACACCAAGGTCCAATGTTATGCTATTCGATGCAAGCAATCCATTTGGGAGTTGCTCTGACCTGACCTGCAACAACAGAATACGGTGGAACCCGATGAGGTTGAAGTAGTGGCAGGTACCAACCGGTTGAGGGTCCAGTAGAGTACGGTGAAGTCCGGTGGGAATGGTTTCTGGATTCCACTGGGTGCTGGAACCCAAAACCCAGTGGTTCTCCAGCATGGAACATGGGACGCAGCACCAATGTATTCCACTGGAAATCCAGCGGATAGCCACTGGCACTACCGACCGATGCCGAACAATGCCGATAGTGACCGATGCCCGAGGCAGGTGTTTCCTCTCCACTGCCGCGTATGTATATATATATTACTGTCCGAGCCAGGCCGCGCCCTATCGTCCACCCGCCAGTGTACGGAAACAAGCAAAAGGGGAGCTCCGTATCCGTATTAGAAAAGGAAAAGGAAAAGGAAGGAGGAAGGGATTTGGTTCTTGGGACATCTGCGTGAAGAACGAAGGAAGGTATCACAGACACAGACGGGCGTGGGGGGCAGGGCAGGGCTGCAGGGCGATTTGCGGGCAGTGTATTTGGTGATGCTGATGCACATATATCAGTGTAGATGCTGCCGAGATCGTACTTGCTGAGAATCGACTCTCCACTGGCCGCATTCTGTCTCAAACGTTCCCCCGAACGACTTGAATAATTCGTTTTGCCATTCTCGTGCGCCCCCTCGACTCGCATTACTCGGAACCTTGCAGCTGCGTGCTCTCTGCCTGTCGTTGGCCATCCCACCTCTTGTCTCCCCCCATCCTCCTCCTTCGCAGTCCAAGTGTGTCGTGATCCCCAAGTCTAGCCGACGTTCTCTCATTACCTGACCCTCGGATCCAAGCTTTATACAAGACAATGCGGTTAAAAGTCGAATCGAACGTTGGTATCTTTCACGTACCTTCCAGTTTACAGTTCCCATGCTAATCCTAGATCTTCGTGCGAAGGATTGGCTCCTTGCCATCCACTCTGGCCCGGAATCACTGTCGTCTGACTTGTTTTCTCCGCAGTCCCTTTCGGCCGAAATGGCAACTTTGACCTCACACATCTGACTTCGATTCGATCTCCATTTTCACCGCCATGTACGTCTTCATTCTTCGTGTCTGTGATTCATTCTCCCCAGATTTTAGTCGCTTATACCCATCTAGCTCATTCAAACTCGCTGATTCCGGCCGCAACCGGCGTTCTCATCACCTGCTTGATCTCAACTTCCACTATGCTCGTCGCTCACTTTCTACGCCTTCCTGATATAGCACTTGCAGATTATTACTGGAGCACTCAAGTTACAATCTCTGACTCGAAGCCTGCCAAGTCGAACCTATGCTAATTCAGGCTTCTTCACAGAATCTCATCACGCAGTCAGTCTAAACTCGCGGACGCTTATTTAGGGTAAGCCTGGTTCCTCGACTCTACTTTCCGCGCCGCTTCAGCTTAATATCAACAGATCTAGAGTAACTTTCTCATGTGCTCCCCAATTCCTCTCACTCGAGGTATATGATTCCTACCACTCTCTTCATCTCCACTGCACGCAGCGCTGACTCGATTCAGGCCTGAATTTCCACCCTTGCATTCAACCTCATGTTCACTTTCCGAGCCTCTCTGACTTACTCTTGGCAGATTATGGCTCAAATACTCAAGGTATGCGCTGTCGAGTCCGTCAAGTCCGCGATTGCCTTGGCAAGTAAACCTTGACCTTGAAACAATGTATCAAGCTGTACCCGCACTAACCTCCGCTCCTCCACAGTTGCGCACCTGCATTCAACTTCAACCTGTACGCTCCTTCATTGTAAGCTTTACCCGAATCAGCCGCTGTTCACCTGCGCAAATCAAGAATCCGTAAAGCTTGCAAGGCGTATACAAGCTATTTGGGAACGAAGCCATCGCGTTTGCCTTTCTTTTCTTTTCTGAATTGGCTCCGTAGATGTACACTTGCAGATAGAGAGAGCGCTGCGCTGGTGCCTTTAACTTCAATTGGCTAGCATTACCTACAGGTTCTCCGAGACCTCCGATTTACGATTGAACCGTGCATGTTTTATTCATTTCCATTGAATTTGCTCTTTGGCTCATGGCGAAATCACAACGTGGGACCGTCAACCGTACGTACGTTATTCCTCGTTCGCCTCGATACAGACTCTCAAGGATCGGCGGTTATCAAAATTTCGCACTTGTAGAGATTGATGTGCTACCTATGGTTTTCTCCCCTAGATCTTCAATATTTGACGAATTTTATAACAGTCCCTCAATGAAAATTCAACCACGTTACTGTCTCGCGGATTTGTTCAACCGCGCTCAAATGTAACGACTGGCCTGTGCGATGTTGTATCTGATTACGAACAGATCTCCTTTCCACAGAACGCGACCAACACAAACGACAGGTGGGTCTGAGTTTGAGTGGGTGTGCGACTGTTCACATTGTTTTACAGAGGCGTCTTGGTGAGTGTGGGGGCAAGCTCGATTATGTATTCATGTGGCAGTCGATCGCCCGTGAACCTCGATGATTCATTTAGTAGAGGCGACGGTCTCTCGCTCATTCAGCAGGCCCCAACTTGTGATCACGCGGAGAAATTATGCAAGGAAAGTCGTCTGGATGGCTGCCAAGTGTCGTCAGAACCCTTCACCCACTGCGGGCAAGTTACAGACCTCGATACCCCATCGCTCATACTGGCCTCTGGCACAATTGCACACCCGTTCTCATCGAATGCCGTGGATATCGTGCAGCTCGCCAAGATCGACACGATGGCGATCCACAGGCTCTGGTCCGCGAGGTGTTGGCCCGAACAAATTCTGCGTCAAACGGTCCGTGGACAGCATGAGAACAGACTCAAATGCCACGTACCTCCGCCCGAACCCATAAACCGAGGCGAAATGCGGTTCCCCTCTCCCGCGTGGCTCCGGGAGAAACCGCTCCGGGAAGAATTCCTTGGGTGTTGAATATGTTCTCTCGTCGAGGGACATTGCGCTATAACACGATCGGTCAATCAGAGATGGTCGTCTCTGGGGATAAGTGGAAGTCTCACCGGATATTTGCAAACACGGTAGACCCCTTGGGGATGAACATTCCCTCGTAGACGTCGTCCTTCATCAGTGCGTGCGGTACGCCTAGTTGATATTCAATAATTCAACCCTTATCGGAAATCGACAAATCCCTGCACTGACCTAGCTCGGTGGGCGGGTGCCATCTGGAAACCACGACCTCAGGAGCAGCTTTCAGACGGTAAAACTCTGAGCACGAACCGAAGCGTCTCCTGCATTATGCATTCCACCAAGGGGAGTTGCCCGCGGTCTTCGAAGCCAGGCAGCCGCGCTGCAGCTCCGACTACGGAATCGATCTCCTGTTGGGCTTTGACTTGGTATTCCGGGTGCAAAAGCATTGCGAGGACGAAGACGGTTACTGAACTCCAGATCTACTCGTCCGGCCTCGTTACCTGAATGTTCAGAAGTATCGAACATAACGGCCTACCGTCGATCCGAACATCGCCGCCGCCGCCCATTTAATGTCGTCGTAGTTCTGTGGCTCCGTCTCCTCCATGTGTTCCAGGTGGCTCAGTAAGAACGATGGTTTGGCGGTTCCACTTTCCTATTCCATTTATGTCTGAAAATGGACCAGGTACGGTTACCAGAGCTTGTCGGTTACTCACCATCTGAGCACGGACGGCTTGCAAAGGAAAATCGTACAGTCGCTGAAGTGCCGGTCTACACTCCCTGGCAATTGCCCCGGACTTGAACCCAGGGAACCATTCGGGTAGGTATTTCACTGCACCATTGTATCAGGCGGCGTAAACTGCGATGGGTGTTCCAAAGAACATACGAAAGGGGAAAAGGTCAAGCGCGGTGACTCCGGGGATACCCGCGCGCCCGAGCGATTCCCGCAGAGCTTGAGTGGTCTGCATGTACGGGTCATCGTCGGTGCAGATTCTGTGGCCAGCGACAATCTGCGAGATGACCCCCGTGGAGAATCTACGCAATGCGGATGTTCTCTTTGGTTCCCACGGACAAACCAAGGAGGCTTACCTGTTGATGAACTTGCTGTACCCCGACGGAGGAGCCGCGAGGAGATTTTCGACCAGGCTGTGCGCCTCCTGGGTCTGCATGTCGCGGAATTCGCGGCAGTTGTGGCGACTCAAGTATGACTGGTGCAGTTGCCGATGCAAGGTGAACCGTTTCCCGTATCGCATGAGGCTCAGGGTCGTTGACCAACGGATCCTCGAAGAATAATATGAATTTCAGTACGTTCTGGGGGACCCAAATGAATTTAAAGCTGACATCTCGTATAGAATGAACCGCGGTCTGTCGCTGTAAATGGCACTTCGCTTGTTCAGAAGTTCAGCCGCGACTTGTTCGGTGTTGAGGACAATAATTGGGTTCCCGAGGACTTCCAGGTACATGACATCGCCTGCGACGGAGAGTCAGAGACGCACGGCGGAGTCAGGAGAGCCAACGACCGTAAGTTTTAGACCACTCATGAAAGACTGCGGCACGGTTGGTAGAGGGCATATGCCTGAGATGCCCAATGATTGGATCGCGCGCTGGTCCCGGAGGGAGCGGGAAAGAATTGGACAGCCTTTGACGATATATCAGATATAGGCAGATAGGGAGCGCAATTGCTGCAGATGTGATTAGGATGAGGAACATTCCGAAAGCCATAGGTATGAGTTGCGAGGAGACGAATGGGGGCGAGGGAAGGTACCAGGTGATAGTGTGGTCTTACGAGGTCTGGAAGTTCTATTTCTAGGGTTACTAGTTCCGAAGCCGGCAGCTCCACCAATCAACTGTGGCAGCGGCGGTAGAGGGTTGATGGCGGGAAAGGTGTCAGCACGCATCACCCTCTTTATAAAATTGCGTCTGTCCGTCCGTCTCAAGCTTTTTAAGCTCCGCTGTCGAAATTCTGTCTCCGACGTCAGCTGAATTACGACACAACTTATTTATTCTTGACTGAGTGTCGGTCAACCTATCGAATATTGCTTCAGAGTCATTCAACAAGAGCTGTACAGATCAAATCAGATGAAGTGCAAGCTCATGCAGACATGCTCAATTTGATGAAGACGTATGTCCATGCCAGATGCCGTGCGATCCGACGACCCGTAAACGGCTTCAATTCTAATCCAGGATACATGCCGCAATCTGCCGCTCCGACACAATCACTGCTTCCGTCACTTCTCTTTCAGATAGACTCACAATCCACCTTGGATTCGCCGGTAAGGACTGCTTGGTAAAATCACCATCTTTATAAAATTACGCCTGTCTGTCTGAAGCCTTTTTAAACTCCGCTTTTAATCTATCATTCCGGCAGCTCTCTGGCGGACCTCCCCTAAAGTCCTCAACACCTATTTATTGATGTCCCTCGCTGCTTTCATATGCATCAGTCTTTTCGCTCGCTTAGGAACTTAAGAAGGGGATGCGAGACCGTGAAGCGGCCGAGCAGCCGCTTATACTTAATCTTTCAATCGAGGAGTGAAACCTCAGAACACCGTGTATTCTGAGTTCGTGTATTCTGAGTTGACACATTTCACTGATTTATCATTCAGAAAGGAAGTTCACCAAGTCTAGAATTTATCTCTCCAGGAACGGCGCGGACACCTTAAACACCCGCACTAGGTGGGGACATGTGAATCCATTGCATTCACATCCACAGGTGAGAAAGTGGTTCGTAGCGCGCGTTTTGAAAGGCTGATACGGAGTCTCAGAATAGCATCTTGTAAGGAATCCGGCGCTGTTACTGAATCTACAATGTGTGTCAGCTAACATAAAACTCTTGAAATCACAGTGAATGCGTCAGGCTTGCATGAACCGTTCTCGGGTTCCTTGAAATTTGTAAACGATATATGCCATAGCTGTCGATTCAGGTTGATACGAATGAAATGTTGAGTGAATTGACACAACATATCCACCGTGAGAAGCTGAGAACAGCGCCCGATCACTGTCGCTGCAAAGTTAAACTCTCGAACACAGTTAGCGCGACAGAATGGGAGCAGTTAATCAGAATCACGGCATAAGGATGAATATATTCCACGGAACCTAAGGGAGCCCGCAATTCCTCAAAACGTCCTACGTAGACGCACGGTACCTTCTTCTTAAGGTATACGGTTCCTACGCTATTTGAACCTCCGCAATCTCCTGTTGGAGCTGCTTGGCGTTTTCTCAGGTCATATCACTATTCATCTCCACTTTGACTTTGACCTGAACTCACGCTGAATAAGTATCGGTTTGAATCCGAGAACAGAACATCGGAGTTGCGGATAATTAATTGACATGGGGCTGAATTCGAGATCTGCACATATTCGAGATCTGCGCATGTTTACAATGGCCGCGGGCTTTCACTTGAATACCGAATCGGTCGGCTTAAGCTTCGCTTTATAAATATAAAGATGGTAACTTCATGATCATCTCCGGAGAATATCTGCCAGCGGTGATCATGATGAGCGCTTTCTGATCCTGTCAAAGCGGGATGGATAGCAAATATACTCGTTCCGAATCAGGATAAGTATTCAGCTACTTCTGCTAGTCGAAACGCTTTGGTGGCAGAATGGCCGGTGCAAATCAGTAGCAGCTGGCTTCGCCGGCAACGGGTTGTTATCCCAGGTTTGATTATCAAGCTCTAACTTTGGATCCAGGGCCCAGGCGTGGGTGGGTACCGGTGGAGCAGAGTTGGTTAAATGGAGGGAGTGGCAGTGCGGCCTTTCCATATAACAAAGACTGCTCCGCAGTGCCCCAATCCCTGCCAACACATTTCATCTAATCCCCTCACCTGCCTTGTATGAGTACCCCAGCGCAGCCGAGCTCCTCCTCCACGCCGTCCTCGTCACCTTCTGAACCCAACATTTCGGCGGTGTATGGGTACCCGAACGCAGCTGAGCTCCTCCCCAAGGCCGTCCTGGCCACCTCCCTCCAAAGTAAGCATCTCAACCCACATTTACCCTTCGAGATGCACATTCTCAACTTGAACAGCGGCCTATGTCATGGTCTTCTTCGTCGCACTGTACTACCTCATCTCCCCTAAGCGCATGCGTTCGAAAGCAGACGTGCCCATCTACGTCTACCTCTTCGTGACCCATTGCGCATCCTGGATATTCGCCATGGCAAGAATATGGGGCGACGCGGCGCAGATCGAAGGCGCACTCGGGCTGGCGTCGGACGATGCTGCGAATCTACCCGGCTATATCGATTGTAGCTCGTTGTTTTTGATCCTTGCTGCTGCGGATCTCTTGTTGGTGCGTTACGTTCTCCGATCGTGAAAGTTTCAAGTGCTGATGTGGGTTTGGTGGGTCGGTAGCTTTATAGAGTGTATTTTGTCTGGAGAGAGCATGCGTGGTACCTCATCCCCTTGCCGTTGTGGATGCTAGCCAACTGGGGTGAGCCCGACCTTCTGACACCCATTTTTCTGAAATCAAATTGAATGTTTAATTTCCAGGACTATATGTCGTCGACATTCAACGAGCCCTCGACCTCGGCGAAAAATACACAGAGGCCTCCCTCATCTCCTCCGTCGTCTTCGACGTCATCGCCACATGCCTCATCGCCGGCAAACTTATGTTCCATCGCAGTAACGTCGAGATCCTCGGCGCGAGTCACCAAAGGGTTTATGGACGACTTGCAGTGATCTTTGTCGAGTCGTCCGCTATTACGTCGACGTGTAGACTGGTGTGGATGGCGGCGTTTGCGAGTGGTGTTCAAGATGTGGTGAGCTGGATGGAGTGTATCGCTGCATATGGATCTGCAAGTGTTACTATTCTCGCTTTCCACTGTGTCTCATGATCTCCACATAGCTATTCGGACCCCTCCTCGTCATCTTCCGCATGATCAACTCCCACGCATCTCGAAAAGGGACCGCATCCAGCACTGGGGTCGCGAGTTCGACCATCGCATCTGGAAGCTTCAAGCCTGGTCACAGTTTAGGTTCTGCTGGGGCCAACACGGTCTTTATCACCCCAAAGTCTATTCAGCCGCAGGCCAATTTCTCTCCGAGTCGGTCAGAATACTCGGACACTGGCAGTCAGATCGCCCCGACCAACGATGAAAAGGTTTAAGAGCGATGCGATTTTTGTTTTAGGGCTGTATACCCGCTACGTATGTAAGGCCATTTTCTGCGGTAAATTGTAAACCAGTATTTATCGTGACATACCGTGTACTATACGATCGGTACCACCCTCTTTTATGAAAATACGATTCCTGCATATGGTTCTACCCAAGGCCACGAGGGCGGAAGAGCAATTCGGGAGGCAAACGACACATACCACACTCTCGTCCTCGTACAACATCTGATCGTACTCGCTCAACGAGACAAGGAACAACAGCGGCGTGACATTCTCAAAACAATGGATGCATTTCTTCCGCTCGGGACGCTGGCCACCGACGTCGAAGGTTGTATGTGAGCTCACTGAGCTGTAGCATCAGCCTTTTGAGATTTTGATTGGAGCATTTCACGCATTGTACCTCCAACTCAATCGGTGTGCTCCTGGGTAGCGTAGATTGCGGCTCAAATTGAGCATAGTGGTTAGGATGGTGGTGGAAACCTTCGGGGATGTCCAAAACCGGTAAGATTATCAGTGGTTCTGAATCTGCTGATCTTTGTTCGGCGTTGTGAGAATTTTGATCAAAAATTGTTGGCGTTGCGTGTTGTCATGTTTTGAGGCGTTTTTATGGCACACATACTGTCCCGAAAATAAAACCCACATTGCACAAATATTTTACCCATTTCCCCGTCAATCATTCTCAATTTTGGTAGGAAAATCACAATATAGAAACTCAAGAGCACAAAAAACACAATGGAGATGATTCCTCAGAAAAAACACGTACATAGCTCCGCCGCCAAAACAAACAATGAGATGGACCACCAAAGAAAACCACATTGGGGTGTCTTTTCAGCCATGAGGACAGATTTATTAGTACCCCCTCGTTTGGTCACAAGTCGACACTGTATAGTCATACCAATATTAACCTTATTGCGGCTGCAAATGCAACAACTGTTTTGGATCAAGTCAGCAACACGATGGGAGTTTTCTCTCGTCATAACCGAAATTCAAAGACCTAATCCATTGGAGGTTACTCGGGTCACATCTGGTGCTTAAGATGATCCCTTGTGCAGGCTCTAACTAATTCATTGAAGTGAAATACCCAACCTGACACTCGGGTTGCAAAAGGCACAACCATCTGTGCCCATACTGGGTTACAGAAGTGTTAAAGTTAGTGCGACGCGGTTTGAAATGCCCGAGATCCCCGATTAGCAGCCTGGGGAATTTGTTGTGGGTGCTGAGGCCTGGGGATCGACTTGTACCTATTAGAAGTCGTCAAGAAGCTATGTAGGAACCTTTAAATTCTTGTTAACCATAAGACTACCGAAGAAAAATCTGGGGACACCCAATAATCGGGTCAAATCAATATTTGATTTCAACACTGGTTCCGGCTTTCCACCTTGAACAACTTGAAATACTCATCGCGTTTTTTCTGTAAGCATTGTACCCCGTTGTGTTTTTAAATCTCGAAATCTTCCATGTCCGCTTTTTTTCCAACCATAATTCACAAGGTGTTTTTTGGGCTGTATTCGGGTAATTTCCGGACAGTATACCGCCCATACACACATACCGTCTCAAAAATAAATCTCAACAATGTGTCAGGTTTATGAAGTTTCCGCATCATTGTATCGGGCGGTCAATGCACAATGAGGCGGTTCATCAGGATAAAAATGACAATGGTACGACTCACCAGAGAGAAAAACACGACGGGATACGTTGCTGAAAAACATCACAATGTGGACTTAGGTCAATTTGCCTGGCCACGTCGCTGCGTCGTCGCAGCATCATGCTCAACTTCCTCGTTGAGTTCAAGCTGGAGGAGATGCTGTGCGGAGCGGCAGCCGCATCATACCGAGCCTTCATGTTGCCGATCGGCACATCAGAGACCTCTGCTGAGAATCCGGAATAGGCGCGAAAAATAAGCACCCTGTGATTGTATGCGATCTATAGAGAGCGGCACCTCGTGAGAGTGGAATGTCGACCATGTCCGTTTCTTGCGCGACAGCGCAGTAATGAACAAACAGTCCTGTGATGGTGTGTCGCATATAGACAAAGAGGGCCGTCGCTCCCAGAGATAGCGCGGCCCCGCCGATTTGAAGGATAAGATTCCTTCTAAAGAGACCCTAATCCCAGAGCGAAGCTCAGGTAGGCGAGGCAAGAAATGGGGCCGGTAAGATTCTTGCGCTGCGCTACGTTATGAGGCGAGTATGCTGTGTTGGGATGTAACTTAATGAAAATAATTGGAAGATAATAGATCTCTGCACTCATGTCCGATGAAAGCCTCACCCAATTACAGCAATCAACGCCCAACTCTGCCTTAAGAAAATATGACGTGACACGCGTCTGAGCTTACCAACACTCCGACTTGCATACGTGGTCTGTTATTGTAGTCAATGGCAAGTCAATGGCAAGTCAACACATCTTGACGGTGATGACCCATCGCTGAATGCGTTCGGTCTTTAGACCATGGACACTTGAGAAAATATCCGACCCAGGATTTGGCGAGGAATCATGGATTATTTGGAATGAGCCATGGAATATTTGAGAGCAGAAGAGCATGTTCATAGTAATTCGAGTCCTGTGCTCGACCATTGGGTTGATAAATCGATGTCGTTGGCAAGTAACTTCCAATATATAACAGTGCAGCGAACAAACAAAGTTGAAAGTGCTGCAGCCTAGCTCTGGGCAGTTCAACTTGGCACTGTCACTGCATCCACCTCATGGGCATAACCAGGCAAAATCGGCTCCTGCCGACGACTGCAGACTAGGCCGTTGAACGCCATGAACGCAATGCATCTCGCTTCCAGTCTCTGCTGGATAATACTGTACCTCTCCTCACTCCAGGCCGCCTGGGATTTTATAAAATTACGTCTGTCCCAAGACTTTAAACTCCGCTCGGATATCTCCGACGGCTCTTAAGGCTCCGCCGCTCGACTCAGACTGTGGCTCGACTCTGGGCAACTGAGGTGAAGTTAGTCTCTCGTAGACAGACGCTCTATATACTCCAGCTCGTACCTCGCTATATAGAAGGTGAAGTGCCGGGGCGCTATTGAATACGGCACGCGATCTAAGAAAAAAGCCATATATAGTTATATTTCTTCAGGTTTTCATAGTGACTGGTGCGCCTAAACATGGGAATGAGATATGAAGACGCCTGTCCGAAGTTCTGGTTCATAGTCCATGCAACAAGCCCCTTTCCCCTCGGTTACCATTCACTACGCCGCCGTCTCTGATGTATTTACATCCCATTCCGTTCCTCCCAACCTCGCGATAGAATCCTTCCTGATCAACATATACCTGCGGTCGATTCGTCAAATCGTGGACCACGTCTTCTGCTGTCAGCCGAAGCCATTCCACGACGGGGCGCGTCACCCAGCGGCCGCCGCCGGCTTTGAACCATCCTAGGTGGCCACCACGCCTCGTTCGCACGAGGACGACGTGCGGATTGCCGCCTGCATCCACTGGAACCGCCTTCACGAGAGGATCGTCGGTGGAGTTTATTGCGAGAAGAGGGACCGCGACGTCCTTCAGCACAACGTGACTCGCTGCCCAGTTATAATATGTGTCGACATCGGGGAAGGGAAACATGGGCTCTGGCCCACCGACGCGGCTTAGGAATTTGCTGTCGAAATAGTACAGGGTAGGGCACCTCAGGGCCAGGGCAGAGGGGAGTGCATCGCCGAGTGGATGATCTTGAAATGTCCGCAGCGCAGCCTCGTTTCGCCTCAACACATTGCGCAAATTTGTACCCATCCCCCTCGACCAGAAATTTCTTGTGAAGAATGTGCTATGGAGCCTGATTATTTGGTAAGATAGGTTGACATTAAGGATCAATGCATGGTCACTTACATGCGGCTGTTCAATACGTTGTCCCAAGGCTAAATTAAGCTAAGCATCAGCAAATAGCGGGAAGGAACCAATGGGATTATGCGGCTCACACAAGCTAGCGCGCAACCGGAGACAAGACGACTGGTAGTGCCTTCCTCTGCAAGGTATCTGATGAGAATACCCGCTCCCATAGAGAACCCGACACCCAGTAGCGGGGCTTGCGGGTACATCTGTGAAATATAAATCAAGGCCAGTCTGAGATCGTCAGTGTGCCCTGGCGTATAGAGCCTGGGGCTCGTAACAGGTACTCCCGCACCTATGACTTCGGTTATACATATATTGACGAAAGACGAAAAACACTAACATCCACGCAAGTTAACAACGACAACGCGGTAGCCCAACCCGCCATTTTTGACCTTGTTAGATGCAGGAAATAGGATGGCTCGAAGGTACGCTTCGTGAGATCCTGGTTGCATATCAGGAGAGGAATATATATATTCATAAGACATATCCACTTGCCGCCGGTCAGCCCAGGAACTGCGACAATTATCGGACTGTTCTCGTCAAGGTGGCTGGTATCAATGGGTGCGAAGTCGAGACCCCTTCGAGGACGGAGTTAGCGCAAGATCTCCGGTTCATTACACATACAGTGTGCCCCCATCCGTAAGTCGTAAGATTTTCCTGAATAGCAGGTGTTCTAGCCCCGACAAACAACTCAGGAAGGAACCCGAGCGTACCTCATGTACCACATGCGGTCAATCTTTGAAAACTTGCCGATAGTGGCGTAAAGCGTGTGCGCGTGTCCGCTGGGAATGATATCACTGAGACATGTGCCATTCTTCGAGGAGTTGAGATGCTGCTCACTTGAACAACCACCATGGGCAGGAATAATCCCCAAAGAGACCTCCACATCGACTCTTGACCAGCGCTTGTAATGACTCCTGTTCATTTTCCGCGCTTTCGGGTTTAATGACGGGTAGGAATATCGGAGTGGTGGGGAATATGACTTTGTGCTTTCTGGAGGGGAATTCGACCGACATGGAGCAGGCAGAAGGGTGGCGTTTAGACGTGGCTTGGTTGTGTACCCAATGATGGCTATAAGTATCGCAGTGGCCTTGATCCCATCTTCAGGGTTGAAGGTTCAATCATCAAGCAAAACCTGTGGTTCCACACGTTGCAGTGAAATACGCACCCGGGATCGAGATGAAATTAGAGGTATCTGAGTCTAGAAAGCTATACTCTTTGATTTGCCCGAGATGGCCGCCAGGCTTATTCCTGGCAAAAATCAGAACCCTTTAACTGCGATCGTCTTCTGTGGGTCCTCTGCGGAATGAGGTTGACCGAGGCCCGTTTAAAGACTTTCACTCACACAGTGGCAATATCTAAATAGAACTGTCTGCGAGTCGGAGTGTCAGCCCCCCCCAAAACTACCCTGTTTCAATAGTGCGATTCACCGACGGAGTTCATCCATCTTCACCCTGAGGGTCGTACGCTGTCGGCGTCTCCGAGGATGGACAGAGCGGATTGACCTCAGAATCTGCCGGGAAGAAGCCATTCTAAGGCCTTTGAGCTCCACTTATACTTCTCCGAGCCCGAAACTTTGGAAGCGCCCGTCGGCGTTAATTTTGTGCTGCGATCGGCGCCAATGTTCACTTCATTATTACGTTTTTGCGGCTGTTTCCGAGCTCATGTAACCGAAATGGTGGGCGCGAAAGAGCCCATTGGGCCGTGTAATCTCTCTTCACAACAAGACCTGCAACCCAGATGCCACTGGCAAGACCGCACTCTCTTCCAACCCCTGACTTGAGGGCTGTAGTAGATCACGAGTAACACACTTTCAACAAGCCGAGATACGAGGTCATTTTTGTTGAAGTCTGACTAAGTAGGCGCCAGAGACAGCGGGATCTTTCTATACCTCTGCAACTCCGATCCCACCTCTGTGGGTCCACATCTGTCAATGTTAGCAGCAAGCTGTGAGGATGACCCCCGTGCATGTCCAACGGCTCGGACTGACAACGGCCCAAAACATATAAGTCTTAAGGCCAGAGAATGTCACCCGTGCCATAGTACTACCTCCAATGACCACAGTTGAGCTCGACGTCGTTACATTGAACCAGGACCAGTATGTTATGGACTGGCAGCACCTCACGTGACTCAGCTGATTTAATGTTTACAGGCGCTTGAGGCGCTCTCTCTTCCTGGCTGGTGTTTGCGTGGTCATGTATGACTACGTATTAACTTTTAATTCCGAGGTCAAAAACATTTGGAGCTCGAGATTTAGACGAAGCTCGGCATGGTTTTTGCTTTTTCGATATGTGACCCTCATTAGCAACCTCACCATGCTCGCATTCTTCCTGGGGAACCTCAGCGCAGAGGTATGTTTGCCTTGATTGGTTTATATTGAGCTCCGTACTGAAGGTACCCAGAGGTAATTCTTTTCAATGGCCGGCAAGCACATAGTTTGAGGCATCGCTACAGTTGCACTACGCTTTCCAAGATCGAGAACTATCTCCTCGTAGCTCAGGAGTTTTTCATTGGCTGTGGGTCCACGATTATACCTTGGTTTCCTCCCCTGACATTTACACAAGGCACCCTTTCGCTCAGGGTGTGTGCCATGTACGGGTTCAACCGTAAAGTTTTCATCTCGTTATCGATCGCTGCATTGACGACTGTTGGGTTGGGCGCTGTACGTTGCGATATTTGTCCAGAATGTTTAACAATTTATTTCTTCAAGTGGTCAGTCGCTGGGCCCCAGATAATTCTCGAGACGTCCGTCCCTGGTTGCCATGTCACAACATCTAAGAACCAGTCAGTCGACGATTGTGGTCCCGACAGTTTTGCCCTGATATGGTTCCAGGTCGTTCCGCAAGTGTCTTCAACGGCTACCCCGGCACACTACCTAACTCCACCTACAGGAGTAGCGTTAGCATGGGAAGCGCAGTACTTCCATTCATTTTTTTTTTCTGAGTCACAAACCAATCCTCTTGCTTTCAGACTCGTATGCGACATGCTCATCCTTGGCCTAACCCTCCACCGGGCCTGGACTTACCATCGCAGCGTCGGCTTAGGTTCGGCTTCGCTTCTGCGAACCATGTCCCGTGACGGTGAGAGGCCTTGTTCTCCCAGTATTTCATGATTTTATCTTACGGACTGACTGCAGGTGCAGTATATTTCGGGTTGGTCTCCAGGCCCTTTGATTCTATCAATATTACAACATAATACTTTAGAATGATATGCTTGGTGAATCTGTCAAACATTGTCATGCTATATGTGCGTATCTTTCGGCCTCTCGCCCTTACTTCTCACGAACAGTGTCTATTAGTCAGGCGATGTCAGTATTTCTAATGTCCCTCGTGCTTCACATGCCCATGGATTCAAAGATTATCACCGCTGGAAGTCTCGCCTGGGTTTCCTGCTCGTGTGTGCCTATTTTATTTTAACGAGCCGGGATATTCCTCAATGCGCGTCTAACAGCATCTCTGTCGCGATGATCTCCAGACTAATGCTCAATCTTCATGGTGCGGCCAACAGGCCATTGGAAACTGTTACCTTGAGTGGCGAACTGACCCCAATTCGGTTCCGTCAGGGTAGATCGACATGTACAAGTACGATGAATGTATAAATACGAGTAGGTCCGCTGTGCGGAAAATCACCGAGACTCGCATGCTCAGGGTGCCCTGTTGATTTTTTGTTTTGATCTATCTTTACCGCCATTCGAAAATGATCGAGGGCCCGGCATTACCACAACAGCTAACCTAATGAATTTCCACCACACCCGCAACCCGAGCACGCGACATTTTAACACCGTGGACAAGGTCCGAGATATTTCCTGAACGCGGGGAAGTACTGGCGATACGCGCCAGGGCCTGATATGTCTCCACATCATTTGTGCGAAGGGGAACAACCACGTAAGATGTATGAGCACCTTTCGCAACCGCCATGACATGAAGCTGCAGCTTGTAGCCGCTATTAGCAAGGCGTGCAGTGGTATCGTTTATCCACTCGGGAGAAGATACAAGTGCCTCCCAAGCAGCCGGGCCATCCCAGGCATCCCAATCAGGACCTCCCCCATGTGGTGCCGAGATCGCGTTCACAGTAATCTTGACTTGCCTCGCCCGATAGTCGAACAGAGTAAAGTACGTGGCGCCGGGATGTGCTGCCATGAACGTGACCTGTTGTGGATAAACCGTGGTCCATTTGGCTGCCTCGTAGTCTCGCGCCAGTACGGCGCGCATGAACAATCGCTCCCGCACACTGAAATCACCGGCGCCTAATTTCGAGGTAAGTGACAGCATATGATTGCCATTTTGTACTCACCCAGACGGAACGAATAGCTGGGGGAGCAGGCTTCGCGATGCCCGCCTTCGCGCCAATCAATTCGTTGGCATTCACGAGAACAGTAGTAGAAAGAGAGGCACGCGGTGCAGCGCTTGAGCAGCGCTTTTTCGCATATCCGGCCACACTGAGAGATTGCAAGTCAGAAGAGGTCACACTAAACAAATATAGAGGACTCACCCTGACATTGTCGCACGCCCGAAGGAACGGTGATGCTCCTAGTGAATTCAAACCATAACCCGTTCACGCGCCACTGCTGTGAACGTCCGCCATTTGTCTAGAATTTCGCATCTTTGGAAGGGTTCGCAGTGAATGATTGGCTCCGCATGGACAAAGGCCCGTTCGAGGCATTGCACATCTTAGTAGTAGATCATCGACGGGGGTAGGACCTGTTCCAGGAAAATTACACAGGCAGGCTTCATGACCCCCATTGCGGCGCAGGACGCAATAGTGTGTAGTAGACCGGCGTCGAAGGCTTCCCCGGCAAACTTATACCCACGAGAATCTCCGAGTATGCGAATCAGGAGGATCAAACATTGACGAAGAAGAGTGTCAAAGCCTTTCATCCCATTTTGGTGGATGAGCCCGTATGCCACGTTCGCGAGCGCCCTGGTGATACCGAACGGTAGGAGGGCCGCAGCAAACGTCCCTAGAGCCTGGCGATAATGGGAAAGTGTGCGGCCGTCGACGATATCGTCCACGGTAGTCACGAAGTCGACAAGGTGGAAGAGAAGATAGAGCTCTTTGGATGTCATGAAATCGGTGTGGCCAGGAAGCACGGCATCTATATAGGAGACGACAAGTGATGCCAAGTGGGCGTGTGTACCGCCGGCAGCGTCTATCATTTCCTGGATAGTTGTCGATGTCATTTTGTCCCTATTTTGAAAGAGCAGGTGAACGAGGGCAGGATATCCTTCGTCGAGATCGGGATCAACCTCTTTGAGACGGAAAAACCACGCTCTAGTGATGAGACGGACAACTCCGGGTGTCGTGAGCAGCATCTGGAACACCCCTCCGGAAGGGGGCAATCGACTAAGAAAAGAGAGGAAATCCAGGCAGATGATGCTCTCGAGGTTATTGTCCTCTTCGTCTTGGTAGGGCAAGCGATCATAGTGTGTATGAAAAAATTGCACCCATTTCCAGAAATTCGGCCACAATTCAAGGAATGCCTCCTCGGGCACATCGTCCAAGGCGTAGATCGATTGCACAGACACCCACGCTCGGCTGACGGGGGTAGCACCTCCTGAGAAGCTGGAATCCGGGGCATTCGCAGTAGGCAGTCCCGCTATGTCCAGATTCACATAGAAGGCCGGCAGAAAAGCATTTGATTGCGCTTCAGGAACATCCCCAATCATAGAGTAAAGCTTTTCTAGGTCGTCAGGCGAGCCACGGGCTGCGGAGACGGCCACCCTCTTCGAATGAATCAGACACAAATCAAATATCCATCCAGAAAATGAACTTCACTCGAATCGTGGCCGGTAAACCGGAAAGGCGGGTCAAGCGTAGATCTGAATGCATCCGTCTGATTCCGAAGAGGGCCGCTCGACCTAGTTCAAGGTTGTAAGTAAGTAGATCACCGCCGCCACGTCACTTGACATGCCTTCCCAATTGGGCTCAATCACATTTCAAACTCCGCTTGACCTTCGATTGCCGACATTGAACTTCAAAAATGGAGGATTTAATTAGGAAGAAGCACGGGCAACTTGGGATTTTCTCTGTGGGCCCATGTAACACTTTCCATGAACATGGATGTAATTAGCTGGCCTGGAGAGGAGTCCATAGGTGGGTTACAATTATTAGGTAGCGTTGAGTTGTATTATGAGGGGTGAGAGTTATGTGTGATGGTGGTATTCGTTTCCAGCTTCTAGAAGTCGTCAAGTTCAAGAGGAAAATATGAGAGCGGTGGAGGGACGTAAGGTGGTTGGTGGCCCCATTTCGGCGCAAGAAAGGGGTTTTGAACGAGAGTCGGGCTGTTCCAAGCCAGACGATAAACTCCAAGGGGCTCTAGGGCTGGAGACGTTACGTCTGGCAGAGCAGCAGAACGTGCGGGACGGTTTTGGGGACGGAGTCTATAAGAACCGCTTGGCTTACCGTACCGATTGGTTTAAAGCATTGTATGATAAAGAATTTCGCCAGATAACAGCATTGCCGTCCTGATGATTAGATCATATTGTGATTATCGCGCGATTCGCCTCTTTTCGACAGGGTTGCGGCAATATTGAGGGCAGGGAGGGATCCGCAAAGGTGGCTATGACCGTTCGGAGTCAATACGAACTCGGATATAGCGGAAGAATATCTCGATCAGACTGTCGGGACTCGGGATGAATGAGACCTACATGAGAGGGATTGTCGGATGCATAGCTCTGAACTTAAGATGAAGACTGGCAAACGAAGGACATGGAAGCCCAGAATCGAATCGGGTTTGGATCCAAGCCGGATATCAGCGTGATGTCGACACAAGAGCATTGATCGCGCCGTGATCCGGTGTGTGTCACGGTCACAGTGACATTGAAGCGGTTTTTGCCACTCTTCTGCTCCTCGCCTCGTGTTCCTGACTTTCATGGCGGCTTCGTATTCCGGCAACGTATGGACTGAACTAGATGTGAGGAACTCTCGATATATCGTCCACTTGTGTCCCACAATGCTCACCACTTCGTCGTCGGTTTATGGCGCTTATCAATTCCAGGCTGTCTCCAATGCTCTGCCGTACGGAACCGCAGTGGACCTCAAGCAGATTATTCTTGCTATAAACACTAGATGTGGAACGAATATGATTCGATCTGGCAGGAAACAGGATCTTGTTGACCGACTTCGTGGGCAATTTGCCACCTGGAAGAACACCAATAATGTGGCAACATGGAAGACTGCCATGGCCATTATCGATGGAATCAGACTTCCTGTTGCTTCGTTCGTCTCTCTTCTGTTTACTACCCGGTACTCAACCCTATCTGAATAGATTCATGCCGGTTATCAAACCAATGGCGTCACTACCTCCTCAACCTAGCAGTGCCGGGTACTCAGGTGCCTCGAATCCTGCGTATATTCCACTTCCACCGAGCCGCAGTGTCTCAACGCCTGGATCGCCATACACTACGGCCTTCAACCCAGGTTATTGCGTCAATATTCGGTCTTTGTTTTTATCTTGACACTGAACAGCATTTCGCTTCAAACAATCACCCTTTTTCATCGTCGATGAAGTCGTTTCGTCTGTTCTCGAGTGTATAGGTTAAAATTCTTATTTTTTGCCGTAGCAAAATGCTAACACAGGTACAGAATCCTTCAGCCCAACCGATCGCCGAGAGTGCACCCTGCCATTCTACCTCAATGATAAGCAGCTCGCGAAGCTCAGTGCCCCAGGGTATTTTATCTCCTCTTCCCTCATCGTTATTGCACAACTTGACAACTAAAATCATGCCACCCATAGCTCGGGGTTCCAACTACGCCTCTTCTGCACTTCGTCCAAATTCTACTCACCAACCAGCGGGAATATGGACTGCCCCATCGAGTTTCCCCAAACATGCGAGATCTACGTCAACGACGTCCAGCTGAAGGGTACGCTGCTTAAGGGAATCAAGAAGCGCCCCGGTACTGCTCCACCGCCCGAACTAGCTATCACAGGACCGCGAAACGCTGTTCGTATGATATACATTAACAGCGGGCAGGGACAGCTCGAGTACAAGGTCAGTTGGCATGTCCATTGTGCGGGAGAATTCCTCTGAATTGTTTGTCATTCGCGTGTACAGAAGTATTATCTCGTGGTACAACTCGTAAAGGCGACCAGCGTCAGCGCGCTCGTCGACCACCTGCTCAGCACGCGCTTTGTTAGTGGCGCAGACATCCGGCGACAGAGTGAGCGTCGTACAATCTCGTACTCTCCTAATTAAATCATATTCTCCCGATAGTGGTGGCATCGATGTCCGCCGACGATGATATCATTGCTGGGTCACTCAAGATGTCGCTCAAGTGCCCTGTACGTGTCTCTTTTTGATGCTCGACTTAATTTATCTTGCACGCGCTCACTCTTCTGTAGCTCAGTTTCATGCGCATCAACACACCTTGCCGGTCGGCCAAGTGCTCCCACTCCCAATGCTTCGACGCGACGTCGTGGTATGCCATGATGCAGCAGACGACGACCTGGTACGACCCGCCCGCTCGTCTATCCAACGTGTCGAGTATCTACTGTTTAAATACCCTTCTCAGGCTGTGCCCGGTATGCGAAAACGTCCTGGACTGGCGGGAGCTCATCATCGACGGGTATGATAATATCTCACTCTGATTCTATGGATGCAGACGTGACCATTAGGTTCTTCGCCGAGATCCTGAAGACGACGCCGGACAGCGTGGACGACGTGCTCGTCGAGTCGGACGGGCAGTGGAGCACCGCGGACAAGAAGTACTCCTCCGCGAAGCTAGCCGCTGGCGCGCTTTGTCCCGTTCAATATGCCTATATCGACAGCGATAGCGATTCAGATTAGCGGGCCGCAGCCTTATCCGTTTTCTTGGTGCGTCCTCCCCAACGCCCATTTGTGTTTGCTTGCCGACTGATTCCTGCGCCAGCTCGTAGAGATTTGAGACACTATACTTCATTCGTGCATAGCAATTCGCAAACGTACCTGTAAAAAATGAAATGCGTGGTGGTGCGCGCCAGCTTGACAATTGATTGATCTCATTAAAGTTTGGCTGATGCGTGACTCAAAACACAAGTCTGTCCGGGGGAAGAAAGTCCGCAACCGATAAGCTTCATTTATAGGATCCGCCTCAAGCGCTTGGTGGGCGCCCTCGCCGTGTTGAGATCAACGCTCAGTGAGTAACCATGCCTTCGATATCCCCTTTGGGCGATCCACGAATCCATTTTCGGTGCCATTTTTGACGATCGAAAATTTTAAACAAACTTTTTGAATGTCTAACATATTCCCTATTGGATCCGACCAGGCGTCAGCCTGTGCATTCTGAGGCCAGATCGAGATCTGGGCCCAGGTTCAAGGAACGCATACAATTCTAGAGCGAGGTTGTCGCTAACAAGAAAGCCGGACAAATGGTGTATGTGGGCCAAGACCAGGATGATTCATGCGCGCTAGCACCCCTTGTGCACATGGCATGTCGGCGCTGATGGAATTTCTCCAGGTATAAGAACCTCAGTGTATGCCTTCTCTTCCCCATTCCCCATTCTACCTGTGCTGAGCACAAGACCTTTTCAAGAAAGAAACGAAAAAACAATGCCTTATCTTAACGTCCGCTGGATCTCTTTATTCGCTGTGTCGGCGGCAATTCTTCTCGCTTTCGTGTCGGTCGTGGGGTTTGAGAGCTTCAAGGAGGGTACGAAAAACAAGGATAAATTTAGTAAGGCATTCGTGGGGCATGGATCTCCATAAATTCATTGGTTTCGTGCACAGATGCATACGGTGTAGATGTCAACGCCGATGACACTACAGAGAATGAAGACAATCAATTTACGAATTGGACGCAGTCGGATACGGCACTCGCGATCCAGCTGACAGTAGATTCGTTCGATCCCAACAAGGCTGGGACAGCAGTACGTCGCTCAATGCTAGTATAATTAACACGGTCGCTGACTCCGTTGCTTCGACAAGCTTGGGTTCCGACTGGATTTCTTCCCGATCCTCAACCTTCTCCAACAAGACTCCGCCATCTTGTTTCCCTCTGTTCCAGGTGCGCTAATTTGCGATTGCGCTATAGTTCGCTGACAACCTTTGGTAGTACGATTGCTCCTCCAATCCGCGACCGTCAATTTTGCCGCGAACACGGTTATGCCTCTGCAAACGGTCTCTCAGCTCCTGGTGCGTGTTCTTCCCGCCATTGAGCCCACTCCTCGCTGACGGCAACGATCCTACACCAGGATGGTGACCTCAACCGGTATCCCTTCGATGTTTTTACCCTGGACTACCAGATCGCCGCATTCACCTCCCCGAGCAACGTGTCCTACGGCACGCCATTGCCGCTGACCGTCTTTGCAATCGGTTCAGTCCAGGGTTTCCACATCGACACAACGTTCACGGGGCTCGAGGACGATGGTTCGGTCGTTAATATCCAGTTCACAGTGACCCGCAGTCCAATCACCAAGGCCTTTTCGGTAATCATCATCCTCGGTGCGTGTACCCTCCGTTACTGTACTATCTGTCCATCGAATCGAACACACCAATGAAACGCTGATGTGCTACGCAGTAATGTGGTGTCTCAGCGGCGGGATCTTCATCGCAGCAATGTCGGTATTTTTCCGGGAGCGCAAGGTGAGACGAAACAATCGGAGTCTGAAGGAGGTATGGAACCCTTACGATTTCTGCGGCTAGGTTGAGCCCCCGCTCATTGCAATTTCCACTGCCCTGCTGTTTGCTCTGCCCAACGTGCGAAACAGTCAGCCGGGCATACCATCCGTCGCAGGCACGACGTCCGACATGGTTGGGTTCTTCTGGAACTTGCTGCTCGTCGCTATCAGGTATTTCCCCCGTTCTTTTCCGGTGCTCCGATCAATAATAACTCCAATTTTTCCTAGTGCACTCTCGCTCATCATCAATTATGTTGTGAAGAACAGACGGGTGCGTGAGGTGTCATTTTGTCTAGCCACAAACGAACTGAGGAAGGATAATTGTGTAGGAACCGCCCGCGAAGTCGGTTGTGTAAAGCATGCTCGAGGCTTGATGTCTGCGGGGCACTCGTTTCTTCCTTTTTAATAGTCAATATCATTTATATATTTTCCTTACATTCAATCAAGAATAACATGGCATCTTGAAGGGGCCGCAGCCAATGACGCGGAATTCGGCTTCACACACAAGGAACCATCCCTGAACGGAATGAGATGCTTATTGTCTGCCCCTCTAAAATTTAGCTGGCTGCCCCAGCTCATAGACGGAGGAATGAGCAACGGATGGAGAATTGTGCGGCGTTGGCATGCGCTCTCTATTGATCCATTTCTGGGCCATGACATGACAACGGATCCATCTTTATATCCCTTTCCAATTTTCATTCTCCCGTGAGTGTTGCGAAGTCAGAACAACGCTCAGGAAGTAACCAAGGTGTTGGTATCTCCTTTGGGGAATTTATAAGTCGAACTATGCAACTTTAGTACCCGAGCCTAGCGCCTCTATTGTATAGCGACCGCAATGTGGGCGTCCCGTAATCTGCTATAAACAAACGCTACAACAATATCTGAGCTCTCATCTCGCTTTGTTGTAGGCGTCCCGCTCAAGACTCAAGTCCGTCTTCAATGCAGCGCTCCCGAGTCCAAGTCCGTTCTCCTGAGACCAATGGCCAACGCTCTGAGGACAGTGTGCGTTGTCGCTGACCTTTCCAGGTATAAAAGCGACATGCTCCAACTCCCTGCTTGATGTAGCCGAGGCGCTCGTTGATTTATTCTCATTTTAAATCTCAAAAATAATCCAATGTCGGTGAGGGAGGCAGTTTCCCAGATACTTTCCAATGATGGTGACAGACCAACCAGCCGTTCAAGCATAAAGGACGGCGAGGAAGGTGGAAGGAATACAGTCGAATCGCTCGTATGGAATACTGTACTATTTAATTCGATTCGTCGGTCACGCGTCACGGGCCCCCAAATCGACGAATAATTTCGCGCCTGTCACAGGTCACCGAGGCTGAGCGCGAACTTGTCAAAAAAAAGTCACAAAATCGCGAAAAAAAACGCGTCCAAAATCAAAAAAAATCTTCGCTGACGCGCCCTGATATTGGAATGGCCACGGCGCTCACACAGCTGCGATTTATTTCGCGTCATTCTGATCCGCTCGCTTGCACTGCGTCATAGAAACTTGCCGCGCGCCATTTCATTTATCTTGCCTCAGAATCAAGGCAGCTGAGCTTAGAATGGAATTCTGGATGTCCTGGAGCAAAGCGCGAATTTTTTTTGTGTCACAGTCCCCAGGGGGAATCGACGAATATGAAAGTTCGTTGCTCACTGTCACGGGTCACAGGGTGCGCGAATTGAATTAAATAGTACAGTAATCTCGTATGGAATAACTGTCATATGGAATCACTTTTGAGCATATCCCATGTCGGGATAGGGGAATATTCCATCAACTGTTTTCTGGAATATGGAGGGCAATTGCTTTGGGCTGATATTCCATTGTGCGGGTGGCCAAAATGTAAAATTTTGAGACAAACTGGCCATTTTGGGATTCTTTTCCACAACAGCATCCCTTTTTCAACCATTATATAAACCCACTTTGCCCAAATAATTGATTTATCAGTGTCTTTTTCCTCATGATCCTCAATTGAACCGGTGAATGTGCATAAATCTGGTGCTAAAAGGATGCAGGAAGCCGAGGATGCAATCATTCGAATGCATAGGGCTATTCTTGAACTGGACAATGATCCTATAGGTTTCAAAAGAAATTTATTATTTTAATTGATTTTATCTACTGTGGAATAACCGGCGTGTGGAATACCCTTGAGCCCTATCCCGACGGTATTCCGTATGAGCGATTCAACTGTATATTGTGTGGTTTGTACAAGCACTGCTCAACAGCTTGTGCCGAATGGCGGAGAGTGGGGACGAGGGTCGAGACAAGAGCGAGAGGAACAAATAAATCCGAGGCAGAGGGATTTGTATAGAAGAGACGTTTAGAAGAATAAATAGTAAGTGAATTATGGGCCAGAATGGAGGAATACATCAAGAGTAACGTCTATGTAGAGTTAGATCAGGACATGCTTTCTCAGCATTCGAGGCGACAGAGGTCATCGTGGATGGGTAATGTCGAAGGGGCGATGTGGCGCGTACGAGTGAGCAACATTTTGATGGCCCCTCGGCCGACTTTGATCGAGGTCGGCTGAGATTAGCCGAGGTTGGCCGAGGGCTCGATCAACCCAATCTCAACGCGGTCGAGTCCCTCGGCCAATCTCGGCCAACTCGGTCGAGCCCCTCGGCCAGCCTCGGCTAATCTCAGCCGACCTCGATCAAAGTCGGCCGAGGGGCCATCAAGATGTACTCGTCCTTCTGCCTTTTTGGATTTTTAACGCTCGTTCTCGTTCTTGAATTTATTCAGCAGTTGAGGCCACCTACGTCGGAAGCTCAGGTGCAGACGCAACAATGGTTGAGTTTCCATCGACCACAGATCGTTGCTCATCCTCGACTGAACCCAAGCTAGACCGGGGACTATGTGAGAATTTTGCACAGGAGAGAAAGGTGAAAGAGGTGCCTAGGGGGCCACCACATGCCTACGGGACCACCACCCGAGACGAGAGGGCCACCGCTATGAAGGTAGTCCGACATATGTCATGGGCTGTGCGTCACGTCCGTCCCAGAAAGTTCTGGATCCCAATATCCACCGTACAGCGTACAGCCTATGGTGGATCCGGATTATGACATGTATGACAAGCTAACCCTCTGCATAATGTTCATGATAGACTCACGCTCCGCCGAGTTTCCGCAGCGTAAGATGGACAACAGAGCCTCCGGGGTGCAGACCAATCCAGAACGAGGTAATGGATGTGGGGCTCGGCGTTCGCAGACCGTCTAGCAAGCACAGGCAGAAGGCGATGAGAAATGAAGCTCCAGGTGACCCGCTTTTGTATTGCAAAAATTGGATATCGGAGCGAAGGGCTCGGAGGAGCAGTACCGCGTCATTGGAGATCGAGATCCAGGCCCCGAGAAATGCTAAGAGATTTGAATTTGGGAGGGCTAGAAATACGGGGTGGAGTGGAGCGGAGGCGGGGAGCAGAGCCATGGCCATAGACCATGGTAAGCGGCATATCCTGTGCTGAGCTCGCCCGAGACCCACGGCCAATAGACGAGGCGAGGTCAACGGGCGCCTAGCTCTAGCACTTTGATCGCGGGGTAGGCTTGGCGTCGAAGATCCATTCCGTTGTGACGTTTGTTCTGGGGTTGCGGGTATTGGACGGCCGCAATTGCGAGGAAGTCGGAAGGTCGGACTCAATAGCATGACGCTTGAGCTGACGATGTTTTTTTTTTTCGAATTATGTTCCAGACTGCCGAGGCCGTGCGCCTGACTCATCAAAGAATATCCGTCAACCATCGTTGAGTATTGTACCACCTTGTACCAGTGGCAAAATCCATTCTTCTCCCAAAATAAAACGAGTCGCGTGCCATAGGTCTGAACGGACTCCGACGGAGATCGATGCTAGATGCTTACAATACTTTCATCGATCTCGCCGAGCCGACGCCAAGGCAGGTCAGGGTGGGACTCGTGACAGTATTGAGTTCTGCGCGGAGTCGACGCGGCCGAGTCTGGGCCACGGCGCATCAAAACGTTGTACTTACTCCGAGTCTCGGTCCGATTCCCGGCATAGCGATCCACGAAATAGGGGCTGGTTTCTCTTCATTTTTTCTTTCTTTTTCTTTTGGGTCCCAGACGGGGCAGCAAGCTCGGAGAACTGTCCAAACTGGAGCACTGGAAGTGAGACTTAGAAGGCGGGGGTACAGTGGCCTAGCTGAAGTCCATAATGATGACATCACTGCCGGAACAATTCCGAATCCGAACAGGCAGGGGATCAAAAGATTTGCATCACGATCCTTTGATTCTTCCCTCCACCACGTTTTACGCCAGGCTCTTGAAGCAAGGCACTCGAACAGGCTCGAACACCGTCGAATTTCACCGAACTTCCTGCGAAAAGGAGGGATGGGAGCCTCCTTTTAAGTATTGCTCAGAGTATTGTGGTAGGCATCACAACCCTTCAGGTAATTGAAACGAATTACATCTGTCAAATAGACCCTCTAAGCCACGTTTCTTGCCATGACGGCCATGGCAGACCAAGCCAGGGAACGTCCCCCCGGTGTATCGTATAACGGACCATGTTATTTGCACTTTTCGGGGAAGCAACGGGCTGGGGTATGGATCCAGATGATCCTCCATTCAGTTTCTCGAGCCAGGTACGCGACGGCATCCGGCTGGTTTCATTTTTGACAACTAGGAGTTAAGCTATTTTAGGCTATTTTGACCCACTTTAAATGCACCTTGCGTCGTCGCTGCCTGTCAGGTCGCTTGTGCTCCTCGCACTTCCCCTTACCCTTACCCTCTTCCCCCCTCCTTAATCCGCCGCCATGTCGTTTCGTCTCTTATTGTCCACTCTTTTGACCGCTTCAGCTGTCTGGGGCCATCCGCACCTGGTGCGTTTCTTGAATGCAGATGTATTGGCCCCTATAAACTTTGACTTTGCAGCAACACCGCGCAACTCCTAATGTCTACGACGCTTGCATCAACTCCAACGACATCGCGCTTACCTTCGTATGTACTCCCTGTTGCCTATCCAGATTTACGCTCACATTATTTACGCAGGATGATGGTATTTATTTTCATTCGTCCGCTTCTTTTTATCTCACGATATGCAGGCCCATGGATCTACCTTCGCAGCATCTCCGACCAATTCACCGCCGCCGGGGCCAAAGCAACCTTCTTCTTTAACGGCAACAACTACGACTGCATCTACAGTGCTGACCGCATTGCCGACATCAAGTACGCGTACGCCGCCGGGCACATGATCGGGAGCCATACCTGGTCGCATGCGGACCTCAACTCGCTCTCGACACCGCAGATCCAGGACGCGATGTACCGCGTAGAGGAGGCGTTGTCGCGCATCCTGGGCATCAAGCCCGCCTTCATGCGCCCACCGTTCGGCGACTACAACAGCAACGTCCAGTCGATCGCGTTCGGGCGCGGCCAGAGTCTCGCGCTGTGGGACTGGGATACCGGCGATGCGGATGGCAACACCACGTCCCAGTCCGAGGCGGTGTACAACAATATCGCGAGCATAAAGGCCAAGAATGCGTTGGTTTTGGAGCACGAAACCGAGGGTGAGCATCGTAACATCTATTAAGCGTCGTTCCTTTCTGATCACACGTTTTAATCAGAGACTACTGATAACACGCTTGTTCCGTACGCTATCAACCTTTTCAAGAGCAAGGGCTACAACGTAATTTGTCCCTTCGTTGAATATCGGCTGTTTTTAACGAACTTCTCAGCTCGTGACCATGGCCCAATGTCTCGGTGTCGACCCTTATCAGGCAGTCGGAGTTCCACAGCAGCAGACTGTAGGCCTTCTGCACCGTATCTAACCGTTCTATTGTCCTGATCACCGTAAATAGTCCTCCTGGACGTGCAATGGAACCCCTGACCCGGGTGCGGCCTGCGGCGGCTCCATCGCGTGCCAAACCGGCACCCCCGTCTTCTCGACCGCGCCCTCTGGTCCCACCGGCACCCCGACGCCGAACCAGTACATCCACCCCAACGCCAACTCCGCAAAATGCCTCACCGCAGCGTCGAACGCCGATGGCGCCGTCGTCGAGATCGAGGACTGCGTCTCCGCGGGCTCCACCTCGCAGAGCTGGACGCTGTCCGGGTCGGCCATCCAAATCTTCGGGAACAAGTGCCTGGACGTCACGGGCGGGAGCAGCACCGACGGGACAAAGATGCAGATCTGGACGTGCGCTACGGGGAGCACGAACCAGCAGTGGTCACTCTCCGGGAGCACGATCCAGTGGAGCGGGCATTCGAGCTGTTTGGATCTCACGGGCGGGAGTGTCACGAACAATAACGTTGTGCGTATCCGTTCCCATTTATTTTCGTTCTCTTGCTCTTGGACTTGTGTACTCAAATACAATCCTGGGGATGCAGGTACAAATCTGGACCTGCACCGGCGGAGCCAACCAAAAATGGACGCGGACGACGGGTCCTGGCAGCGGCACCACCACGCCTCCTCCCACGACGGGGCATGTCATCCACCCCGGGGCGAGCAGCACGACGTGCCTGGCTGCGACAAGTAATGCGAATGGCGCAACGGTCGTCGTCCAGCCCTGCAACGGCGCTACCAGCCAGTCGTGGACCCAGACCGGGCAGACACTCGTCGTGTACGGAACCATGTGTCTCGGTGCGTCTTCTCTTCCCGTATCACCATCTGACGCTGACTGGTCTTCGTATTCGTTGCGTTTTGCAGATGTGACGAACGGAAGCACCGCGAACGGTGCGAAGCTACAGATCTGGTCGTGCACCCCGGGTGCAGGCGACGCGGCGCAGCATTTCACCGTCACGGCCGACAAGCGCATCCAGTGGGCGGCACACACGACCGAGTGCCTCGACCTCACAGGCGGCAGCCTTACCAGCGGCAACCAGGTATGCATTTCTTCCTTCTTTTGTTTCAACGCTCCACTGTCCGTCCGTTTCCATTTCTGACCGCATTTCTTCCTTTTCTTTAGGTCCAGATGTGGGCTTGCGCAACGGGCAACACCAACCAAGTGTGGAACATTGTCTAATCGACAAACTCGGACAATTTTTACTATCTTACGCTACGTACCATGTGGATTTTAATGCTTCGTCAGGACTCTTTCAGATACCTGTTACGACTAACCAAATTTCGGACTAAATACTTACCTTTGTGAACTAAGTTGAATGATAACTAGTTGTTTTCGTTTCGACTCAACTAAGAAGTATCATAACAAAGAACAAGCAGATAATGTTCGTCTTTTCCTTGTTAATTCGTTGCTCTGGAATGAGATTGATCATGGTATGGTTGCATTCTTGGTTGATTCTGCAGTAGTGTCCGGACCAACAACAGATTCTTCATTCGCCCTCAGTTGATTTCCCGGATGTCTCAGTCTCCTCCCCCAGGTTCCGCGTACGTTATTTCACGGCGTGCGGATGCCTCTCAGTCCCACAACTGCCGCACCGCAGCATACTATTTCCTAATGTAATCAAAATACCAAGTCACCTCTTTTCGTATTCCGGCGGGCGATCCCGTCCTCTTTCGAGTTGCAACTGACCCCGCAGTATCTGCACCTCCTGCGCCAACGCAATCTCGGCCGCCGTAGGCAACACGGGAGTCGACGGGCGATTTGAATCCGAAACGGAAACCATTCGTGTATGTCTGACAGTCACTTCCGCAATCTCATGAAAAGCACCTTCTGTATGCGACCCCAGGGATCGATGCGCGGCACGTTGGGACGCCCGACGGCGGTGGGTGATGAAGAGGGCAGCGCAGAAGACTAGAAGGATGATAGAGCCCACAATCGAACCGACTATGGCGACCACGGGGACGGACTTCCCAAGCAAGGGACCGAAAGTAGTTGCGGATGTTGCCGATGGAGATGCAGATTCTGTGGCTGATTCCGCGACTGGGACGGCGACCCCGGCTGCAATTTTGAATGCCTCGAAACTCTGTGGGCCGGAATCGGGTGCATTGATGGCGAAAACCATCCCTAAGCCCTGAGTTAGCTCGGTTGACGACAAAGGAGGGGAATGCACACCAGCATGGCAGTGTGAAGTTGGATTAGTTTGGCTACAGAAAAACCACAAGGCTACCGATATGCATCGTTTAGGCCGAGGAATAGGAGTCAAGATGAACGCACGCACGGCGTTCGTCGGGTAGGGTGAAACTCCACTCGGGAACTCCGTCTTGGAACATTGAAGATTGAAATTCGGAGCCAATACCCAAGGGCGCAGGTGTGCATGGACTGGAAAAGGAAGACTGCGTGACGCTGTGGTTCCCTGAGCTGGAAGTGGTATTCTTTTAAAGAAGACAACTCTGAAGTCAAAAAGGATTCATAACCACCTGTCAGGGAATAGGAATCGAATATTCGTGCCGCCTGCGGCTTTCATGCTACTCGGGCTGAATAGGTACATTCCGCCGGAGCTCAGGCCATGGGCGTCTCCCACATCCACAATGACATCCTGGTAGTGAGCTCCGGTCAAGATTGGTCTGTATCTGAGTACACGGGGTGAAACATACGAGACCTGCATTGCTCATCTTGTCTGAGCAGCCTGACTCAGGGTTCGCAGAGGAGTGGAAAGGGAAGGGAGGTTTATGGATATCCGGCTCGCCATAAAATGCGCATGGCTTGATCGGCGTTTAAGTAGGCATGATACAAGCACCGTCATATGGCAGCTTTGTGATTAGCGCTCGAGTCGTATCCGTGCGAGTCGGAATATATGTGCAGGCTTCCGGGGTCACCGATCGGTAGAATGTCATTGTCGAGACGAGAAACTTATATTGAACTGAGCTCACGTGAGCTTTTCTGAACGTACATAGGTCCCATATGGTTCGCGGAGAGAAGTAGAGAATATTGTTATAGTTTCAATCAGTTTCCTAAATCAATCAGATGTGTCTTGGATGTGTCTCCATTCTACGAAACGGCCGAATTCTCCAGATGAATCGTTACCTCCGGTGATCAAACAACGTTACGCATAAATGCGTCGCATTTCACCCCGGGCCGTCCGGGCCCTGGTATGGATGGCATCCTGCCGTTAACATCTCGCTACAGGATATGTTTCTCGTACGCTTTGGATCCTTCTAGCTGCACTCTGTGTTGTGTTTATTTTGTACCGGCTCAGCTGCTTGACCCTCGCAATGGCATTTATTTCTGCCCTTTCCTTGTTCCCTGGTGTTCTATAATGCCCAGGATGTTCTCTACCTCTCTACGAAAAGCCCGGGCCGCGATATCCACCGAGCCGGTACGCAGCCTGCCTGGTCCTCGAACTTGAGTCCACCGTTTACCCACTGCTCGACTCGTGCCAGCACTAACATTGCATCCCCACACCGAGCACATTCGAATCCTTTAATCATCTACCGAACCAACATGTACAATATAATCGGAATCCGAACCGTATCGTATCGCGAATCCTATCGTATTGTGTCCTATCATAACCGTCAGAAGATCATCCATCCATCGATCCATCCTTCATCCATATCCATCCACAGAATAAATAGAAACCCGCCTAGAACCCCAAAGCCTCGCCTAGAACCCACCCATCCCTGGCCACAGTTCCCGATATTGCTTGTATCACAACCGGCGCCGACTTCTCATCGAGTTCGACCTGAGGCATTCGGCAATAAATTGCGCGAAGGAGAACTGCTTCGAGTCGAAGATAGACTCAAATATAAGACCCGAAGGAGCGTAAAACCACTCATTCGCGACGGTGTTAGCGCGTTTGACCTCGCGCTTTACGCTGCTCACGGGGAGGATTCATCGCAGATCGCCATAGTGGACGTGGTGCCACAATGTCTCGTCCAGCAGCGGAAGAACCAAAGCAAACATGCGGGAGGCGAGCATCAGCCCAATAAGGTCGGCAACCGGGACAAGTGGTAAGATTTATCTCCGTGGGAAGTGCGTGAAACCACAGAAAATTGTCGAGATGTTGAATTTTACGCGATCACTCCACTCCACTTTTAGATGTCCATATATAAAATGTTGAAATGTTGAAAACATGCGGCGTTAGCCTCCAACTGGTATGAAGGTACTCATAAGCCCAACTAAAGTTGCTAAGTATGTTGGACACATGAATTGAATATTTAAGTTCTATCTGCCCACCAATGCCGAAAATGAAGGCGCGAATTATAATCAATTGATTACGGTGAATGGTGGCCATGGGACGTCACAGTGAGGAAGCGAGTTCAGAAAATGAATTAGACAGACCAGATCAACCAGCATTTTGCACGGTTGATGTACTGCACAGCACAATAAAATAATTATACATAATTCAGTTTAATGGAGGAAATTCGAGTGGAATTGACATTGACATTGGAAGATGACCGTGGGCATGATGATGCTATCGGTAAAAACTACTCTGAGCTGTTTACTATGAGGCTGCGAAGAGGTGACGAGTGGCGTCTTTGAGGAACGAATTCAAAGGAATTAAATACGTGAGCACACCGTGGCGCAGCACGAGTATATCTGCTAGTCCTGATCCAAATATCAATCTCGATACCATGTTCTCCATCGTGATTCGTGAAAGTGTTCTCGTCACCGGACACAACGCCCAACGACTCCGATTCCACTGTATATCGTTTCCTCTATATCGTTTCCTCACCAGAGGTGTTTTTTGTCACTTCACTCGACTCGCAGAACCACAACTGACAACTGATATGTATTACGATGACGGTGGGTGGGGAACCGGGAACCCGGAAGAAGCGTTCGTTCACTTAGACTGGCATATCCATCCATCCATTGGCATTGTAAGGGCTCGGAGTAAGGAGTAAGGAGTAAGGTTACTACTGTAAAGGAAAAGGAAAAACTGCTAGTGGTTATAACTTATATCCAACTACGCTTGCGTGCCAGTGACTTGTTGCTCATTTCCGAGTCAATGCAGACTATAATATCTCTCAATACCAATATCAATACGCAGTCAACGCAGGTAGAAAAGGAAGAAGATAAAAAAGCCGTTTCTCTCAATAAACCATCGTCTCCACCCCTCCACGTACGCCAACTACGAGGGACGCTTTGAGCTCGGTATACCACCTGCCGGTGCCGCTGTTCAGTCACCAATTCCGCACTGATCATTGAAGCCAAGGCTGCAAGCCAGAGCCAGAGAGTACCTACCTCGCGACGTTGGGCCTGCGCGGCGACGTCACGGGGTGGCTCCTCGAGGCGACGAGAGGTGCGTATGGGAGGTGGAAGGCGTCGGCGAGGGTGAAGGTCTGGGGAGTAAGGTGAGTATACACGCAACCAAGTAATGAACCAAGCTTGAAGACGACGCACGTCTCCAGCCATATAGCGCTGCGCAGACAGAATCGCCTCGTACGCGTTGAGCTTCTTATCGAGCACCGCGAGGTGTGCGTCCGCCTGCGCCTGGTCGTGCGGCATGCCAAGTGTCCTGCTCATACATACGCGTAAGTCATTGAATGCCAGTAAATGCATATAGTCACCCGGGCCAAGGAGGCAATTGAACGCACTTTTTGAAAGACTCAAAGCCGGCCTTCGCCGCGCTCGTTGCTCAGCTCCACCGCTGCGGCCTGCTCGAACAGCGCGTTCGCCTTGGGGTCGGTCGGGAGGAGGCCGGACGCGGGGTGTTTGGTGGCGATGTAGCGGCAGATGGCGCGGGTCTCGTATAGGACGAAGCCGTCGCCGTCCTGTGCTCGGTGAGTCGTTGATATAAATAGCTGCTGACTGCTGAATAGGGAATACGGCGACGCACAATGTAGGGAATCTGGCCGAAAGGCTGATTCTCGAGATACTCGGGCGTCTTGTGCTCGCCGTTCATGACGTCGACCTCTCGAACGGGACTTTGAGCTCGTGCAGGATTGTGGCGACGCAGCGCGTGCAGGTCGCGATCTTGCCGCCGTACAGTTTGAGAATCGCCATGTTGGGCTGTGTTTCTGTTTCTGTTGTGAGACGAGGATTTTGGGGCCTGGAGTGCCAGTGAAGGAGTGAAAGAAGGGACGCAGTTTGCATCCGCTTTAAACCCCATGGATAGATTTGTCAATGGGTTTAGTCATCTGAGTCCTAACTTGTGCTACTTATGGCCCTCCGGGCTAGTCTTTCATAGACAGACGCTACAACAAATTTAGTGCTCGTGCCTTGCATGTTGTACCTCCGGGCACCCCTCGTACCTACCATAGGATAATTCCCTCAGATAAATATAAATATTTTAAAGGCAGATTCACAAAGATGGAGACTGCAGACTCAGGTTTGTCGGAAAGATCGTAGGTGGGTTGTATCGCCACTCAACCGGTACCAAGTCGTTCCAAGGTCCCAATTTGTTTGTGGCTTGCAACACTTAGGTGAGGTTTGAGCCATGGATAGCAGGACACAGGATAATAAATATCATGTTCATAGTACAAGTGAGATTCACAAAAGTCGAGATTGCACGGCGCTGGAAAATGCAGCAGCACGCTGTATGTACTCAAAGATTTGCCTCAACGCGTCGTGTCGACCCTACAGCTTACAGACAGGAGTGAACTTCAAACATTACTTATAATTGATTAATTGCTTATTTTTCTGTAACCATACGGTAACTTCGTGTCAATTGACGATTTACATTACGGGTTTGAGAACTGGTTCCTTAGTCGGTACCAGGGACATACGGTAACTTGGCCTTAACCCACTATCAAATCTTTGGATTAGGGTGAGCCAGGGTGAGCCGACGTCCGACAGTACAGCTTTCGGGACAGTTAGTGTCAGGCGAGCGAGTCAAGTTCAGAGTCAAGCGTATTATCAACGGTGTGCGGCAGGGTGAGGATGCTATGCATGTAGAATTTAATGTAGAGAGGTGGGGACGAGAGTAGGGAAAACAAGATGATTTATTCAAGAAATAACGAGGGCTTTTATACCTCGAGAACAATGGTACAAAACTAATATAAACAGAGTGCGTAGGACAATGCACTTAATAAATTGACTGGTTTCAGACCAGCTGAAACTACGCAACGCGATGGTACGCGTTTCATCATGCTGTGCATATCCATGCACAACGTGGCGGCGTACGTGTCTGCGTATGTGTCGGCTTGAACATTCCAACACTCCCCTCAAGCCGAAATTAATCCAAGCGCTTGAACGAGCGGCTTGAACTTGAATGCAGCAAGAGCCTTGGTGAGTAGATCTGCTGTCATCTCGTTTGTTGGACAATAGACAACTTCGAGAGTGCCGTTTCCAATCTGCTCGCGGATAAAGTGGTACCGAATGTCGATGTGTTTGGTACGTGCGTGGAATTGACCGAGTTCGGCATGCGCGAGCGAAATAGCGGATTGATTATCGTTGTAAATGAGGAAGGGGAAAGTGATGGGTCCAAAGAGTTCCCCATGAAGTAGCGGAACCAGATGGCTTCCTTCGCGGTGTAGGTGATGGCAATATATTCGGCTTCTGTTGTAGACAGCGAAACAATTTCCTGCTGTTTCGACGACCAAGAAACCGCGGCACCATTCAAGATGAATGCGTAGCCGGAAACAGCCTTCCGATTCTCCAATGACATTCCATCAGCATCGGCAAATATGTCGAGGCCGAGCGTGGAGTCAGATGCGTCGTAAGTGAGCGCATGGGTGCGCGTGCCCTTCAAATACTGAAGTACGCGTTTTGCAGCGTTCCAATGGGGAAGTCCTGGGTTGTCGACAAAGCGGGATAGGACACAGACTGCAAATGCTAAGTCTGGCCGAGTCGCTGTTGTGAGCCAGACGAGTCCGCCTATCAATTCGCGGTAAGGAATGCCTTTCATCTCCACGAGAGCCGTGGGAGTCGTAGGACATTGTTCGCGACTGAGTTGAACCGTGGGATCGAGGGGTACCGAGATTGATTTACAATCAATCATGTTGAATTTCCGCAAGAGGGAGTCAATGTAAGTTGTTTGGGACAACGCCAGCGTGCCCTTTTCACGATTACGATTGACCTCCATTCCAAGAAGCCAACTGATTGGTCCAAGCATCGTGATATTGAATATTCGCGATATCTCGTCCTGAATTTCATCAATCAATGCGGGTGAGTTCCCGGTGATGGTGCTGTCGTCTATGTGGATGGCGAGCAGCGCCAGATCATTGCCTCGAACTAGGCGGTAGACAGCGTGGTCAGAATGGAGTGGATAGATGTCGAGTGTAGCGAGAGCCGAGGTGAGCTTCTCGTACCACTTGCGACTAGATTGTTTCAATCCGTAGATTGTGCGTTGAAGCCGGATGACCTCCTGAGAATTCCCATTCGAGTAGTGAGGAGTCTGTTCCATATAGATCTCTTCATCAGGTCCAAATTCTCCGTTGAGAAATGCTGCGGAGTAGTCGAAGACTTTGATATCCCAATTAAATCGGGTCGCGATGGATAGAATGGTGCGCAAAGATGATAGTTTAGCAGTGGGTGAAAAGGTCTCGAAATAGTCCATGCCTTGGACCTGTGTGAATCCACGCGCAACTAATCGAGCCTTGTATTTATCCACCTCGCCATTTGCCTTGCGCTTGATGCGCAGCGCCCATTTCGATCCGACAACGTTACGGCCGTGAGGCCTCGGAACAAGTGTGTCTCCGAATGTACCAGTCCTTTTCATCGCTTCCATCTCGATATCCATCGCCTCCTTGAACAGCGGCCAATCCTCCCGGTCCATAGCTTCTTCAACTGTAGGTGAGTCCGACAAGCCTTCCATTCCAACATAAGCATATTCCATTCCAATGTTATGATGCAGATCATCATCTTCGGCGTCTGCCAAATGAGCCGCGTGTCGCGTCCGAGTGCCTTCCACAATATTCTTCGGGTCAATTGCGCTTGAAATGTCGCGCGGCGCTATTGGCGTCGTCTCGGAATTTCTTGGTGGGGTAGATGGAGGTGTTGTGAGTGGAGAAGGTGGGGTTGGTGCACGAGGAGCGGTTGGTGCGGGTTGCAGAGCTATAGCAGGTGCGTGCTGGATGCTCTCTGAATTTTCTTTGCCCCTAATTTCCGCTTTCTCCCCCTCATTCAGCACCCTATAAATTTCACCACTTCTTTTGACCTCGGGAAACTTCACGCTTCGTTCGACGCGGATCGACCGGTTGTCGGGGTAATAAATCCGATGTCCATCAATGCTGTCAAGATCATATCCCATCCATCTGCCCTCTCGAGCGCGTCCATCCAACTTTGACGCGTCAGCGACGTGAACCGAAACTTCACAACCTCATTCGTGGATATTGCGTAAGTCTGGTTTTGACTTGTGGAATGCTTCGTAAGGCGTGCGACCACCCAACGCCTTGGTAGATGTCCTATTCTTCAACCAAACAGCGTGTTTTAATGCTTCACCCCACAAATTCGTTGGCGATCCTGCGGCGTGCAACATCGCGCGCACTTTCTCCAATAGTGTGCGATTTAGTCTCTCGGCTACTCCGTTGTGCTCGGGGGTGTGATGAACAGTGAGGCGGCGCCGAATGCCCCTCTCTGCCAGGTAGTTGTCGAACGCATGGCTTTTGTACTCGCCACCATTGTCTGAGTGCAGAATTTTGATTCTGATTCCATGTTCATTCTCCCATCGAGCATCAACATCCTTGAATGACTCCAGTGTCTGGTCTTTCGAGTGGAGTAGGATCAAGACTGTGTAGCGTGAAGATTCGTCGGTGTACGAGACATAATACTTCTTGTGCTGTGCCGTTTCAACGGTGGCAGGACCCCACACGTCCGTGTGGACCTCATCGCCAACATCGCCTGTCGCAGCGCGCTCTGTTGTCTTTGAAATCGGCTTGCGGGTCATCCTGCCATGCAGGCATGACTTGCACTCATCGTTTGAAGAGCCTCCCGACTCATCGAGTTCAATTCCTTCCACTAACTCATTTTTGACCAGCTTCTTGGCTGCGTCAATTGGAAGGTGCCCCATCAAGCGGTGCAGCTCATCGGGTGTCGTGATGACAGGTGCGTCCGATGCTACATTTGCATGTAATGGTGGTGGTGGTGGAGGTGGAACTCGAACAGTATAGAGTCCGCGAACGAGTGGAATGGCGCCAATCTGCTGACGTCTTCCATCGAATATGCGGCACTCCTTCTGTCGGAATTGGACTGCGCAGCCGGCTTGCGCAATGCGCCCGATGGATATGAGTGTGGGACCGAGCTTGGGTACATATAGGACGTCCTTCGCGAGGACTGTCGTCGACCTGTTCGCCCCATTTGGCACTTCAACATGCATATCCCCCATTCCAATTGCGTCGAGTGTCTGATTGTTGGCTGCGGTAATTCCTCGTGGCTGAATAGCCCGATAATTGGTCAAACGATGCCGAGAGGGGGTCATATGAACTGAGGCGCCCGAATCATAGATTTCGAGCCCATCTTCGGAGTGGCGGCGGCGAATACGGCTTCCGAGGTGAGTGATGTCTTCGCTGAGTGTTCATCATTTTTCTCATCCTTCTCAACGTCGTCAGCTTCATCATCGCTGTCCGGCGCATCCAACAACGGTGGTAAGTCCTTTTATTCATCATCCGAATCCTCCTCGTCCAGTTCATCAAACTCAATAAAATCCTCCAGCTCATAAGATGCTGCTATCCACGCAGCATCCAACTCCTTGCCCTTGCCTGCTTTTGCAGCGTTGGCTTTGCCATATCCCTTGCGAGGGTTTTGGCCCTCCTTCCCTCCTCCTTTCGCCCAACATTCCCGTGCCATATGCCCCTTCTTGCGGCAATTAAAGCACTCCATCGTCTTTTCGACTTTGACTTGCCGTCGTTCCCGTAGAACGCGGCCTCTTTCCCGCCCTTCTCTGTGAGCCTGGCCGCTTTGCGGTCGGCTTCGTCGCTGATGCCTTGCAGCACCGTGTCGGGATCGAGTGTCTTGCCAAGAAGCGTGGTGGCACCAGTAAGCGCCGATAGGTATGTTTCGTAGGACGAGGGGAGGGAACCGAGTACGATTGCGACAAAGTTCTCATCTCCTGGGTCGGCACTCATAGCGATCAAGTCCGCCCTTATCGTCCGTAACTTATCGAGATGACCCTTCACGTCGCCGCCGTCTGTGCATCGCTCATCCTGAAGCTTCCGCCGCAGATCGACTGTGACCATCTTTAATTTCTTCTCATATTCGTCTTTCACCTTCTCCCACATCCCCTTCGCCGTCTCCGCCCCTTTACCTTCAAGAACAACGAATCTGGCAGCACCGAAGCCAGGCCCTGCTTGATAATGGCCTGCTCCGACTTCCAGATCCGCCGACGTGCCAGGTAGCTGTCATTGGCCTTTACTTCCGCTGCCGTTGGTGCTGCAACGTCGACGATATTGGGAGCGTCGGGTGCAGCAGCGGTGACGTCGAAATGGTCGCTGAGACCTGCTGCGTCCAGCGCGAACAGGAAGCGATCGCGAAAGAAGACCCAGTTGGTGCCGTCGGCCTTGCAAGCGGGAAGCTTGGTGAAATATTCACCAAGTTTGGCGGTCGAGGAAAATGTGTTGGTAGACATGGGGTGAATAAAGTCAGAGTTTTGTGATAGAGGTAGTGATATTCGTTCGAGGTATAAGCGCGGGGGCCAATAACCTGTAGAATTTAATGTAGAGAGGTGGGGACGAGAGTAGGGAAAACAAGATGATTTATTCAAGAAATAACGAGGGCTTTTATACCTCGAGAACAATGGTACAAAACTAATATAAACAGAGTGCGTAGGACAATGCACTTAATAAATTGACTGGTTTCAGACCAGCTGAAACTACGCAACGCGATGGTACGCGTTTCATCATGCTGTGCATATCCATGCACAACGTGGCGGCGTACGTGTCTGCGTACGTGTCGGCTTGAACATTCCAACAATGCATAGCAGAACGACTTTCTGAGGGCAAAAATGAGCTGGATACTCAACTAATATAGTTTTTTGGATTTTTTTCTTCTCCTTCTGTCCACCTGGGTATCTATCTGCGAAAGAATGCCTAACCGCGTAGCACTTTTGGCATTTCAGGACATCTAGGCACTATATATCTGGGTGCGCCAATCGAAGATGATGGTCATAGGGCCAACTTTTCACGTCACAATCTCACGATGGATGGTCAAAATTTCACGTCACAATCGCACGATGGTCAAAATACTCCGTTCCGCATGAATACTTACATTCGTTCGTAAAGTCCAAAACTGAAGCTATGGTGAATCTGCAGTGATCCCCACTTTTTGTCCTCTCGAGCAATATTGTTTTGTTTTTTCTGTTATAACCATCGTCCCAATAAAATAAAATAAAATAATAAAATCGAGCAATGGACACGGGATCTTGTGATTGAATTGAGAGAAGCTGACTTTGGGACAGGACTTCTCAATGCGCAGTCCGCAGTCGAGCGGGTTTCCTTATCTTCTTCAGTTCCCTCCTTGTACTTCCTGGCGGACTTCACCCACACTTCGGTTTGGTTTCTTGCACCTGAAGAAAATGAGTGTACCCAAAGACTCGAAGCAGGCCGCCGTGACTGAGCCTCCCAGCTACTACTCCGGGTCCGGTTCTTTCGATAATAAGGACTCAAAGCTTAAGGCTCCTTATGTCCCAGAACAAAGGTATCGTCAATCGATGTCAGATAGTATGCTTGTCTTCATTTCGAGGCAGCCAGCCAGTGACAAGCTCCGGTTCGAGTTCTCAACGGTTACGTTGCACAGAGTGTGGCTGCCACAAGGTCACATACGATTCGGCTCCAATCGCGCCCAGAAATATCCATGGCCGGAGGTTCACGTATGGTGAGATTTTATCTTGGGGTGTTTTGTTCCTTCTTACAAATGGGAACCGCAGCGGGAGCTTACCTTGCCTTGTTCGTCGTCGTCTTCGCGATAGCTGAGGTTATCGCAGAGTCTCTGGGTGGTCAATTTACTGCCACGGGTGCGCCACGATGCCTCGTACATGTTCCTCGCTTTCTGAACTACATTCAATCGGCAGGTGTTCTTCAGATTATAGTTGCCCTCATTTCTACTGGGACAGGCGCGGCACTCGTGAAATTGTAAGCATTCTTCCTCCTTCTAAGGGGCATACAATTCATTCAGTCTTCATAGGCTGCGCCTAGGACGTCGAACCCAGCCCACGAAAACCCGCTTTTGTGTATTGTGCGGATTGGGTTCGGGTTGGTTCTGTGAGTGCTTTCCCACGTTATCTTGGTTCAATCGAGTGACGATTTTTCAGGTCTCACCGGTGGTCTGATCTTTATGAATCTGGTATTTTACATCCCCGAACCTTTCCCGGCCTTTCTTTTTTTCACCGTTGTGAGCATCCTCTCCGGAGGCCTTTGCATTACATGTAAGCTCCGCGGATCCATGTCTGAATTTCGCAGGCTAAATAATCAACTTGCAGTGGTCGGGGCTGCATGCGCGGAATATCGTGGGTTTCGTCGCGCCAACAAGCGAAAAATCGCGTCTTTCCCGAACAATCTGAGTCATGCGACTCCGACGGACCAGCCTTACCCAATGAAGGGCATGTCTACGAACTACTCGGTGTAGGCGTTGGGTGCATAAGACGAAATCTCACGTATTCCTCCTTTGACGCTTTTGTAATAATCCAGCTAGCCCTGCTAGAAATGTTCACTCTGTGCCATTTTGTTTCAGAATTGTCGACAGAGCTAACTTGAGTTCTTATGGGGACACCTCCGTACTTTTCCGGCATTTTCTTCAGCGGAATACGCCCAACACGGTGGGTTGTTGGTGAGTGCGATCAAGAAAGATGTTGACGGCCGACAAAGTGATGGACTGTTGGATGAATTACTCATTGGTTTTGGCTGTAAGGGGCGATTTCGTTTCAGTGGATCAGCTCATTCGTTGTGTGGGATTGAGAAACTTGAGATGAAAATATCATTCAAAAATTCAAATGAGCTGCGAATCCGAATGGGTAGGAGTACGCACGGTAGTATTCGGAACACACCGCCATCATGTATCAAAAATAGTGAACTAGCAGACGGTACGACTCCCCGTTGGTGCATAGCTCTGTCTCTCGTTTATTTGTTTTAAAAAAAAAAGAAATCTGGTTTTGAGGTGAGGGGCGATTTCGTTCCTGACTCCCTAGTACTTTGTGGGGCGCGGTTGACGGTTCCAGTGGATACTTCAGCTGCGTGTCGTAATAGAGTCGATGAGCTCATTCGGTTGTGTGGGTTTATTCACAAACAGATTTGTCTGTTTTGTGCTATGGGGACCAAAAATGTCATACAATCGGCTTATAAGATGGCATCTGATGGCGCCTGTTCTGGGCGCTTAATCTGGTTGACATTGAGCCTTTTATTAAATTCCGTGGATCTACAGAAAGAAAATTCTACCTATCTGTTTGTGACCCGCCGCTTGCCGGCCGCGCCAATCATAAACTAGTTATCATCCCTCAATGTGAGCTTTGTTTTAGATCTACCAAAAAAAAAAAGGGAGACCAAAATTCCACCCATCTGTTTGTGACCCGCCGCTTGCCGGCCTCGCCCAGTCGCCAACTACGTCCTGATCATCCACAACTGACAGACCACAGTGCGAACATGATATTGGCCGGGAATCTATCAGGAACGGATGGTTTCCACGGGACGTGGGCAAAGAAGCACTGTAAGTGTTGCGGATAAAGGCAGAATCTTCAACAACGCGGTCAACAAACAGCTTTCGCATGTCTCTCACGCGGGTACTATAACCGAAATACGTTCCAATCAGAGTGCCTAATCACTACAGCTTGTTGTGCACAGACGCTCCACTAAACAGTAACATTACGGAATTATAAGACATGCCTTCGCTTCGCTCCGGCATAAATGGAGGCTTGAAAGGCAGCCAACTACGATTTAGAAACATTCCTGAAGGACAACTGGGTTTCGTCAATTTTTGTACAGTGAAAGTGCATTTGGAAATTTAATTCACGCAAAGATATTTACATAAAAACGCCTGTACAGTAAAATAAAGTTACAGTCTAACAGTCTAATTCGCGGCGCGGCTTCTTCGGAGGTGTAGTGTAGCTAAAAGATCGAGAATTAAAGGGAAATGTGTCATAGCGAATACACTTGCGCACCACAAGGGAGGGACACTACAACTGAAAAAAATAACTCAGGCCCCGACACACAGGACACACAAATCACACTCACTGGGCCGTCCGGACGCAAACCTTAGACGATGTTCTGACCGATTGTTTGGCGCCATGGGTTGAACGCCTGCAAACCCAAGAGAACATGAGCAAGATAAAGCAGGGCGGGCGGCCTACCAAGTGCGGGGAGGTAGTTCAAACCCGGCCACCACGAACGTACACATTTAATTGCAAAGAGGCGTAACACAGAGGAATCCGACCTGGAACGTTAGGTTGTGTCTCAAAGCAGGGCAAGAGGGAGCTGGCTCGGGACGCACCTTTCGGTTCGAAAGCTCTTTGTTTCTGGGTTTGAGCTGCATAGAAGGGCTGTAAATCATCAGTGACTGACGCTCCGAGCAGGCGGGTAATTCCCAAGAAAATGATGAAAGAATGGGACAAACTAATGATGAAACGAAGAGTGGAATCGTGAGCGTCATGACGGGCGTTACTGAGTATTCAGATTATTTGCCCTCAGGATTGTCGTCCGTCTGAAATCGTATTAAACAGCTTGACGTCTTGCGGTGGCTCAAAGCTTGAAATCCTGTCGTATCGTGTCGCTACCGAGACTTCAGGAATCTGCGCATCAGGTTTGGTCCTGAGATCTTGAACGCCTGCAATGTTACTGGAATGGAGCGGTTACGCTATTCAGAAGCTTGTGGTCCAAGCTGAGGCTTCGAGCGCCAAGAGAAGTTGATACACATAGCTGCAGCGCTTGAGCTGTCTTGACGCGCTCCGGATTTCACAACGCTTGATACAGAAAAGCACCGGCCATTCAGTACAGGTACGCCGATACTCAACAGAAAGAATGTCAAAAGCTTGATTCAGCCTGCGATTGGCCGTGAAATACACCTAGCAATGCGAAGGAAGGTCAGACAGCTACCTTCTTTTTGAGTGGGCTTTGAGCGGTGAGAAGTAGGCCGCATGAATGGATCATGGAGCGGCACACAGCAAGTGCAGCCGGCCAGAGTTAAATCATGATTGGGGCGTTGTCTGTAAATAAGCATGGGAAGACAACAGACCGAATTGGATGGGTGGATGGCGGTTGAGAAGATCGAGGGATGGTGGTGAGATGTGAGAAGGAACGAAGCAAAGGAGATCATACCTTTGAGCGGGTGTGGAACAGCTGATCGGCGAGGTCGAAAATGATTTGAACCCGCTTAATACATGAGGTAGTAGCCTTCCATCTTCACACCGGCTCTAGATCTGATATTTGTCAACCACTTCTTGGTGACGAATACATAAGGGAATCATTGGGCGGGCTATGTTTTCAGAGACCTCATCTACCATGACCGACGTACCTGGAAATATTTCGCGATATCCGGAAGAAAGCCATGTCAACGAGAATGACTCTGGAAGCCACGCCTCCGCCGACCAGTGGACGCTGACAGAGCAACACCCACTCATTTCGCCAGGCAAATTGTCCGGGGATGAAGAATCGGAATGGGATGTAAAGCGCGCGGTCGAACGCGTGGAGGAGTACACACGGTGTGTTTTCGACTTCGCATTGCCACAAGGGCAGGACTGAAACACAATCAATGTAGACGTCTGAAGTGGCCGCTTGCGGTGATCGTCGGACAATTGCTTGTTCTGGCGCTCTCGTGGGGCTTCTTCGCAGCGGTCCGCACGCGCGGACAGGTCACGCTAAATGCTCTCATCGCAGAGACACTTCAGCGATACCCCCGAACCACGACATATGTGTTCACACTAATTGCGACTGCGCTGGCGACCTTCTCCTCATAGTGCGTTCACTCACCACCGGCAGCTCTCTCGTTGATATGAGTATTCCTTCAGCTTATTATCGCAGGCTGTCCGTCACGCGATCGTGGTGTATCTCACTCGGCCCATGGCCCTCTCGAGGCTCGACTTTGCGATATCGATTTCCCAACAATCGCTTATCTATGAGTTTCGTGAAGTCCGCTGGGTCCTCGTGGCCGCCGTATTTTCCTTAGCCACCATTCAGCAAACCTCCAGGTGTGTGCCCCAGCTGACTTGTTGATATGCTTCTTCTGATGATTTGTTGTGGCAGCTGGTCCAGTCTCCTCCCTCCCATCACTATTCAGGTTGCCACGCCACTCGAGGGCACAGAGCTCGACGTTACGAGCGATGCATTCCACAACCGTTTCAATCAGTTGTGGATGAATACTTCTGAGCTGTATTCTTACAGTGGGTGTATTTATTTATGATCAAGGACGATGCCCAATTCTTTGCAGTCGACTCGGCCCTGTTATCCATCATCGATACAAGTGGCGCCACCAGTGCAAATACAGTTGTAGGCTATCCTGCAGTACTGGGTTTCGCGGGCTACACCTATTGGTATTCGACAGGTCGGATCTTTTCTCATTTCTATGACAGCCGGATCCCACTCAACACCATTTCCCTCAACTGCAGGAGGGACAATTCCCATTCGACTTGAATTCAAGAATGAATCCGAAAAGGAAAGCTTACCCCCGCTGCTCACGTCGAACACCAAACCACTCCCTTTCTATACTTCGTGGAACGCTTCGATGAGTCAGCAGGGACTGACGGCCTCGGTTTCGTGTCGGACGCGGGAGCTCAACCTCGAGTCAGATCCTCCTCTGTCACGCTCATTTGAGCCAGCAAACCTTACGTTATACAATCAATCATACGTGGGCTTTAGGGCCATTGCTGTGCATGGCAATACGAGTTCGGCGCTGCGCGGCAAAACATTATAAGTGTACATCTAAGGGGACTATAACCGAACCAATGGTGAGCGGAGAAAATCTTGATGCCCGAGAGCAGCTTTGGGCACAACAACAGGTGTACTTGGCTGTAGACCCCTCGCACGACGAGCTTGGATAAAATGGGAGCATCTATAGCCTCCAACAAACGGCTAACAAAGCTCGGCCAGTACTATAGAATTTCACGTCCAACATCTGCAGCAAAGCTGACTGCAAACAATATCCCGTGGGGAATTTGAAAGCCCACATGGGCCTCAGGCGAACGACCCGCAGATTAATTGCGACCGGGAAAAAGGCGGGAAATATGAGGGGATCGAGAGCAGCAGTGCAGGAGAAGTCAGATATTTTGACGATCTCTAACGACTCGAATAGGCCAGGGACATCCCAGGAGACGGGGACACTAAATAAATACAAATCCTCTAGTTGACAGAACACATTTCCAAACCAATTGGCAGGTTCAAACAGGATCTCATACAGATCTCGAGCGCGGATATGAGGAGTAACCCAACATGCTTGCGAAGTATGAGGTTCATTTTGTAGAAGTGTCTCTCTACGAGAGACTACCCGACATGTAGATGTACACCAGCTTTAGAGCCACATGATTAAGTGTAGGAAGGATACTGCAGTGGGTTTGGGATCTTCCGTGGAGAGGTGGAAAGATGTCGTCAACTAGACCTGCTGGATGAATATTGAGATCACTGTGAGAGATTTTTGATAAGGCAAACCCAAGTTGGTACATACGCTGGCTTTTATAGATCACGAGGTTGGACCAAAAAAGCAGGTGTAACATAAACGCGACTCTGATATTGCGAATTATTTAAGGTTTATAAAATGCACCAGAAATCTTACATGCCACTCTCTGCACGCACAAGCAACAATACCTCGAGCATGGGCTGACTGCCGAGCAGGATGGCTTCAGGAGATTGGTGGGAATAAGATACAACCGCGCAGCAACCAGCGGTTTTCACAATCGGCATCAAACGTCAAAGCAGTCTTCATAGAAACTGCACAGGCAGCCTGAGATCGATCAGATAACATGGAACGGAAACAATCCACACACCATATTTATCTGCATTTGAAACACTCCAAAGCGATAAGTCGATAGTTAAGAATATTATCTACCCGTCAGTACTTCAACGACACCGGTGAATCTAATACCTTGCAGAAGTCAGCCCTCTGAGAAATCGAATGTTCAGGTTACTACTGCGCGTCTTTACTGATTACAGGGAAGATCTTCGTCCCCGAAAGCGGGCGCGACAGCGAGGGGGTGCGAGTAAGATCTGGGAATAGAGTATGTGGATTATTTCGATTTCACAGGGAGGACTCGCCTGCGTCAAATCAGCGAGCGTAAGTAAATCAACACCTTCCACGGCACTGGTACAGGAGCCTACAGAAGCACAGGTGAGTTTCGATGGAGGGACGATGCCAGTACTAACTCTTCATGTAGGATGCAGAAGAGACGAGTAAGCTACCAGTGAGTGAAATATATACTATCAAAAATATTCCAACTCAGCATACCAGCCTTCCCATCCTCTTAACTGATATAGATTACGAGCTATTTGCGCTCAGTTAGACACCCGGTAGGCAAATTGGCAGACTCAGCTCTGATTTCCACATATCTAGGATCCATACCGTGTCTCCTTGGGTGATCTGCCAGATGAGCCATTCCGAAGAATTACGTCGGCTTCTGATGACAGCCAAAGTACCGAAAGAGGTTTCGGCATATTAAAAGAGTATAGGATGACATGAGGATGGAAATGCGTAACTTGGCAGACACCGGTATGATGGTGAGGTTACTTAGCTGAAAAATAACCCAGGCAAAGCCACGTAAATAGCGCTCAAAACAAGCATAGAGGAAGTGGTCGGGTTCAGGATTGACAAAGATTTAGCTTAGAGCGATTGGAGTGCAATACAACTGACTAAGGAACAGATCGAATGTAAGTGAGCAACATTTTAACAAATCAAGGCATACTCACGGAGAATAGACGCTGCTGCGATGCCATAGCATCTCTCTGACTGTACCACGTCCTGAAGGTCATACTGGAGAAAAATGCGAGGAAATTGGTAGCACGATTCCAGAGGGATGGTAGACATTTAACAGTAGACTCGGAGACCCGACATGCGCGAGGCTGGCAGCAGATGGCAGCGAGGGAATTTGGAAACCGAGCGACTGCGCGTGGGACATGGCTGGAAAGTTCCAAGCGTACTCTCCTTAGTTATATACATACCGATCTTTCACTTGTCTCTAAACAAATATTCAGTACAATCTCCCGAAACAAGAAGAGAGCAAAAAAAAACTGTGCACAAAGTAAAGGAAGGGCGGAGCAGGCTTGGCTTGTAAGACCAGAAACATCATACGGGAATTACAACGCACCGTAGACCCAAGCAGATCGCACTACAGGAGTCATAAGCGCACCAAATCAACGGGAGTATTCTGAATAATGACAGCAAGAAGACGACAAGCGGGGTGAGAGGTGCGAGAAACACGCTCTCCGGCGCAATGTGGAGTTCCATAGCAGATACCTGAACATTGGCCCTGATAAGTAGTACATTGGTAGATATAGCTAGAAGATGTAGCAGTTGGAGTTGAAAGCAGAAGTAATGAGGAATGTCGAAATGTGCAGATATAATAGAAGAAAGACTAGACTAGAAATGGGAAAATATTGATGAAGGGTGGGTGGGAGGGCGGCCAAGTAAAAATGAGCAGGGAGATGGCCAGCATTGTTCTGCTGCGGGTACATGAGGGGAGAAGACAGGAAGGACTCGATCTCCGACTTCCGCCGATCCACAAACCCTGTTTTCTCGATTACTCGTACCTCGTTACCACGAAGACGTCAACAAGCGCTCCAAGGGGGTTCGAATCCGACAAAAATCCACTTAGGCCGTATTTTTTCAAAAGACCTTCTCAGGACCCTCCCTACCACGTGACGTCCAAATCGGGTAATTCCTCACGTGGTTTACTCCGGCGAGTGCCGAAGACGGCGAAAAATTGAACCAAAACCGTCATATTTAATACTACTGAGCCAGAAACGGCTTATCCTCCCACAAATAGCTTGATTATGACTCAAAACCTTGCGATGAGCTCAGGTTTCACCCCAGTGGTGGCAAATAGGCATCCCCACCTAGCCCACCATGCCAATAGCTACCTTGAACCTTCGAAAAGCTGCGCAGAAAATTATTAATGATTTTTGAATCATCCTATCGCAGTTTGTGGCTCCAAAATCTGGTTTCTCAGCTGATAAATGCCAACAAAACCTAAAATGTGTACTGTTTGCGCTGAGTTTCGTCAAATTTATGGCTTGTGGTGGGATAAACTAGGCTTCTGAGACATCTGGAAGCTATCCGGAGCATTCCAACTGACTTACCGACAGGTCCATAATTTTTTTTTCCTGGCCTGACAGCCGACCCACCCTGCTTGACCGGCCCGAACCCCCTTGAAGCGCTCATCAAGCGCCCTAGAATCGTGAAAGATCTTACGCAATGATAACGTCAGAAGAGATACGAGAGTAACTCAAAAAGGAAGAAATACCCATGAAAATTCACTAATATAGTAATGCATCCAACACGAAGCGCATACGTCATTACACAATTTTCACCTCACTTGGCTGTACAAACAGAGATAAAAACGAGTCTAAATAAATTTAGAACTCGTAATACTCTCTTTCAGGTTGGCACTACGTGCCTTGGAGAGCCTTCATATTCAGGTGAGCTTATTCGGGTTTGTGGGAACCGCCATTAACTTGGACCAAAGCACCGGTTATATCCGCTGAAAATAACACACTGTTTTTACTGGTTTGTCCGAGAACCTATCAGCCAGAAACTGCGATGTACAGTATGTTCCGTCGTTCTGGTCACAACTTCCACTAACCCTAATCATCCCAGCATTGACCATCGATGGTATGGGCGCGTACTCGGGGACATTAGTATGCCAAGTCACTCCGAAGACTCAGAATATGATCACCAGCTACTACAACACTGATTTCTACACCTACGTCTACTCCGCACCGGACCCAAACTACCCTTCTAGTCAGGCTGACGCCGGTGGGATGGCATGGGCGGCGATGTGGGGGTTAAACAAAGCACTACAGATGGGGCAGAGTTCATGGCGGAGCCAAGTGGGCGATTCAATCACTTCCATTCTCACCGACCAAAATTTGGAGAGCCCACTATCGTATGCGGCGATCTGGGTGATTTTCCTATTCATTGGCTGCAAATTCAATAGCTCTGACGATCGTACTTCAGGAGGCATACATCCAGGGGGTGGTCGAGTTTGTCGGGACAGTGAGTAAACGGGCACGGTTGTTTATCCCGTACTGACGCCCGATCGCGGAGGCCCTAAAACACCAACTCTCGGCGCCTAACGGTCCTTTAAATGGCCCCCCACCAGACGACATGTTGCGCAAAATCAATGGCACCGTGTTGACAACGACTTTCGGTTGGCAATATGACGCAGAAGGGATCATCCTCCTCCTACTTCCGATCACCTTTGTTTCTGTTGCATCCATCGTCATCGTGCTCTTCGCCGCTTACCAGAACCGGGGGAGCATGATGGCGGTTCGTCACGCTGATTTCGATCCGGGTAATCCAATTCTACTTATGGCTGCCGCCTCTGCTGGGGGCATGGGGGGTACGTTTCCCGGGCTCAGCGAGGAGAGTGTGAAAGAGGGACGCAAAAAGAAGGTGACCTTGGCACTGATCGGACATAGGGACGGTTTCCTTCAAGAGGATTCCTGACGGTTGCGCATATGCACGATACCCTGTAGACAGTGTCCATTATTGTAGGGCGCTGGACTTCTCTTGTTTTAATCTCAACCGTGGTCCATGGATTATATACCAGGTAGCACTGTGCTTCCATACTCCGTCACGATTCGGCGCAGTTCTCAACGAATGATCGACACACCGCACAAACTCTGCTTGACTATTTCAGTATATTCTCGACCATTTCGAGAGAGTTGACACGCGGGGCCAGATCGGTCGAGCTTCACGTTTGCGGGAACGCTCACAGTACCGGATACATTAGGGCGCTGAGATTTGAAAACACGGCAATATCCGGCACATAGAAGGGGTAACTCTCCTTCTACTCGGTGCTTCTCGAAATCAACGAGCAAGGTGGCTCCCAAGACATAGAAGGGAGAATTGGGTGGCCCTTTCTCAACGCGTGGAAGCATTGATTAGGAATAACAACAGGTATGCGCCAGCAGGACACTCCTGGGCTCTCTTTCCAAGCGGCGCGACGAATCTCGGAGTAGATTCACAAGCTGCTGTTCCTTGCGTTCATCGTTTGAATGTACTCTTCTAGCTGGAAATATCTTCTATTCAGGCATTTGGCGTATTGCAAATTGTCTGAGCGCGCGGCAACGCTGGGGCATGTCCTAAACGGTCTTAATGCCCACGTAGATCCTGAAATGTCGGTTGACAGCGAAGTTGAAAAGATCTCGACATTATTCTTATTTAAAAAGCAAGGCTACGCACCTCGGGAAGGGAAGTCTCGTTGCATGCGAATCTTCGCTCCAAATTCATTTGAGTATTTCATCATCTCATAGGTATCACCTTATAATATACTGGTTCCATAAACTAACCTCTTGGAAAGAATTCCGTGGGAAGCATAAGAGAAGTACCTTGTCGGTCTTTGGGCGTACCAGTCAACTGGTGCAGAGCGGCCCCGCCATCAGTCAGCGCGGCGGCGGGCGGTCCCACCGTCTCCCATCACAATTCGAAGCGACCGAAACTTTCGGGGTGGGATGACCAAGCATCACTCCAGGGTGTATTTAAGCCGGTGAAAAATCGCCAAACTCATCAGTCCACCCCGGATAACTCTTTCAGCAATGCTCTCCAATAAATCAGTTTCATATGGCTCCCTCAGTCATCGTCATCGGCGCGAGCGGTGCAGTCGGTCGCCCACTCATGGCGGAGTTCCTCGCCCAAAAGTCGAACTTTGGGCGCATCGCCGTCCTCTCCGACCCAGCCAAATTGCCCGATTCTCTGGAATCCAGGCGAGAGGGATCGAGATCGTCGTAGGATCGTTCCTCGAGGCCAAATCCTACGCCGGTGAGCCAACTCACTACACCCACAGAGATTATATTACAAACCCTGACGCCGGAGCAGGCTTCGATGTCGTGATCTCGCTCGCAGGAAACGCCGCTCTGAAGCTGCAGCCGGGGATGGTCGAGGCCGCCATCGCGGGCGGCGCGCGGCACTTCATCTCATCCGAGTTTGGTGCAGACATTGCGCAGAACGGCATCTGGAAGAACAGGTACTTCCGAGAAAAGGTCGTTACACGCGACCATCTGCGCGCGTGCCAAGGATACCCGAGGCTTCCGCTACACGCTTGTCCTGTCGGGCGCGGTGGCGGAGTACACCGTGTCTGAATTCAACGGCGTGGACGTCGAGAAACACGTAGCGCGCACGTACTGCTATCCGGAAGCGCGCCTGCATGTTACCGCCACGCACGAGTGCGTCCGCGTTCTCACCGCAAGATGGAGAATAAAAACTTACAATGACTCCATATTGTGGCCAAGTTCATCGTGGGGGGCGGTGGTGCTTCCATTCGACAACCCCAGCGAGCCGAGCCGATGTGCGAGTTGTGTGTCTCGGGCGATTGCCTGACGTGCAAGGCGCTCAGGGCGCTCCTGGAGGAGGTGCAGGGCGCGAAGTACGAGATCAAGTACCTCGATCCTGCGCTGGCGGCGGAAAAGCAGAAGGTCGCGCGCGCGGCGGGCGACTCGGAAGGCGAGCTGCTGTGGTCTGCCTGCCTCACGATGGCAAACGGGTATGCATTGCTCCCTGAGCCGTCTGACAAACATCGCTTCGCGTTCAAGCCGGAGACTGCGAAGGAAACATTGAACAGGATGTTTGGGAAGAAGTGAGGACGTAGCTACTAGATTAATACTGTGGTCACTGCTTTCCCGTGTTCGACTATAGTACTGAAGATATTGTCCGAGATCGATGCCTCCCCCGATGGTAGAATGCAACAAATATGTCTCATTTTGTGAGGATTGTCGCCGAGGGTGGGCGATGGGACGTTTGAACCTCAGCACAAGGTCTAAAGCTCACCATGACACATAGTTTGACACCCACTCTAGTATCTAAATATCCCTCTGGAAATAACATGCGACCGATGTGCCGCCCGCGGGAGGATTTCTTTATCGCCCACGAACGCCGGCGGGATTGCCACGGAGGGCGTCGGCACATAGACAGTCCTACGATGAAGTGGAGTCTGGTTTGATTTGGATCCGCCCATCAAGGGCGGAGCGGCGGGAGCTGGAACAGCGTCGGACTGAAATATAACCGAGACAAAATCAGTAGGATGGTCGGGGTTCAAGACGTCCGGATGGTCGGAGAATTGCTGCGCCGCGTCTGGATCAAGGGAAAGGAGCCGCTCAAGCACAGTGCTATGACCAAACCGTCAATCTTGCGGGACAATGTGAAGGGAATGACACACATAAACAGCCCTGACGACGGCCAGCTGCGGACTCGTGAGCAGAACACGTAATAAGAGCATCAATCGGGGCGTACCGCTTCTCCTGAGTTTTGAGAATGTCGACAGTTGCGAAGACAAGCGCGAGATCGTCCCGGGATTGCGCGGTGACGGAGGGTTACTCCATTCATTCATTATCAGTATCATGGCCGCCGTAAAGACGGGGCTCTGCGCGATCGTGAGCAGCCAGCAACAGGAAATGCATTTTGATATGCACCTGACTGAACAGCAACGGGTTATTAGGGCGCCTGCGGTGGGTGTCCGCCACAAGGATACATGCACGCGCAGCCGCGGCGCAGATGCCCAGTGCCTGAGGGTCCTGCAGGCGGGAAGCGTCAAACGACCCATGGCCACAGGCAATGAAATAGAAGGAGGTTAGGCTCACCGACTGCACCATGGAGGATACACCAGGAATGAAAGGCCGGTGGATGAGCATCCGCGTGTAGTAGTATAAACATTGCAACACCGCGGATTGCTCGAAGAACAACGTGTCGGGGCGATCGGAGGGCCAGATGACTAAGAAGAGGATAAATAGAAATATGGGAATGGTGAGGCGTACGGACGAGGTCCGGCGCACGGTGGTCTGGTATGGAGCTGAACCACTTGGCCAGCACGGAGTCGAGTTCCACGGCGAGATTAGGCATCAGGTTGACTCGTCTCGCTCTAATGTGGTTCGCCCTGGTACTGATATGGAACGCACATCAGTCGTCATATGCATATAGTGGGGTGAGGAGCACAAATGGACCCACGAGAGTGCGTAGCAGATAATGCAGAATGTGGTACAAGCTGAGCTAGCAGTTGAAAACGATGTTGTAGATGGTTTATTGCGCGGCTGAATACCGGGGCCCGAGCGGCGCTAATATTCATCGTCACACTCGCACGGCATGGTGAGGTCCGTTCTGTTCGGATATTGTTATCCATCGGCGGGAGGGTATTTAGCATGCATGTACGTACTCGACGGGATCGAGCATCGCGGATCGCCCGGTGGAGTCACTCAATTGGATGTCCAAGAATGCGAGAATCCTGGGCGATGCATGAGTTGACTGGAGGAACGGAGAATATTTGGCTCACCAGAACGCGCGCTTCTAGAGTTCCTCGGCGACAGTGCTCGTCCGCGCCTTGAACCTATGGCGATGCAGGCCAAGATCCTGCGCCAGCCGCAATCCAAAACCAGCGATGAGCTCGAACGGGACATTGAGCTCGTGCAGGACCGTGGCGACGCGGCGCGTGCAGGTCGCGATCTTGCCGCCGTATAGTTTGAGAATAGCCATGTTGTGAGACTGAGGATTGTGGGGGCTGGATCGAAGGAGTGAAGCTCCGCTTTTAAACCCGCGGATTACGCGGCGGGTAGTATGTCAATGAGTTTAGTCATCTGACCCCTAACTTATAACAACTTTAAATTCCCCTGGTGATATAGATCAACAGCTCTGGAGAGACACACGGAACGTACTTATTACTACTTTTTTAATGTAGATCTGCACGTTGCCTGCACGACTCAAAGCCTGCTACACCAACCCGACAATATTGTCGCTAGCACCGTCCTTCCAGCGTCACAATTCGGAGTCCAGGGCGAACCTGCTTCCCAATAACGTATAAACGAGGGAGTAAAATGCGCGCTGGTGGTGTCAGGGACACAAATGTCGCGAATTCCGGGCGGATCTGGGTGTTCGACTCCCCGCAGTGCATTCGAATTTGATTCTGTAAATTTTTTTTTTGCCCCGGTTTCTGTGGTGGTGAATATGAGCTACATATAATACCGCGAGACCTTGGGTTAGCGGCACTCAAAGCCCGAACTAGTTAAACCTTGCGAGCCTAAGAGGCTTGCAGCTCTGGAGACGCTTCCTAGGTACAAGATGAATATATGAATGCACGCACAAGAAGGTCGAGGGCAGGAAATAAGACGTGTCAGTGGTGTTCGGAACACGCCGTCATCGTGTATAACGCGAAAATATGTCGGATGACAGGTCGTACAGGGCTCGACTCCCCGCTGGTGCATGGATACTGTTCCACGACTGCCTTTTCCGTGGTTTGCGTTTCTGTTTTGGGGGCTTTTGATACCCACGAATCTACTACCAAATATCATTCAAAAAATCCAAATGAGATGCGAATCCGAATGTCTAGAAAAGTGCGCACCGGCAGTGTTCGGAACACGCCGCCATCCTGTATAACGCGAAAATATGTCGGATGACAGGTCGTACAGGGCTCGACTCCCCGCTGGTGCATGGATACTGTTCCACGACTGCCTTTTCCGTGGTTTGCGTTTCTGTTTTGGGGGCTTTTGTGCTTGAAGGTGGGGAAGATGGATTCAGATCTGTTGCCCGCCACGGCTTAGGATGCGTTTTTGACTCGGAGATGGGGAGGAGAGTCGGATTTGAATGAGACTCGGACGACACGCAGCGAGGCTGAGGGTCGGGCACAACAAGTCCAACGCGCTCGCAGCCGAAGCCGGTTAGAAAACCAACCATAAGATATCCCAGATTGAGAAGGTAAGATAATCTCTTTCTCGGTGATGTAGAATAGATTCGTGTCCATCTGCCTGCTGCCAGATATCATAGAGAATTGGATACGAATCCGAATGGTAGGAGTATGCACCGGTGGTGTTCGGAACACACCGCCATCGTGTATGAAAGCGATCAAAATAGCAGGCGGTACGGGGATCGACTCCCCTCCGGTGCATACTTAGTTGCGGAATCTTTGTCTGTCTTTTCAAATTATTCAATCGTTTTGACAGTAACTCACTGTAAAGGGCGATTTGTTCGCGGTTTTTGTGGATATTTCGGCTGCCTGTCGTAGAGTGGACGAGCTCACTCGGTTGTGTAGGATTGAGAAACCTGCTTCATAAACCTCATACCCACAAATCAGCCTGCTGCCATAGATCATCCAAATGATCGAATGAGACGCGAATTCGAATGACTAGGAGTACGCATCGGTGGTGTCTGGGACACGCCGCCATCACGCAGGGAAAAAATGAAATAAAGCAGGGGGTACGGGGTTCGACTCCCCGCCGGTGCATGGGTAGGCTACTTTGGTCTCTTCTTTTTTGAAGAAATCTAGAGTGTGAGAGGCCAGTTCAGTTCGCCGTTACTTCAGATCGAGGAAAGCCCATCATAAATTTTAAACTCACACCCACGAATCTGTGGCCAAAGATCATCCAAAAATACGAATCCGAATCAGTAGGAGTACACACCGGTGGCGTTCGGAACACGCCTCCATCGCCATCGTATATGAAAGTAAGGCCTGACAGACGGTATGGGGTTCGACTCCCCGCTGGTGCATAGGCCGATACTTGTCAATTTCTTTTTCTCTTAAAAATAATTACTGCTGTTGGGCGATTTCCTTTCAGTGGACGAGCTCACTCGGTTGTCTGGGATGGAGGAACTTGTGCATTATAAATTCGTACCCAAGAATCTGCCACCAAAGATCATCCAAATATGTGAATCTGAATAAAGAAGTAGGCACCGGTGGTGGAGCTTAGGTGGTGCAACCCGAAAGAGCAAGCAACAAAAAGAAAAATAGGTGCGGCGGAGGGTGCAGCGGGAGGAGCGTGGAGATCAATATTTTCCCAAATGGGGCACACGACTAATTAATGACTACAATCTGTGCGGCGGATGAACCCTCTTAGGTATCCTTTCCACCTACAGAGAAGGGGGCCTAAGAGGGCTGTTATGGCATGACAGCGGTGCTGTCTGAGTTGAACGTGTACACATGGGCGCTAGTCACAAAGGATGAGGAATCCAGGGGCCGTGATTCTCTCCAGGCGCGTATTCCCAGCAGTGGCCGCTGCAGGGCCGAGTTCAATGGGAGTCAATGAAGGATACCTCGGGATCCACAGGCAGGACCATATCTGATGTGTTACGGCACGGCGTAATTGGAGCTGTAAAGCAGTGGCATCAACTAATTGACAGCTCGGGTGCTGTGAAGTAATTATAGAGTTCCTTCTGGAATCGCACTGACATCGTGCCCCGCATGGCCATCCCATTTTTTACACCGGAAGTGCAGAATGGTGCTGGAATGGACCGCTTTCATCAAAGATGCCCGGTGCATTCCCGAAGCCCGGCATGCACAGATCTGGTGTCCCTATCCTGGGAGCGATCCCTCCTTATGTATATCCTCGATTGACGCGATACAGTGGAAGGCCAAAAAATGTAGTTCAGCTTTCGAGATACTCTGGGTAACAACAGCATACACCGATCAATTCATCCAGCAACAGCATCACAATCATTGACTGATGCCCTACGCACCCAAGTGTCAAATGCTCTGATTTTGCATCACAGCCGCTCTGAGGCAGTGTGTGTGCCTCGTGGTGTATGCTATATAGGCGACTGTGTCGTGGCTGGCATTTGACAACACCTATCATGTCGAGAATGTGAGTCTACATGTTTTCCCCTACTGCAACTAACGAGTAATAATTATCCATCAGCATCCATCTCCACAGTAACTCCCTATGTATGCCTGGCAGAATATTGTGCTGATCATCAATGGCTTTTAGATATTGATGTTACATCGCCTGTCAATGAACATCCCGATCTTCCAACAAACATGCAAATGTTTGCTCAGCTCATAGTGGACAAAACTATCGTCCAGCAAACAACACCAGTAGATGGGGTGCATACCCAGGATTCTACGACTTGGAAATTGAAGTTTGACTCTGACATGTGCGTGTCCTTTTTCAACTGAATCATCCCGCAGCTGATTTTCTCTGATAGCTCACCAAATGCACCCACTTTCTGTTTAGCAATCATGCGCAAAGCTCAAGGCAATCGGCTTATCGGCTCCGCCGAGATTCCATATGGTGAAGGTCTTTCTTCTGGGGAAGAGCGAAAATGTCTGTCCACTATCCACTCAGGGAATCACTGATACCAACAACTGTGTAGCCTTCTGCTTGCCCCTTGTGAAAGTGAACACTGATGGCCCTTTGCTCAACTTGACTGCAGCTTTCTCAATCACGACCTCGACTTCAGTGCCTAGGAGTAATGGTCCCGGAATTCAATGTAGGAAACATGTTAACTGGATATGTGAAAATGTCTCCTGAGATTTCCACAGTTGGTTCTTTGAACATCCCCACAGTGGTTATGCATTTGAGGCAGATGTCTAATGACACATATGACGGAAATCTGCTGGATCCCCAGGAGCTCTGGATAATGCATGAAAGGCTCCTGCTCCTGTCTCCTTTCAGTGAAATCCAGGGCAAACTTCTGAAGATACTGGGTGACCTCTGTTTACAGCAGTGGAAGGTGTCTCATATAATAGACACACTGAACCAGGCAGTGTGGGCCTATGGTGATGCAGTGCGGGATGGTCTAACAGATGCAAGTTCTCTACATGGTCTGGGTCTTGGGTTACTACATCGCAGCGAAGAACTTGGTGGTGTTGCTGACATCAACAAGTGTGTCCAGGTGATGCAGGAGGCTGTGCAGCTGACTCCAGATGGTGACCCAGACATGCCAGCTAGGTTGAATGATCTTGGAAATTCCCTCCTCACACGGTTTGAGTGGTTTGGTGACTTGGACGATCTCAACAAGTCAGTGTTGAGGGGAGAGGATGCTGTCTGCCTAACTCCAGATGGCCACCCAGACAAGCCAGCTATGTTGAACAATCTTGGAAATTTCCTCCTCACACGGTTTGAGTGGCTCGGTGACTTGGACGATCTCAACAAGTCAGTGTCAATCAGAGAGGATGCTGTTCGCCTGACTCCAGATGGCCACCCAGACAAGCCAGGCATGTTGAACAATCTTGGAGGCTCCCTCTTTCGTCGGTTTGAGCGGCACAGTGATTTGGATGATCTCAACAAGTCAGTGTCAATCAGAGAGGATGCTGTCCAGCTGACTCCAGATGGCCATCCAGACAAGCCATCCAGGTTGAACAATCTTGGGAGCTCTCTCCTCATGCGGTTTGAGCAGCTCGGTGATTTGGATGATCTCAACAAGTCAGTGTCAATCAGAGAGGATGCTGTCTGCCTGACTCCAAATGGCCACCCAGACAAGCCAGCCATGTTGAACAATCTTGGGAACTCCCTCCTCGCACGGTTTAAGCGGTTTGGTGACTTGGATGATCTCAACAAGTCAGTGTTGAGGGGAGAGGATGCTGTCTGCATGACTCCAGATGGCCACCCAGACAAGCCATCCAGGTTGAACAATCTTGGAAAATTCCTCTTCACACGGTTTGAGCAGCTCGGTGACTTGGATGATCTCAACAAGTCAGTGTCAATCAGAGAGGATGCTCTCTGCCTGACTCCAGATGGCCACCCAGACAAGCCAGCCATATTGGACTATCTTGGAGGCTCCCTTATTCGTCGGTATGAGCGGCTTGGTGACTTGGAAGATCTCCACAAGTCAGTGTTAAGGGGAGAGGATGCTGTCTGTATGACTCCAGATGGCCACACAGACAAGCCAGCCATGTTGAACAATCTTGGGAACTCCCTCCTCACACGGTTTGAGCGTCTTGGTGACTTGGATGATCTCAACAAGTCAGTGTTGAGGGGAGAGGATGCTGTCCACCTGACTCCAGATGGCCACCCAAACATACCATCATGGTTGAACAATCTTGGAGGCTCCCTTTTTCGTCGGTTTGAGCAGCTTGGTGACTTGGATGATCTCAACAAGTCAGTTTCAATCAGAGAGGATGCTGTCCGCCTGACTCCAGATGGCCACCCAGATAAGCCAGGCATGTTGAACAATCTTGGAGGCTCCCTTATTCGTCGGTTTGAGCGGCTCGGTGACTTAGATGATCTCAACAAGTCAGTGTCAATCAGAGAGGATGCTGTCCGACTGACTCCAGATGGGCACCCAGACATGCCATGCAGGCTGAACAATCTTGGAGGCTCCCTTTTTCGTCGGTTTGAGCAGCTCGGTGATTTAGATGATCTCAACATGTCAGTGTTGAGGGGAGAGGATGCTGTCCACCTGACTCCAGATGGCCACCCAGACATGCCATCATGGTTGAACAATCTTGGGAGCTCCCTCCTCATGCGGTTTGAGCAGCTTGGTGACTTGGATGATCTCAACAAGTCAGTGTTGAGGGGAGAGGATGCTGTCCACCTGACTCCAAATGGCCATCCAGACAAGCCAGCCATGTTGAACAATCTTGGAAACTCCCTCCTTAAACATTTTGACTGGCTCAATGATCATACCACTCTGCAGAAGGCAATATCTGTTTATGCTTTAGCTGCCTGTTCTACTACAGGTCCTGCCCATATCCGATTTGATGCTGCCTCAAAGTGGGCAAAATACGCAAAAATCGGACAAAACTCATCACCAATGGATGCTTACCATGTGGCCCTTGACCTACTGCCAGAGCTTGCGTGGCTTGGCCTATCCATTGTTGATCGGCATCACCACCTTTTGAAGGCTGGTGAGGTGGTCAGAGATGGGGCTGCAGTTGCCATTGCCTCTGATCAGCCTGAGAAGGCGGTGGAATGGCTGGAGCAGGGCCGTTCTGTCATATGGGGACAGTTTCTCAACCTCCGTTCACCAGTGGATGCCCTCAAACATAGCCACCCCAAACTTGCTCACCGGCTTGTCTCCCTTTCTGCCCAGTTGGAGGGGTCTGCAACTAGGACAACCATGGAATCAATCCAATCTGGCCCCCAGCCTTCACTCGAGTCAGTTGCAAATCGTGCTCACCGCAACTCTCACGAGCGAGGAATGCTCCTAAAAGAGATTCGACAGTTGGAGGGCTTTGAAAGGTTCTTATTGCCCAAGAACATTTCCGAGCTTTCCGCAGCAGCACAAGAGGGGCCTGTTGTCATTCTGAATATTTCCAATGACCAATGTGATGCTCTGATACTTGTACCCGGGCTTCATGATGAGGTCATGCATATCCCTCTCAGTGACTTTAAGCCTGAATCTGCTGGGAGCATGGCACAATCCCTCCGGGATCTCGTGGGACGGAGTGAAAGATTGGTCATGACACGGGAAGGACAAAAGAATCCCGAAGATGCATTTGCACTTAATCTTTCTCAGCTATGGAACCAAGTTGTTAAGCCTGTCCTCGATGCACTTGCTATTACAGTGAGTGATTCAAGTTCAGTAATGTCTAATATTTACGAGCCTGCTATAGACTCCAGCATCAGCGAACCTTCCCCGTATTTGGTGGTGTCCAACAGGCCCTCTCGCTTTTCTCCCAATTCATGCTGCAGGCCTGTATGGAAAGGACGATGCCTTTGGCTCAAAACTGTCTGATTTTGCGATTCCTTCCTATACACCCTCCTTGGCCCCGCTCATCGAAGGCTTTCGTTCCCCTTCCAAGGCACAGAAGGCGCTGCAACTACTTGCTGTTGCTCAGCCCTCTGCAGTCGGACAGACTCACATTCCAGGCACCCGAAAAGAAATGGATTGTATTCAACAGCTTGCTCACGGAAAACTGCCTGTTCTGCGACTGGATGAACATGCAGCAACAGTGGAACGTGTACAGCAAGGGATGCGAGATTCTAGCTGGGTGCACTTTGCATGCCACGGTGTACAGAATGTGTCCCAGCCAACTCAGAGTGCCCTTCTCCTGGCTGGAAGCGAGAGACTCACGCTCTCGAAGATCATCCAACTGGCCCTCCCGCATGCTGATCTCGCATTCCTCTCTGCATGCCAGACCGCGACGGGTGATAAGAACCTCGAAGAGGAGTCGGTCCATCTTGCAACTGGGATGCAATTGGCAGGCTACCGAGGCGTCATCGCGACCATGTGGACGATTATGGACAACGATGCACCACAAGTTGCCAGCAGTGTTTACGAACATCTACTCAAGGTGTCCCCACCCGACCCGGCCCGGGCAGCAGAGGCATTGCATCTGGCGGTTCGGAAGCTTCGCGAGGAGGGTGGTGTCTACAAACCATTTTCCCATTGGGTGCCATTTATCCATATTGGTGTTTGATGCAGGGATGCATACGTAGGTTGAATACCATTTCCATTTAACGTTCGCTGTGAGAGATTTACCCGCGAGAATAATGAGGACACAACGGTTAAACTGAAACACAGAAGGTCTGTATCAGTCGTGCTGTAGCTACTTAATGTCTGTATCGGGACTGTTCGTATTGAGCCTCAGGTAGGCCTTGGAAGGTCAAAAAGGCAGAGCCATCGATTAACAGAAAAATACGCACATTTCTATGTCACCGCATGGTCGGAGTTTGTTTATGCAGTATTCCATCAACAAAGCCAAATTGAACTAGGTGGGCGAAAAACGAATTGATTTACTCACTGAGGGCACGACACGATAAATGCGAATCCCTGAGCCAAAAACCTACCTTGGTGCTACACAAACAGATAGTTTGCGCAAAAGCCGCACGAGCCGCATGCGGCATTTTGTACATTGCGCAATGCCGGGGCTTTTTCTTGGCTGTTCTTGGTTCTTGTCTTTCGATTTCAAATTTGCCGCGCAGCTTTGCACAATGGCAAAATATGCCGTCTGCGGCTCGTGCGGCTTTTGCGCAACCTATCTAATATATTTCTACGCGACTCACGAGTATTGTAGTCCTTGAAAGTCCTGGAAATCCTGTAAAGGGATCCGCTTACTGTAATAAGAATTGTGTATGCAGGACACTGTGACCCGACGCGGACTGCCCTAGAGGCGACCTCAGTGATGTAAATGGCTGTAGTATGCAGGCCTTCGGGACTTAAAAGTTGGACAGCGCCGGGACACCGGAAATCAGACTGAAAAAGTTAATCAACCTAAAATCGGAAAATCAACAGGCTGTAAGTTACTCATATATAGGTCACACAGACTCCCGAATCAACCTGTAAGTTTCCCATCTATCATGTGCATAATTACAACCTGAATTACATCCCAGCATAGGCCGGAATCTAGAAACCTTCGTACCACCTCAGGCGTCATGATCAGAGCCAGCGCTCGCTCTTCCCGACTTCTCGCCCCTGCCCCTGTCTCATACTGTTGCGCCGTTAGATAGTCAAATGTAGTCAAATCAGAGTATCCAGCTCGGTACCGTTTCATCCCTTTAAGCTTATGCATCGCTCCGACGGGATTCGCTCCGAGACTCTGGAGATGACTCAAAGCCCGAGCTCAAGACCGAAGTAGAAACGATATTGCACGCTTACCTAGGAGCCTCTCTGGCCCGCATGGTTACGAGCATCCAGCTAGGCGTTGTCTAACGTCTAACCAAAAGGTCAGACAGTTAAACCTACCTCAATTCGACCGGACGATGTCCACGGCATCAGCTGGCGAGTGAAATCAGTCGGCGAGTACAAAACCTCCAAAACGGCGGCAGCCTCGTCTATCTTGAGCCTTTGATCTCCCGCACCGGAACACAACTCCGAGGTCCGAAGAAATCCGCGAGAACGAAAAATTGGATAAACGAAATCCATGGCCGAGAAAATTGGAAACTAACTCTCGCACCTGCCGGTGTCTTTGTATCGCACGGGTAAGGCGTAGCCCAAACAGTCCGTTGGTCCCCATGTTGAGGCATTGAAGCGCTCAGACGAGTTTGCAAGTCTTTCGATGCCCAGTCCAATGCTAACCCGGATGAAAGAAAAATTGATCCACATGGACTTTGAAAATTTGAATGTTCTTGCGGCGATGCCTGAGCCACAGCTGCGATATATGTGAGTGAGTGTGAGTGTCTGCTGGTACGACAAAAGAAAAGAACCAATTCACAAATGAATATTTGCCTGAATTATGATGTAAATTCGTTCCCTATCGCCATGGGCTGCGGAGTACTAACCCTGCGGCCACTTGGGGAGGAATATAACAAGACGAAAAGCGGAGCTGAAGTTCAGGACTTACGTGTCGAGTTGCTGTAATGACAATCTAAATAAAACGTAAGGAAACTGGGATCGGGTATTCACACTTGTACCGAATGGGAGAACCAGTGAGGACCGCCCCTTTTGTGTTCAGTCCTCCAAATCGGTGAGTTATATACAATGCTGCCCTTCTCGATCTCTGGGATCTCTGTATATCAGTTGGCTCACGGGAGACGCCTGCCTGTCTTTTAAGTGGGGGATACATACTTCGGCGGAGAATACCCACTACTTAGGAGCCTATCTTTGTTTTTTGCGTTCAATTCAACGAACCTGTCGGTGACGAGTTTCATGCGATCAAATTATGTGATCACTCCCAGCAAAATGGCTCAAGGTATCTTTTCCTTTGCTTTTGATGAATTTAGAGACACCTTGGCGTCGGATTGAAGTTTTAAACGCGAAAAATGGCCAGCAGAAACTGGGATACGTACATATGTGTAGGGGGGAAGCACAGTAAGTTCGAGGGCTGCATCACGGGCAATGATATTTCAGGGACCAGCGACTGAGGGATCGGTACCCATCTACGCCGAGACGAGTTCGCGGGCAGGAGGCCGGATGGATACGTACAATAAACTTGGGGACATGTTGGCACTAATGCCGTTTTTGATCGTAGACAGTACATAGAGCATAGCTGCGGCAGAGCAGACCGAGCGGCACGCCGGGAGACGGAGCAGCTTGGGAAGACTCGCAGGGACTCGTTCACCGAACTAAAGATTAAATTAATGTACCAATGCGGGCGCAGCAGATCAAGCGTACGTCATTGAGTCATGGTCTTGCGTGGAGCCGTCGCGAGTCTGGGCACCAGCGGGTGCTCTGCAACGAGCACGTCGCGAGCTGGTGATTTCGTCGTGGGTGGCGAAAGAGCGAGGCACAGCCACAATGATGTGAGCGGATCAAATCAGTGTGCAGCCGCCGTGATGTACGCATATCTGGACCCATCCGGATCGCATTCCATCTCGTCTCGTGGCGATCTGGCCGCATACTGGCTTATCCTGCCTGAACGCGCTCCATGGCCAGTGCATTCAGGACACCCACATCAGCACCAACTTGGTGTTATTGTGTGGTTGAATCACACAATACTCTGCTCCGCGTCCGTCCAGCCCTTTATGTCCGTCCCTGCTCCCCGTGGACCGAACTCCAACGCAGGGCCTAGTGCATGCCATCGTACACGCATAACTTCCTAACCACACCTCCCCCGCCTCCCCTCCTCAGGCTCCCCCGGCGCCGCTCGTACGAGCAGAACGCCCCAACAAAGTTATACACCCGACCTGCTCCCCTTCCGCAAAGCTGCCAATTCCGCTTGATCCTCAAGTTCCGAATGTCGCCCATATTGCCGTATGCCGCATTCACACTCACCGCTGCTCTCGGTATGGTTCCATTCCAAATTATTTTCCATTCCGTTGATTCCAATGCAATACGTTCCATCTGATCCTGTCATTCTTGCTGAAGCGCCTGCCTCTGCGGTGATGCCGATCGGACGCAGGAGATCGTCCCGCTCCTTATCAATGAATGGCCAAGCTGCTACCTGTCCACCGTGACGTGGACGTGTATCGGCGGATATTTGATGTAGGCACTCCTCATCTCACGCATGCCAAAATGGCCTCTATCCTTCAACCTCATTCTGCAGTCGGCTCTCCTCCTCCGTTCCGCACTTACATACTCGCTTCCCGAACTGCTCTACTTTGCCCCACCCCTCCTCAACGTCCCGACTCGACTCGACTCGCCGCGGATTCTACCTGTGCACCTGTTTTCCCTATCTTGCCCGAGTCTTTGCTTCCCCACCCCGCCGTTCGAGTCGTTGCTTTCTCCGGTTCGTTATCCCTCTCTCTTTCTGCCGAGCGGCATGTTCGAAGCTCGCTCCTCTCGGGTTCACACGTCCGAGTCCGTTTGCATGCGAGTCTCGGGGCTCTGTCTCGAAATTTGCCAATCTCGAACTCGGAAATTCTGAAAATCTGGACCTCAACAACTCAGGAACTCGCGGACATTCTCGAGAATCGAAGCTTGCATTGGGACACACCGCCATCGTGTCCGATAGTCCGAAGGGCGATATAGCAGGCAGTACAGGGTTCGACTCCCCTCCAGTGCATGGGGCGATCCTTGCCAAATTAAATAAAAAAAAAAAGGATTCTCGATGGTTTCGACTGCAAGGAGCGATTTCGTTTCAGTGGATGAGCTCAATTCGGCTGTGTGGGATTGAGGAACTTGAAATAAACTTGGTATAAAAGTCATACCCACGTATCTGCTGCCAAAGATGCGAATATAAATAAGACAGAATGCGTACCAATGGTGTTCGGAACATGCCGCCATTCTGTGTCAACCCGAGACGCTTGTGACCAGAGAGACGGAAACGGGATTCGACTCCCCACTGGTGCATGGCTGGAGATGATTCCCACATTCTATTTACAAAAAAAAAAAATTCTGGCCAATTCACTGGATACATTACTGTACTATTCCGACCATTTGTTCACGCCATGTCACCCGTCACCGCAAAATTTCACTGGATAAGGTCTTCAAAATCTTACGGATTGTGTCACCGACCGTCAAACGTTCACAGTCGGGCGAATCACCCTGCCGATGCCGGTTACTTGCTCCCCGACGACGATACCAGGCCCGATGGGACCCAAGAAGTTTACAACAATATTTAGTGCAATGCTCATCAGGTGTAGTCCACTTTCAACCTGTTTGATTACCATTGGGACTTCAATTTGTGGACCTTGCTTTCGGTACCCTTCAAACTATCTACTTCCTGCTGTACACTGAACAGTTCTGAACCGGGCGACGCCGAACGTATTGGACCGGACCAGCGCAAAAAAAAAAACCGTTACGCGTGGTTACCAGGGCCCCATTTGGGAGGAGCACTAGTTTGGCACTAGTTCTTTTTTTGCCATTCTCGCCGTTTCTCTTTGTCAAAATTAGGTTAGCATAGCTCAAACATCGTTTTCCCGCCTTCTGACGCGCTCAAAAAATAAACTCTTCATAACCCAAAAGTCACCGTCACAGGTACCAAATTCGTTCACTTCACGACCCTCTGTTACACGGCACCTGAACAAATGATCGAAATAGTACAGTACTTTAGCCGAGTAGATGTGTGGGGTTTGAAGAGGTTGAGATGTGCTTCATAAAATGCATACCCACGAATCTACTGCAAAATTTTAACCAAAGATGAGGATCCGAATCAGACAGGATGCGCACCGGTGGTGTCTGGGACACACCGCTATCGCGTCCGAAAGTCCGAAGAATGATATAGCCGGCGGTACGGGGTTTGATTCCCTGCCGGTGCATATTGTCTGCGCAATTTTCTATTTTGTTTTGTCTTTGAAGAAATCTCGATCTGGATGGTTCGGAGTGTAAGGTTTCGTTTCATTGGATGAGCTCATTCGGTTGTGTGGGATTGAGAAACTTGAGATGAAATTATAATTCAAAAATTCAAGTACATACCGGTGGTGTTCGGAACACGCTGCCATTCTGTGTCAACTCGAGACGCTCGTGACCAGAGGGGCGGAAACAAGGTTCGACTCCCCGCGAGAAGGGCTTCCATTTGGTGAATTTCGGAACTGGTGAGGACATGATTCCTGAGTGGAGGAGTGAACGGTGGATCCATCATGTGTGAAGCAAAATTTAGTGCAGCTGCCAGACCAGCCGCCGATATGTCACGCACACACCAGTCTGCGGACGACAAAGATCTCACCTCGCAGTTTTGTTCCTCGTAGGCAGACTGGTCACGAGTCTATCTTGTACCTCTCACCTATACCATGAACATTTTTTTCGGGGCAACAGCATCCAAAAACTAGTACATAAGCGATAAAATGACCCCATATTATCGTTAAATCTCAGAAAATCAGGCTCATGCGAGTACAAGTACCTCATTCAACACCAAAAGAAAAGAACGCACAATAGGAAGGGACTGCGGCGACCGCATCATGCGGGCGATGGTGGAAGTGGTATTAATGCCGCTGGGGGGTTTGCAGCTAAGGAGTGCGACGTAGCCATGATGTCGTTCCATTGATTTACAACCCGGATCTGCATGCCCGGCTTTTGGAAGATCATTTAGGAACTCCTCGAATCGGTAAATATGCATCACTTACAAATGATTGTTGTATTTCTGCGTCCATCCGAGCGGTCAGAACTTGAGCTTTTGCGGTGATTTTGGATAGATGAATCCTCCACTGCTTTGAGTCGTTCGACAATCTTGTCGTTCGAAAAATAATCCGGATTCAGGAGTACTGTCGACGGCGTATAGGACTACTCGTCCTTTCTGCAGGCCATCAATTTGGTGAGGAATAAAGAAGCTACGCTTGAAGATTCATACTTGAGTTTCCAGCTCTCTCTCAACGTACACAAGATTAGTGGGATCTTGGGCCAAAGCCTTCAAGTTATTTATCTTCGCGTCTGCTGTAGCTTTGCCTGCGCTCCCGCTCAGGTATAGCTTTTTCAGCTGGTCACAAGGGCCCCCTGGGCTCTCCATAACGCGTGCAAGAAGGTTGAGCTCGAGCATGTGGTCTGTAAAAGATGTATGAGTAATCCTGATGCGAAAACGGACTTTAACATACCGCAGACAGCTTCCTGGCCCTTCGGCTTATCGGTCTTCGATACCTGAGATGGTCGAATTGTAACAGAAAAAGCGCATAAATCAGGCCTGGACTTGCCGTTTCTGCTTTGGTCGTGGTATCTCCAGACTTATAAGTGTAGTAGGTGCCCTTCCCCACTCCAGGTGGTTTCGGCTGCAGCCTGGTGTATGCAATCTGAGGAAGCGACTCCTCCCCGAATATCGATTCTGTTGAAATTGGGAACGTTTGCTCAGACTGTTGCGCATACGTCGACAGTACTGAGATGGGTGCTCCTGCGTGAGAGTGGAGAGTGAGGGACAGTAAATACGTTCCCATGAGCCCAAAAAATGCTCGGAAGCAAAATGATAAAGGAAATTTTCGAACTTGTTGCGAACATAAGAGCGGAGGGAAGAGGATGGTACCGGACAAGGATGTTGAACGAGACCCACCACATTTATAACGGAAGACTGGTCTCCTAAGACGCGTCGCTTTGGTGAGATTGCCGTGGTCCGAGAATGAAAGCCGCAGAAACACGATGGCCGAGGACCACGTACCTCCTTCTAGAATTACTCAAAGCCTAAAAATTGGCCCCATGGACGGTACGCTGACAATGGCATTTTGTTGAAAGTTTGAAACTAAAACATAATGGAACTTGAACATGCGATTGAGCGGGACCCAGCCATCATCGCTAGAGGATATCCCATAGTAGTGACCAAATACCAGTGCTTGTCGTTGTTCCGTGTCTTGAAAACACTGGAAGCGGGTTTCGGTGGGTCGAACATGCCATAGATTGAATAACAATGGATATCAACGCATCAGTAACGCCACGGTGAAACAGACTCCGTCTCATAACAGGCCGCTCGGTAACCCGTGGACGTGGCTACCCGTCGCCGAGGGTCTTGTCTCAAAACGAAGAATAGAGAACGGAACACCGTCTGGCGCCGCCCACGATGAAAGGCGAATATCTCTGCATACTGTCCGGCCTGTCCCCCAGCTTCGCTGGGCCAACGTACTTTGCGCCATCCACATCCAGAGATGACGAGACTACTTCCGAATTGTCCATCGACGAGCTAGCTATTGCGATGGCCACAGAAATTGTGGACATCTGGGGATCTCAGGCTGATCGTGATACTCTAGATATTGGTGCGGTCGAAAAGATTGTGGAGGCATCGCTGACGCTTTCAGTAACCGAGAGCGGCGACTTCTTTTGGTGGTTGGAGGACTACCTTGGGCGCCAAAATGGTTGGCCGGGGAACCAGCCTGAGCCTCCCGATGTCGAGGACAGATATTTCGGTACTGCGGTGGTCATAGGTCCCTCGCCACAGCGTGATGAAATCGTTCTGCGGCGAGCTGAAAACTACGATACGGAGGAGCAAATACGGCGGACCGTCGTTATCGACAATGTCGGCGGCGAAGAACAACGTTTTCAGAACGTCAACGATGAACCGTATTACGGAGTGGAGCGAGGCATGCCGTTCTTTTGCTGGGAACGTCCCTATAGGTACTTTGAGGAATGGATGCGGTACTCTCTACCGCTGGAAGGGGTGGAAGCAAAGCATTTCGCTCAGCGTTTCTTCCGGTTGGTAGATGAGAACCGTCCAGATCCTCGTACGATCTCGCTCTAATCAATGTTTAATTCCAACGCTGATGTCTGGTTTAGGTGATCAGTTTTACTTCTCAGGTTTGCCGACCTGTGTTTCGTACGGCGGGATAGAAAGGACCCACTGGCAGTTCGGCCAGTATCAGGATTTCTTTTCCAGTGCGAGGACGCTGGCAACAAATACTGCTGCTGCAATTGCCTCGGGAGCAAGAGGGAGCGATTTATGGCCTGCATTGGCAGGGGATATGGGGGCGTGGATGGCCACCCGCCCGGACAAGTGCGTTGCCTGTGATACCAGGATGTTTAATAGATTTAACGAACCATAGCTGGCCGTCCAAACCATCTACATCTTCAGCTCCAACAATTCAACTTCAAATTCAATCGGCGCTGCCCACGGGGTTTCATGCACTTCCCACGGAAATTGTGCTCCAAATCTTACCACTCGTCTCGGTTGCCGACCTTCTTGCACTGATGCTCGTCTCCCGCGGCATGCTTGCTCTGGTTCTTCCGCTGCTCAACGAGACATTGTGGTACCACGTCCACAATGGTGATCTACGATGGATTCTCCCCATGAACAGCGTAAAGCGCGAGGTCAATCGCGCCAATACCTCCGCAAAGGGGTGGCTTTCCTCTCTTCGGGCCTTGCATCCGAATCTATCTTCGACTCGAAGCAATTCCCTTTCGCGCAGTTCATTGCCGAATGGCTCAGGTCGCACTCGATGAGAAATCGCCACCGGTTGTGGAAGATATACAAGCAGTATCGGGAACTGTGGCAAGGGATGGATGAGAGGCTCGAGGGATGATGGGTGATACTCGCGAACTGTAGCAGTAGAAGTGCTCCATGTTTTTTGATTCATGAATCCCGCACTCTCACGATACATCTCCATACGTTGAAGGATGTCTCTTTCACCAATCCTTTTTTTCCCCCTCAAAGAATTACTCGATGGATTGGACTGTAAGAGCCATTTCAGTGGATAATTCGCCGTTACTTCAGCTGCTCACTCAGTTGTGGGACTGAAGAACGTGCTTCATGAAAGTTATACCCGCGAGTCTGCTGCCAGATAACATTCAAGAAATTCAAATGAGATGCGAATCGGAATATGTAAGACGAAGCGCACCGGTGGTGTTCGGAACACGCTGCCATCATGTAGCGATGTACAAGATTAAACACGCCGCCCTTGTGCACGGCAGTAGGACAAAAGACAGGTGGTACGGTGATACGGCCCACGAAATGTGAAGGCTGAATCTCACGATTTTTGCGATTTCTAAGGCTAAAGCCTAGCCCAGAGATTGGCAGAGATTGTGCCCCTAGGGCCTGTACGACAGCCCTATGGCACCTGTTCTGGTGATACTAAAGGAGAGCTAGGGTGAGCTCCGAACCACTGGCTGTAGTACTTTAGTGCAAACTAAGTACACTATCAAGGAGATAAACATATAAGCCCAAGAAGTCCAGCTAGGGATCATAACTCTACTAGGAGTACCAATGGCTGCACAGGAAAGGTCCTAGGAAGAGAGACGGGGCAGCTAGGGAGAAGTAGACGCCTAGGCACGGATATCGTATGGGAAGCTTGCTTCCTAGGAGGTGTCTAGTCGATAGTGACTAGCCAGCTAGGGCCAGTGAAGTGCCCTAGGGCGACGTTACTGAAGATTTGTCGAGTAGTAGTTAAGTTCTACTTAACCAGACGGAATGAGTACTCTGAGGAGCGTGCTCTGACAGTCGAGACGGGGCTAGGAGACATGTGACATACGCGACGCGGTCGCGAGGTGCCAAACAAAGACAAGTAACTCTTTGTGGCAGCAGTGTTGATTGTAGAGAAAGCGGACGCCGAAGTGTAGGCGTCCTAGCAGCGTGATGGCGAATAGAGTTCCGCATTATACCTTGTAATGACCTAAGGAAGCTTGGATTATCAACCAAGCCGGAGACATTCGTCCCCAGCGGGAGCAATCGGCTGGCCTAGGGCATTACAAATATACCCAAAACAGACCTAGGGGTCAACCTGGATGACTATTTCGGCCATTCCATCATGACGATTCAACTCGGCACTCAAGCACCTGATTCTTTCTTATAAAGCACCTCATCTCAGTTACTCAATTCGTATTATCTCATGTATTTCGCAAAGTAGTATAAAAGGGCAGAAGGAACCCCGCAGAAGACCAGTTCATTACACCAGGGAGTCGTGGTAGTGTTCCTAGGGCATCCTTAAGCGGTTGCTCAACAGTTCATTACACCCCCAGTTCGCCTAGGCAGTTGCCAAAGCCAGCTTCACCGGTGGTAGTGTCCTCAGGTCAGCTTCGCGGAGAATAGCACTTTCTCTGTTTGTAGTTGTTCTATAACAATTGGAGTTTAGTTGTTGGCTCAAAGGCTTGAGTTGTGATTTAAGCTTCAGAACCTCGAGTGACCTGTGAGAAGGCACCCTAGGAATCATTGGACCATTGTTAGCTTGAGGCTGCGCAGTGAGACGCTTGGGCATAGACTTATCTGTATGGGATTTGTTCTATAGAGTCAAGGTCATTCATTGGTAGACCCTCAGTAATCGTGAGACAGTGCAAACGTTCTTTGGTTTAACAGCCAGAGTCTGCTACCTGATAGGTGACGGTGGTATCGTGCAGCTAGGAGCTAGGTAGTTCCCTAGGGGCACACAAATTGTTGTATCTGTGGCTGGCTAAGGTTGCGCAGTGGGACGCTTGAGCATAGACCTATCTGTATGGGATTTGCGCTATAGAGTCAAGGTCATCCATTGGTAGAACCTCAGCAGTTGTAAGGCGACGCAAACTGGGTTTCTTGAGGCTAGAAGGCGCTTAAGACTCAAAACTATACAAATCTACAAAACACCCGTAGTACCTGTTCATCGGGGCCTAGGGAACGTTGCGTGAACGGTTACTTTCGAGAGCGGAAGTGTACTTGAGAACATTCAGTGGATTGTTCAATTGGAACTTGGTTACTGTTTCTGAGAGTTCAGACTTCGCTTGCCGCATACTACGGCACGGACCCACGAACATAAAGGAAGCGCTAATAAGAGGGCAGTTGTGTGTGTGTGTGTTGGTGGTTTTTGGTGGTGTTTAGCATCCCCTAGCTGCTATCGCATTTCAAGCGTACTGTTTAGCGCACCGTTTCAACGGGGTTCGACTCCCCTCCGGTGCATATAAGGCGTCCAACGAACCTTTTTTCTGCTTTTTTTCTTCTTGCTGAAGGAGATGAAGATGAATTTGCTACATCTGGCTGGCAGCGAGCGTCGTTGACTCGGAGATGGGGCGAAGAGGAGGGTTTGAGTGAGAGCCTGAGGGTCCAGCACAACAAGTTCCAGCGCCCTCAACGCCGGACAGAAAAAGAACCACAAATACATCGAAGAAGGTTTGCTTCCCGAACATGGAGAATTGATTCACATCCACATAAGTATACTGAAAACTCGACTCTAGAAAGTCCTGTTGCCAAATACCAGCCAAATGACTGCCAAGAGTAAAACAGGCGCAGGTGGTACGGGGCTCGTCTCCCCGCCGGTGTATGCTCTGTCTTTGCCAATTCCTTTTTTTTTTTTTTTTTTTTTTTTTTTGGAAAAAAAGAAATCTGGATGGTTTTATCGTAAGGGGCGATTTGTGGGAGCAGTTTCAATGGATAATTTGGCTGCGCGTCGTAGTAAACTGGACGAGCTCACTCGGTTCTGCCAGTGTGGGAGTGAGGCATCTGCTTCATGAAACTCATACCCACCGATATCAGCTAAAAAGAAAAGAAGAGTGAACACCTGTGGTGTTTGGAACATGCCGCCATCTTGTGTTAACTCGCCACTCGTGACCAGAGAGGCAGAGATGGGGTTCGACTCCCCGCTGGTGCACTGCTGATTATATCCATTTTTTTTTATAAAAAAAAAAGAAGAATTAATCGTTGGTTTCGATTGTAAGGGGCGATTTCGTTTCAGTGGATCAGCTCATTCGTTGTGCGGGATTGAGAAACTTGAGATGAAAATATCATTCAAAAATTCAAATGAGCTGCGAATCCGAATGGGTAGGAGTACGCACCGGTAGTATTCGGAACACACCGCCATCATGTATCAAAATAGTGAGCGAGCAGACGGTACGGGGTTCGACTCCCCGCTGGTGCATAGCTGTCTCTTGTTTCTTTTTATTATTATTAAAGAAATCTGGTTTTGAGGTGAGGGGCGATTTCGTTCCTGACTCCCTAGTACTGGGTTGCGGGGCGCGGTTTCAGTGGCTACTTCAGCTGCGGATCGTAGAAAATATAGTGGACAAGCTCACTCGGTTGTCACGAATATGCGCTGCCTGCTGCAAAATATCATACGGAATGAGATACGAATCCGAATATGACAGAGTGCGCACCGGCGGTGTTCGGAACACACCGCCATCTTGTGATGTACTCCAAGTGTAAAACGGGGTTCGACTCCGCGCTGATGCATTCTAGTTCATGTAAGCTCCGCATTCTTTTTCTTTCTTTTTAACGAAATCCCGAAGGTTTAACGTTGCGGGGCGCGTGTTCGGGGGATACTTACTTCACCGAAATTACCTAAGTTGACGAGCTCATTGGTTGTGTGGGATTAAGTCACCCACAAATCTGCTGCAAAAGTTCATCTAAAGATGCGAATCCGAATCAGACAGAATGCGCACCGGTAGTGTTCGGAACATGCCGTCATCATGTACGGAAATCATAAGGTAAGTAGCAGGCGATACGGGGTTCGATTCCCCGCTGGTGCATGGGATGGGTTCCTAATTCTTTTTCTATTTTGAGATATCCTCGATGGCTTTTCAGCTGAGTCTATGAGTGGATGAACTCACCGAGTCACTCGGTTGTATGAGATTAAACTTGAGATGAATCCGGATCTGTTTCATAAAATTCGACTGTACAAAGTCCTGGTGCTAAATATCCTACAAACGAATCGATGAATTGCGAATCAGAATAAGCCCAAGTACGCACCGGTAGTGTTCAGAACACGCTGCCATCACGTACAAAGCAAGACGAATGACGGCTGGTACGGGGTTCGACTCCCCGCTGATGCATGACTCTATCTCCGACAATTAAAAAAAAAAGAATTACACGATGGTTTGGAGTGTAAGGGGCGATTTGGTTCTTGACCCACTACTAGTAGTACTGGGTGTGGCGCGCGGTTTCAGTGGATACGTTACTTCAGTTGTGAGTGGGTGAACTCACTCGGTTGTGCCAGTGTGGGATGGCGGAACATGAGATGAATCCAGATCTGCTTCATAAAACTCGACTATAGAAAGTCCTGTGACAAAACCTCATCCAAAGATGCGAATGAGGCGAATCCGAGTGAGTAGGACTACGCACTGGTGGTGTCTGGGACACCGCCATCACGTGATAAACAACGATTCCAGTAAAGCAGGCGGTACGAGGTTCGACTCCCCGCCAGTGCATAGTATGCGACGATGCCTGTTTCGTTGTTTGATTTTCTTGCTATTGGTTTTGAAGGTGGGGAGATGGAATGGATTTGCTCCCTGTGACTGCTGGGGTGCATTTTGGACTCGGAGAAGGAGAGGAGAGGAGGATTTGAGTGAGGCAACACGCAGCGAGCCTGAGGGTCCGGCGCAACAAGTTCCAGCATGCTCAAAGCCGAAGGGAAAGAACCAAAAAGTAAATTGAAGGGTAAGATAATTTCCTTCCCGATTTTACTAGAATCGGCTCGTATGCAGATTTGATCCAGTAAAAGTCCCAGAGACGATCCAACCCGCAGGATTTTTGAGGTACAACCGTTGGCAGATCTTCCGGAGCCCAAATCGCTATCTCTAGTGTAGTGCGAGACCCCAAGCCAGCCCGGTCCCTTAGGCTCCTGCCTAGTCGCTCTGTTGCTTTCATCCCGTGTATCCAGTATCGAATTTCATACATGTATCATATCCCGAGGGCTATCTAGCGATCCCGGGGCCGGGTGCATTGGTTCTTGGCTTCGATTCTCCGCGCTCCCCCTGGCGCTCACCGGTTTTAATCTCCTCTGCTCACTTGGGTGGCCATTGGGAGGAATCTTACCTCACAGCGAGCGACTTCTTGCTTTCAGCTTTTCTTTCGTTCTTCTGTGTCTCAGCTGCGACCGCTCTCCTTCCATCCACCTAAGCGACCCCCACTTCCTCTTCTTTCAAATCTCCAGCTGCAAGTCCTCATTTCAATGCCATGCCAGCCTCTGCTTTTGTTGCTCGCCTGTCTCATGGCTACCCCTCCCCGCCCAGCCAAACTCTGCCAGGCATTTCACCACAGTGACCATTCGAGTGCCGACATTTGTTTTTCGCAGTTCATCCAAACCTCCGACTTCATCCAACTTCGGCCATCAATGCATCGCCGCGGTCCTCCCCCTCAGTTTTAAATGAGATGTTCGAGCCGCCGCTCCTGTAGGGCTTCAAGCAGCATGACCCCGCTGTGCGGACACAGATTGTGCTTGCACTCTGAGCGACCTTAATTTTGGGAAACCCGGTGCGAATGGTAAAAAAAAAGAAGCTAGCCTCGGCAGCGGTGCTCCAGAGTGGTGGTGGAAGCTCCGGAGACTTGCTCAGTAAGGATGCGGATATCATTGTCTCAAGAACTTTTTAGCATTTTTTACAATACCAGCTCACGCGTGCATTAATCATCCTCAGTTTGCGCAACCAGACATAAGATAGGAAACATATCATATATATGTGTGTACAAAATGACGACGAGGAATTTAGTTATTCCTACGAGGGAAAGTGTTCCAAATAAAAAGCCAGAATCAAAAGCAAACCTATTGACCATATCATCTGACACGTGTTGCTTGGATCTCAGCTCTTTTGATAGTATGATTTTGCCGTGGATGGAGGGCAGACGGGGTGGGCTATTGCCGAACCGGCGTACGTGAAAGAAAAGATGTAAAAAAATAGTCACTTCAAGACTCGAACGCACGACCTTCACAAATCATTCAAAAACCTAAGACTAAGATACTACAAGTACAGCACACTACCTTGACAGAGTGAGCCTCCCAACATTTCTAGACCCACCACAGCTCGAATATTTGAATAGAAAGCTATTCAAATATTCGCCAGGACATAGCACCAGAGTCTTTCGCTGTGTTTTTCTCTGGACGTCCGCGCACAAGTAGGTTTATTCATATTTTTTCCAATGTCCACTCACTTAGGGCTGCCACCCGTGCCCGTCACGGGCACGGCAATGGAAACGACGGGGTTTCGACGGCACGAGCCGTCTCAAAACGGCCCGTCGAGTGGTCCAGAAAAATCTTGACGGGACGGCACGGTCAACAGCACGGCCGTGATGGGTCCACGGCTCTGTAATATTTTTCTAAAGCTCTTTTTTTCATCAGAGCATGATTATATGACTGCTATGAGGTGTGTATAAACTTTATTCAACCTTTGCAGCCTGCCTGGCGAAGCTACAAATAATATCTGTTCACTCACTACAGATTCTACGACTCCTGATCTTCCCAATGGCCCCAAAGTTCAGTTCAGAGGACTCTGAAATCAATTGTACAATCGGAAATCTGGACAACATGTGAGGAATGAGTAAAACACAGAACAAATTGTGGAGGAAGCTAAGTTGAAACTCGGCTATCATATCCGGCATGTTCCGGCATCAGCGCAACTTGGCTGTAACTTTGCAGTTATACCACAAAGACCTGGCAAATTACTGTTGGAGAAGTGTTTGGTGAGTATCTAGGAGTACTCGAGAGCCTCAATGATCAAGATCAGACCCTCCAGATGCATTTGAAAACTTCCCGTTTGACGGACGTCACGGCCGTGTTTCAACGGGCCGTGGTAGTGTTGCCGTGGCTCGGCTTGGCTTGGCTAGCCGATCAAGCCGAGCCGAGCCATATTTTTTTTCGGAAAAGGTGCAGACCACTGCTGAAAAGGTTGTAGTGTCATCGGTTTGGCATTTGGTCAAGTTTTACGGTCGGGGCTCGGAAAGCCGTCAGACGGCTTTGGCTTGAAGCCGGCTGAGCCATGGCTCAACACACTTCAGCGTAGGACCGAATTTCAGGGCACCAGGTTATGCGTAAAGTGTCTTGGTGCATTGAGATAGTTCACTTATGCAATATCTTTCACCCACTTGCAGAGTTTCGAAAATGAGCTTGAACAGTTTGTTCGGATTGTTGGGGAAACAAAGCCAACCAAAAGAGATTTCTTGTTTTTGTTCACTGGCAGTGTGTTACAACTTCTGGAGAGCTAGAATACATGAATGAAGCCTATGAAAGACAAACTAATTTTTTTAGACACCCCTCTGGCCCGTGAGTCAGTGTTATGCAAAATTGAGCCCAAGCCGTGGCTAAGCCGCAAGCTAGTCGAAGCCGTCAAGGTTTGATGGCTTCCAAGCCGCTGCAAGCCGGAGCCGAGCCAGCCATAGCCGAGCCGCGGCAACACTAGGCCGTGGTGGTGAACAGCCGTGCCGTACCCATGCCGTGGAAAGTCGCAAAAAATTGCTGACGGAACGGGCACAGCACCCGTGCGACGGGTGCCATCTAACCGTGGCCACGGGCACGGGCAGCAGCCCTACACTCACTGGTTCGTCCCTCTCCAAGATACTCACTATTTGAACGCTGCTTGAATAGAACTGGAGGTCAGACTTGACGACTTCACTCATTAGCAGTATTTGGCTTTCATCACATCTTTCTCCCATCATCCATCCCCTCTTAAGATCTGCTGTCTGCTGGGTAATGAGTCTAGGTGGAGCTGGATACGGAACCGGGTAGGTAGGTAGGTAGGTACAAGGTAGGTAGGATTACATGGCACGGTCCGAATAACGAACACCAGTTCCCAGAGTTCTCCTGGTGTACAAAACAAGCTAAAGTTACACCTTTGCCCCTGGGCCTCCAGATGGGCGACGATGTGATGTTGTATTGATGTTTGACTGACGCTGTGACATTTCTCAATTGACGCAGATCGGCAGTTGATTGATGCATACTGTACTGGTGCAGTGTCACGTTTGACTAGTCATATTATGGGATTCCGTATTTGATGCATGTGTTCATTGCCACACCCAGCTCGCACCCAGCCGCAAAAATACATCGCCATTCCACAACTAATTTATTAGCTCCTCTTAAGTTCTGGCGGCCCAAACCATTTCAGACTTGAGTTTGCTCTACATCTTAAGTTCTGCTTCAGTAGTCTATACCCGTCCTATATATCACAATAAATGAACAATCTCGAACTTAAGTTCATGTTCCGGCACAACCTAAGCCCTATTGATAGACTTGAGTTCCAGTGCAACTTGAGTTTTTGCGCAAACTTAAGTTCTACGGAGACTTTAGTTCCGTATCAAATGTCGTCACACGTGGGTACCTCTTCAAGTTTGCACGAGATAAACAAAACTGTGGACCTTGGGTAGCATAGTTAGTTCCCGATGCAGTTTTATGAACACAAACGGGGTGGCATACCAGAATGCATTATGCCACTAGATATTTAGGTTGGTACAACTGAGCTTGAGCTAGCCCCAAGTGATCTGGAAAAGTTCTGGGAAATGTGAGGGTGCCTGTTGAAGTGTCCAGGAGAAGAGCAGAGAGCTCATTGAAGTCTGAGCCAAGTCCGATTGTCCAGGTGTTGTGTCGTGGCGTGTTTGGTAATCACGGCCACCCATTGTGTGATTCAGTAATGTCACGCGTTACTCATTCTGACTTCTCTCTTTCCATAACCACCAAATGTTCGGCGCCCACCAACCAACCAACAATCTGCGAAGCCGGGGTTCGAGATGGGGTGCTGGCTACCATCCCTGGCAGCGGTAAGATTCCTCTTGCCGTTCATTCGGATTCTGCTAATGCCACCCACCGGCAGACGAGACGAGGGGAGGAAGTAATAGAGGCTAGAAAAGATGGAACAGCAAACAGGTGCACAATGACATGTCTTCTCCTGAATATGTCCCCCTGACTTGTTCCTTAGCTCTCTCATGCAGATGTCATCAATGGCACACCCAGGTGCATGTCCTTTTCATGTCGCCCATCCCTACACGACCTCCGCCTCCCTCTTTTCCTCTCTATCCCTTCCTCTTCCCTTCCTCCACCTCTGCTCACGCATAGACAGTGCACATAAGCACACAAGTGCTGCGTGTGTGCGGTGCTGATGTGTAGAACTTCAGTGGGCAGGACTTAAGTGCACAACACTCAAGTTATGCGGGACTTGAGTTGGGTACGGGACTTGGGTTATGTGGGACTTAAGTTATATGGGACTTAAGTTTGGGTATGTACAATAATTAGACTACGGTTGTGAATGGAACTTGTGACAACTCGAGTTCATCGCGTGAGCTTAAGCTCGCCCAAACTTAAGTTCGTGTGAGGGAGGGGTTGGCAGGCTACCTGGACACACCCACCGCGTAGGGAGACGGAACTTAAGTTTGCGAACCAAACTCAAGTCTGAAAGGGTTGGGACCAGCAGAACTTAAGATGAAGTCATTTTATTTCATCATTCCACAGCAAATATGTGCTGGTACGCCATACAACTCCTAGAGGCCTTCAGTGCCACGGGACATCAGTGCCGTGAATATTATATCGTGGTGCTCACCAATTCCTCCATTGTTCATACCTCCATTCCACACATGGAATCAGCATGCCTTG
>JARJLF010000541.1:0-172946 GCA_029378395.1 Mycena leptocephala | reverse complement strand
ACACCAGTGTAGGTACAAATACATCACCGCCTCAGGGATCGCGCAGTACCCTTCCCATACACACTCCTTCTGGCTCGCGTGCGCTTGCACATTCCCGCAAGGGGCCGGAGCTGCAGCGCGCTGCGAGAGGGCGCGCAATACAACGCGTTCGTGTCTCGCGGGCAGCGTGGCGTCTGGTCGCTGAGCTGCACGGGATCTTCGAGCGTGCGTGCATTGGCTCACGGCGAGGATGGATGGCCTCCGGCGGCGACGGCGGCGGGGTGCGCGACGAGAAACGGGTGCCGCGGCCGCTGCAACCGGCGGGTTTGTACCGTGCGGGCGTCGACGGTGGCTGAGATAGAAGGTTCACAGTGTGTGACAAGGCGGAGAAGGCAATGCCGGCAAGGGGGACGCTGGCTGCATGTATTGCAGACACCGTCGGAGGTGGGTGTGTCGTGGTAAGATGGGCCCAAGCACGCGTCGAGCAGCGACGGCGAGACTGGAGCGAGGATGCTCACGGGGCCGGGGACCCGATGGAGGAGCCGGCGCCGAGCACCAGGGAACGCAAACGCAGCTGCTGCGCATGCACTTGGTGTTGCGGGTCGTCCGTTCGGGGTGCACGGCGGGCGTGAGCTTCGAGCGGCGGGATAGCATTGGGCAAGACACGGTCGCGGTGGGCGGGAGGGGACGGAGACGACTTGAACGACGAGAACCGCTAGCGCGGCATGTTGAGTGCGGGCGGTGGAAGTGGTCGGGATTTTAATGTGCGTTGCGCGGTGTGGAGCGTGTGGAGCGGGACGGCGTCAAGGATGCGACGTTGCAGTCGGTCAATAGGGCCAGTGTGGTGCGTAGTCGTGCGGGTCTCGGGTGTGTATTCTCGTGCTGCATGGTAAGAACGACGTGTTTGTTTGCTGCTTGAGGCGGGCCGGTGTGCGCACGGCCGGGAAGGTTAATGAGGATATGCATATATGCAGGCTCAAATTTAGAGGAGGGAGGTACATAGGACGGTAAAGGATAATGAAGGGAGGAGTGGACGTGGACGTGGAAGAAGCAGAGAGAAAAGAAGGGAGCGGGGAGAGAAACGCACCAAAATCGCGCGATTCCCATTAACCCAGATCCATCGCAGAAGGGGGAGCTCGGGACGAGTCATAGATGCCAGTATGTTGTGGCCAGGACATTTGGATTCCAGCGGCATGTCCGCAGTAGGTAATGGTACAGATAACAGTCGGAGTAGACAGCGAACCGGCCGCACCTGAAGAATCTCAATGTGGAGGATCAATGGGAGCTGGGTAGAGGGAAAGGCCAGGCTGGTGCTCGGCGCTCAGTGTCGACGGGAGAGGTAAAGAGTTACAGCATGCAGGTGTAAGAGGTGTAAGAGGCGCGAATACGTCGGGGTGAGTAGGGTCCCACCAAGCTTGAGGGAGAAGATCCTCAGTCAAGGCTTAGCACTTAGTAGTGGAGGATAGGGGGTAGTAGAGGCGTAGTCCGGCGGGCAGTGAAGTAAAGTGGCGACGTGGTGTGCGAGTCAAAGAACGACGTGGCGGCGTTGATCGCCGCGGCAGTCGGGTAAGCACGGCGCGGCCGGAGCGGACGGGAGTGCGGGAAAGGCGGTCTCGGGCGCATGCGGGCGGGAGGCGGGGTGCAGCCGGATTCGATGGAAGGGTGCAGAGCATTTGAACAGAGGAGGCGGGGCTTTTGTGAGGGCTGCCGGGCGGAAATTTCGATTGAGGGTGTGGTACGCGCCTTTCGTAGGAAAAGGCGGCGGCGGGCGCCTTTTGGCATGGTGGCCGAGAGGCCCGAGAACGGGGATCTCGGAGGCGGGTTGACTTTATTTGAGCACCCGAGCGTGCCTTTTGATGGGAGGGCGAAGCGCGAGAAAACACAGTCGGCGCGCAGCTTTCTGGGCTCGATCTCGCGCGTTTCTGCCCGGAAAAATCCCCCAAAAAATATGAAAGTGGTGGCGGGATGTGGGAGACGTTCCTATGTATCTGGTATATATCTTTATTTCAACAGAACGTTACGGCGGGGTGAAAGGCGCCGCAAAACCATATTTTCGCCCCCCAAGTGAATCTCACCCTGTATCTCGGTCAATAATGTGGTGCTTGACCTAGAAACTCGGGAAGAGATTGTTCTGAATCATATCTATCATATGAGTCTATGTGCACCAGGTAGGACCGAGGCAGACAGTGTAATTTCAAAATCGTTCAGAAATCCCGGCGTCGTGACCCCGCCTTGAAGAAATGGACCCCCCAAGGCGGCTCTTTGTGTGATGATATCCAAAATAATTTTTATGCCAAGTATTGATCGAGAAACAGGGTTGTGCAACGGGTTCTCAAAAAAGGGCGGGACAACAGGCTGGATCAGGATTAGGAAAGATATCATCCAAAAAGATACCAACACAATTTTTCCTCCGTTGACGGGAACGAACTTTAAGCGTGCGATTCTGTCCCGAGGTTGTGTTGGCGGAGGGCTGAGTGGGGACGCATCGCAAAGTGGAGCACGACAAGCTCAAGGAGCCCTGGAGGGAGCGAGAGGAGGGCGGCTGGGCCTGCGATTGGAAGTGTGGTCTGTCCGGCTCGTGGACGTCCCTCTTCACACAGCTACGACACAACCGCATTCGACTCAGTGATCACTGAACTTTTTTTTATTCATCTGATTGAGCATTCGCTCCTGCTCATTTTTATCTCCCTTATTCTCGCAGATTTCTTCTGCATCTGTGCGAACGTGTCCATACACATTCCGCTGCTAAGCCGACAGACGAGATGACACGCTAAATTCCTCGATCACGCGGGAATTATTCGTTTATGAGCCATTGGACTTCTCTACCTATTCTTGCACTCATCTATCTCATACACGGCAGACATTTTTTCTTTGTTCCTACAGCACATCGTGGTCGGACATCTGGGGGGATATTTTACAGCCCAGGGCTGATGGGGCCGGGTGGGTGTGGGGCGGGCGGGAATATTTCTGTCCATTTCCGTACTTTTCGGAAGGCGGGGGCGACAGCGGGCGTTCCGCCATATAACTGCTGGGTTTTCGACGAAAATCTGTTTAGGCATCTCAGAGTACCTTCAGACCCGAGGTGGGCATGATTCGCCGGAAGGCGCCTTCAGCGCAGTGCGATGGGCATCGGCGGACAGACGTCTGAGCGTGACATCCCGCGGCGTCAGTCGCCCGCCTTAAAATCAAACGCTGCGGAATGGTGAAACCACCTCCTACATCCCCACATCCTAATAATGTGTTAGATACAAGACCCCATGCGATTGATACATTTAGATCTCGTCCAAATGTATCTGAATATTCCTAGAAATATTTGCAACAAGCTCACATGAAAGTGGCAGGATAAATGCTAGGATAATCGTCAAATGTTATTGCGACAGTTCTTCAAAGGTTGTGCAGGTTGACAGGCCCCTTTCGAAAAACAAGGCCTACAGGTGCGGCATCGTTCGGTACTAACCTACAGATAAAGTGTGGCAAGTGTATAACAAAACTGTGGGCCGCTATACTAAAATCTCGAGGTGATTCCCAGATTCCATGGAGAAATGAATTTTTGCAACGAGCCTGCATCAGATCAGGCCGATAATAAGGCTGGGCCTTCTTTACTTGCTTGATGATCCTCCCGCCCAAATGGAACGATGGGCAGGCTTTCTGGCGTGGTCCAAATATTTGATATACACATTTAGCAATGGAGGTTTCACAGCCATTATTGTTTGACCACGCTTGAGGTCTATTGAGATGACTTGAATGCCAGGTGGTGCACTGATGCGGTGAGAGTGTCGTCTGCGTGTTCGGCTGTCGTCAATCGACGAATTCCTTCGGAGTCGTGAGGCACAGGAGGACAATGTCAAGTCTTTCGTCGAAGTCGTCACTCGGGCCCTGGCTCTTCACAGAAATACAGACCATCCACCCACTCCCCGCGACGTCGTAGAGAAACTTGGTTTATATCTCAGGAATACCTGGGTGTGGTTGGTTATCCTGATATCGCTCTTGGGTCGGCTTTCTGATGACCCTTATTAGTTATGTCGGCTGCTTCACCGTTGTGCAAAACTCCACCCATCCATCCGATACATACAACTGGCTCGGCGCCGAGGCTATGTTGACTTCATTCCGCTGGTGGTATGGGCGCTGAATCCAACCTGGGACGACTCCGACTGCGTACGCCTTATCCTTGACTACGCCAAACCCCAGCTTCTTCAGGCAACAGTGGTCTCGGGCCCAGATCCCCCGGAGAGGTTCACACGATATCCGAGCGACGATTTCGGGAGACGCTGACGACGTATTCCGGTGTCATCGATATCCGCTAGATCACTAGGATCACTGGATTTTGTCACTGGTACGCCTGGACGAAGGGGGAAGACGCAGAGGTTTTGTCGATCGTACTGGAAGAGGAGATGGTGGACGGGCGGACCGTCTTGTGCACGATCAATAATGACCTGGAGATCCATCATGATCACGCCGATATCAGCATCAGCACAAATTTTCTACTCAATGCAGAACGGACAGGGAGATTGAAGGAAGATTATGCCCTCCTGAAGACATCGTCGAGTTTCAATATGGACGTCTTTGGGCATTACAGGTTTATCTCGGCGGTGCGAACTCAGTTACGCTGCATCCAAATGTCCTCTGGATGCAACCATTATTTCAACAATCTCAGGTACGAGGTTAGATTTGGCTGATTAACTGACTGTCTAGGAAGAGACACACCAACTCATCGCACTAATATCAATACTGTAGTATTTCGTTCAAATCGACAGTCACGCGTCACGCACCCCCCTGTCGATATGCAAGGGTCACGCGTCACGCGGCCATTTGTCGAACCTCCCGAGCGTCACACAGGGCTCAAAAATGCCTGTAAGACCCAAAAAATCCAAAAATTTCGATTCGATGTTGAAAATTTCGCTGTTGTCACGCCAAATTTTGACTGTTGTCGAAATGTCGAGTTGGTTTTTTGGGTCACGCGTCACGCCCAGTGTCGATTTGAACGAAATACTACAGTATTTTCCCTGACACATACTGTACTATTTCGACCAAATGTTCATTATTTTTAGATTTTCGTCGACCGAGGTGACCGATAAATTTTCATTTGAATTATAGCGATTTTTAGGCACATCAAAAAAAATCGGGTGTCATCGTCACCTGAACATTTGGTCGAAATAGTACAGTAGTCATCAGGCATTGCATTTTTAACGAGTTATAAGAGGATCATTGGTCACAAAGCACAGTAGGCCTGTCGATTCCGGCACCGCTTGAATTTTAGCCCAACAGAAGATTTTAATCATCACTTCCCAAAACAGACCGTGGCCTTCATGGACAACTGAAAATTGATAAGAATAAACATCGACGTGCCTGGTTCAAGGTGCACTCACCGTGATAAGTTCTGCCCGCTCATCTTCGTTGCTCGTGGCAAAAAGAGCTCGGAAGACCGACCCGAGGCAAGCCATCACGGCCGCTTAGCAATGTTTCACATGTTTGAAGCTGTTTCATAGACACTCACGTAACTTCCACGTAACCACTTGCCTATGGCCCTCCTCCCTGGTGGCCGCGACTATGTTCTCCCCCGCCCCGGCTCGTCGACGTCCACAGACTCGTCGACGCCCACCCCGCGCATCGCCGCCCCCTCCGAAGCCGCCTTCACCTCCATCTTCGGCATGCTCCTGCCCCCCGCCAAATTCCTGACAACACCGCACGGCCGGACGGCGTTCTACGACTTCCCACCTGCCTCCTCTTCCCCTTCCTCCATCGACCCTATCTCTCGTGTGATCATGATCCACGGCGTCTGCACCCCCGCGCTCGGCCTCCTCCCCCTCGCCCGCACCCTCCTTGCTGCCCATCCTAACACGCATTTGGTACTGTACGACCTCTGGGGTCATTCCCTCAGCGACACGCCCGCCGTCCCGCACACGCCTGCGCTGTTCCACGCGCAGCTCCTGGCTTTGCTCGTGCATTTAGGGTGGGCGGATTTGAATGTCGTCGGCTACTCCTTCGGCGGGGCGATCGCCGCGGGGTTCGCCGCGCGCTACCCGGAGACCGTGAAGTCGCTCGTGCTGGTGGCGACTGCCGGCCTCATGCGCGTGGAATCCTTCGGCGAGCACGGGGAATGCTCATCCGCGGTGGGGATGGCGTCGACGAAAAGGCGGCGCGCGACTGGGTTCTGCAGCTGCTTGAGGGTGGCCCGCTCATCGTGCCCACGGACTGGCAGGAACGCGTGCAGAGGGCGAGGTGGTGTCTCAGAAGGTGCGCGGGTGGCAGCAGGAGGAGCATAGGGGGCACGTCGCCAGTTCCGTTGCGATCTTCCGGGACGGGGGCGCGATTGGACTCCACGAGGAGTTCACAAAGGCGGCGCAAGGCGTGCCGCATATACTCGCTATTCTGGGCGAGCTCGACGATATTTGCAGCAAGGAAGACTTGGTCGCCGTCGGCGTGCAGCCCGAGAATGTGGTTGTTGTCGAAGACGTTGGGCATGGGTTGGTGAGGGAACGGGTAGGGCGGTTGCAAGAGCAATTGGGGGATTTTGGGAGGGGCTGGGGTGGGCGGCGAGCAGGTAGACGAGAGGTGGGGAGTAGGGGAGACGAGTAGGTACGTATAGACGAAGCACCTGCCTTTCTCGCTGGATTCTGCCATCCAATCCAATGCAATCCAATATACAACCCGATATTCAACAATCCAACCCAATACACGTTCTACAGCCTACATTCGAATCCAAAGCTATTAGCTTGTTTCACCAACCCACCCCACGCACCCCCTTGCTCTCGCGTTCCCGACGAGCTGGTACCTCATGTCAATCAGCCCTCTGCATCGGCGTCCACGCTTCCTGTCTCTCCTCTTTTTCAAGTTCGCTGTCCTCCCTGTTCGCCCTCCTGCTTTTCTCGGAGCTTTTCTCTGAGTTTTCTGGTCAACCATTAAACACTCCGTATCCCTCGTGGGTGCATATGCATCAAACAGAAACAGAACACTCCTGGCCTCTGTACTAGTATCTCGGTTTCCTTTTCAGTTTCAGCCATTTGTCGTTCTGATCAGCGCACGAGGTTTTCGACTTGTTGTCGTTCTGCGCGCTCGACGAGTCCGCGGGCCGTTTATTTGTGCTCGGTGGCGGTGGTTGTGCCATCCCTCGTGTGTTATGTCCAATCCATGCCAAATTCCAAATGCCGAAGTCCAGCTCATTTTCTTCGGCCTGTTTGGCCATGGGTTACTTGGAATCCGATGGGGGCGCGCGTCCTCAAGGACGATGGGCAGGTTGGATACGGTGCTGCGCGCCTGATGAGCGGGTCTCGGGCAGGCAGCTGTCTCGACGCATAGGGACAGCGCGGATATGTCCTCGAGATCTGCCTGCGACGCGCAGCGTAAGTCCGTTCCAGACGGGGCGGCGCGGCGCGGAGGGTTCACCTTTCATAAACGGATAGAGGCCAAAAAACACCCGAATGAACGCTGGTTGGAAAGGATCAGCAACTCGAACAGTGGCAATGTGATGAAACATACATCATATCAGCAGCAGCTGAATACGGATGAAATACTGCAACGCCACCCCGCTGGTATGTTAGCATTGGGTGTGAGCGCATGTAGAGTTAATTACTTGGATACTTGCGATCGTAACTTATCTCGCTTGTGGGGCTTCCAAGAATTTAGTAAAAAAATGTACCGTGTTCGTGACCTGTGATGCGTCGAAGCGGTTAGCATGCATAATAGAGTACAACATATGCCACGACACACGTAAGGTGCATTCGTTGGGGACGCTCTCAGACCGCGGGGCACGGCCGCGTGAGTATTGGGATTTGAGACGATGTCAGCGGCGGCGTGGACGCGCGCATGATCAAAATCTATAGAAATATGTCAGTATTGAACTCAATGGGTAACACGAAGAATGAGCTTGACAGAAGCGCGTGAAGTACGTGTCGGTTGGCTTCCGTGCAAGGCTTTCTGGATGGCGAGAAGTCCAATGATACATCCAGGGTGATGTCCACGTGTTTCGTGGTGCTGGGTCAGTGGGGTTGCAAAAAAGAAACCACGGATAAGGAACTCACCGCTGAATAGCGACCTGGAAAAATCAAATCGACATGTTGTGACTGCGCAGCGTGCTGAGCACGCATAGAAAAGTGTAAATAGTTCCAGTTACACTTCAGTGGTACCGCGAACGCGACGGGCAGCTCCGCCGGAGGACAACAAATTGAATTCTTATTTCACGACGCGCTAGGTCAAAGAAAATATGAGCGGTGTGTTAGAGGGGGGGTAGAATGAGCGACAGCATACCAGAGCACGCCAAGCTGCTTGCGCTAACGCGAGAATTGATGGAAAATTCATGTGTGGACCCACATGCCGTCGAGGGGCGGGTAAATCAAGATGCGACGTCGGGGACATCGGGCACGTTAGGTTGAGCTCGCGACCATAGGAAAACTAAATTAAACGAGTGGAAGTGAATGTCGAAGAGAAGTCAGTGTAAAAGCTGCATATGATCTAAAGCACTTACCTCATTGCGTCACTTGGACTGGAGACAGGTGAACGGACAGGGTGGACGGAGACGCCAGGGAGAAAGGAATCTACTTGAGGCACGACATGATCACTTGCATCGTTAATGTCGGGTCCGAGAAGTCGCTGCGGCACGTTAACACTGAGAGAACTTGAATTGAGAGCGGACATAATAAATTAAACCCGATCTTGGCTTGCCCAATACGGAATAACGACCGAGAGCGTGTATTTCCAGTCGGTTAGTTTATGAGCAAAAACAGCGCAAGAACGGGTTACCGGGTGAATCAGGATTACTCACTCATCCTCATCTATCCATACCCCGCCCAACTTGGTTAACTGTGATGGAAATCCTAAGAGGGGCTCGGATTTGCAGCAGTCCATGAACACTCTGGAATTGTGCCACGCAGCTCGAATTGTGGCGAGTACGACCTAGGGGCGAAAGTGAGTGAGATTGATAGAAGTGCATACACAGAACCTACCGCGTCAGCTCAAGCTTTTAGTATGCCCTGGGAGGAGTTTGGGTTAGTTGCGGGGGCAGCGGGCGGAAGCGAAACGGACAACGGTACCATATGGGCGGAGATGATGAGGGTTGCAAGAAGAGACGAAGGAGAGACGCTTCCTTTTGAATAGAAGTTGAGTGGCTGATCTGCGAGGTCTAAAATAACCTAATCGTCGTCCAATTGGATGGACCGAAGCCAATTTCTGATCCACAGGTTAGCCGGCAAACCCCAAAAATAAAATGGGAAATGGGACGCACATACGGGAATCGCTGGCCAGAGAGTGCGAAAAATGGAAGGATACAAATAGGAGCAATTGGATTTACAGAAGACAAATGGGAATAACGCAGACCTAATTGAGAAAGCTCGGCGCTGAAGGAGGGAACGTGGTTGAGAAAAAAGGGATAACAAAGCTGCTGAGCGGCCGATTGAATGCGGGGTGATGATCGAGAGAGACGGAGCAACGTGGGACAGCTCGCTCTTTTGAGCGGTCCTTAAGTACAGCCCGTGTAAGCCTCCCCGAAAGTTAACTTGTGATCTGGAGCTGTGGAAAAGTAAAGAAGAGACTAAGTGGGGAAACTTGGAACACGACAAACATGAACAATGTGATACGAGGCATCTCCTTAATACATGAGGTATGTATATAAGAGAGAGGAAGAGCAGAACAGGGACCGAGGGCGATAGAGTCGAGGGAGTGGGAAAGCAGTCGGGGACTCGCGCGAAGCGGCCCGACGCCTCGATGAACGCCGCGACTGCCCGATCATGCGTTTACGATACTTTCAAAGCTGGTTTACTGATTGGCGCCCCAAGATTTTACAACTTGAAAAATCCTTCGCAGTTTCATGGTCTGATACCACCGACATGCCTACGTGGTTGGAAAGGGCGGCAGGCTCTATATCTTCCAGCTGAGCGAGCTTCGAATCGACGGCGGTGACGTCCTTGGCCCGCGATGACCGGACAAATAGCGGTCGAGCAGCCTCCCACATCTCTTTTGCTCGGACTACGTCGCCCCGGCACAAAAATATCTCGCCTATTCGTGACATGCAGTCTGCTCGCCGTCGATGGACGTCCATTTTCGTTGACCCGTCCAGAACGGCTTGAAAAACGCTGAGTGCCGTTTCTTCATCCCGTTGGGCAAGGAAGGTATCACCGAGGTACCGGAGGGCTTGGTATGTATGACCGAGATCTTGTGTCTTCCTCGCGAACGCAAAGTACGTTGTCGCCCAACCCAGTGTTTCCTCCACCCCGCACATTCCATGGGATAGTTCTCCGAGACTCTCCAGGGTAAGAAACATGACCTCGGCATCCAATTCGGCTTTTGTAACCAAACATTTGAGCGACGTATAGGCCTTCGCTCCATCTCCGCTACGAATATCTAATTCGTATTGGGAAATGTCGCACATGACTAGTGCATGCGGCCACCGGAGCTCCCTCGCTAATTCTCTGGCGGCGATCAGAGTTTGGAGGATTACAGAGTCTTCCACTCCAGTGACGATGTCGATTTGGGCCAAGGTCCGTACTGCATTGGCATGGAAGTATGGGGAGCGATGCCTGGCCGTCATGCGTACAACACGTTCGGTGAGCCGGCGAGCCTCGGGGTACTCGGACTTTTGGAAATGAATCTCTGCCTTTCGATCCAGGAACCCCAACTCGATATCCGAGCCTTGGAGCCCGTTTTTGATGAGGAGATCGTGGCCTTCAGCGATAGATTCGAGGGCCTCGGTAAATCTTCCCAGTCGGCACAAGGGAATCGCTTCATCACCCACACTACTGCACTCTTCGTTGACTCTCCCGGTCACTCGTGCGAGCTTTTGGACTTCGCGGAGATGCATGATGCTCTCGTGATATTTTCCAAGCGTGCTTTCAATCAGAGCCTTCTTAAGCAGCGCCCGGATTTGATAGCGAGGATGATTGATTTTTGTTGCCAGGTCCATTCCAAGCTTGTTAAATTCCAAGCATTTGTGAATGTCCCCGACTCTGTCGTAATAGGACGATAGTGTCAGGTAGACCCCAGCTATAGATCGTTTAATTAGAGTTCCTCGGAAACCAGCTTGTTGGGCCTACCTTGACCTTCCTGGTCGTTGGCGTGGATAAAATATTGAGTGCCCTCGTTCATCAAAGCATCTACATCCGTAGCCGACAAGGGATGGCCAGGTATACCTTCTACGCAGGCACGTACATAGCGCCACTTTAAATGGTGATCGTGAGTAGAGTCGATAATGCCGGGCAGATACTCCAATAGCGGAGTCACCCCTTTCAACATGATCTCCGACAGGCGCTGAAGGTTTAATATTCCATAGCCGACGTCAGGTTGCGCCAAGCCTTCCGTCGTGATTGAGTTCAGAAATAGGCTTTGGATATTCCCAAGGTGAGAGGTGAGTTGGGTGACAAGGTCCTTGGGTGACAGCCCGTAGTATGTGTCCCATACTTTTAGTAGCTCCTGGAAATGGGTGCGCAGGGGTCTGGTAATACAATTGACGCCGGATATACACTGCGCATATAATCACGGATTGGGCTCAACGCCTTCACGCGACCGTCGACGATAAACGCCAAAGAGGTCTGAACCAGAGTCGTTCTGCATCGCGATACTGCCGAAAGAGGGACATGACTGGAGTGCAACTCGGCCACAGATATGCCGTCTGGAAGTAGGGAAAGAAGACTGAGGAGACCGAGTGCGTGCGGGTTGGATTTAATGCGCGGGCTGGTGAGCGACACGGCGAGTGATTTCTCGAGATTGGATCTTTTATCGTATCCATCCGACAGCAGCGCTGTATTTTCTGTCTTCCAACGAGCCAGCGTCCGAGGTAGCCCTCAAAGATGCGACATTGGCCAGCAATCCAACGGCGAGAGGAAGATTTCCAGTCAATTCGATTAGCTCCACAAGCGCGGCTTCTTCGTCAGCCTTGGGTTCATCCACTATGTCGACAAAGGTTTGACGTGATGCGGATGCTGAAATTGGTTCGAGGGGAGGAAGGAATGGGCGGGTCCATTTGACATTTCCTGGTCGCTCAGCTCCGCGCATAGTGACCTGATGAATCCTATGAGACGTTATTTCTGGATAGATATCGGCGACTCTCACAAGCAGAGCCAAGTGCGAAATATCCGTCAACAGGCATAAAAATTCTTCAACATTGGCGCGGGTTGAAACTGGTTCCCAAGGTGTCTCCATGTTGTCCAGAATCAAAATGGCAGGTCCACTGTCCAAAAAATGCCGAATAATCGCCCTTGAGAGCTGTCTAGACGGCTCGAGTCCAAGATAGGCTCCGACGATCAAAATCAGTTCCGTCCCACTGCTTGCAGATTCGCACGATACGAAATGACGCCGGGGATATTTTTGTTCCACGCTTGGGTGGTGAAGAATCGCCAGGGCAAGAGCGGTTTTTCCTATTCCACCCATTCCCAAGATCGTAATCCGAGCTGGCTGCTCCATGAGAGCGCTTATACCTCTTCCAACTCGGACTCTCTGCCATGGAATATCTGTGGCGAGGCAGGCAATAACGAGAGTGCGCCGGAACTGTACCGCACATTTAGCTCCCGTATATAACTTTCGTATATGATTTCACCTGCTATTCAGTTCAGAACTTGGACCCTATGTAGTGATCATTATGTTGAGAAAACTCCGGAATTGAGACACATACCAAGGACCCTGAGTCAGAATATTGTGAGATGCTGTATGTCTCCAGAAGTTCAAGAATTTCTTGGTGTCGCTGGGCCGCCTGAGCACATAGGTCCGTTACAGCCATAGAAGAAATGGCACGAGATGTGACCTATCCGATTCAGCGACGCGGAAGGAGCCCAAAAATGTCGGAACACACTTTAAACGAATCCAATACACTTTCCAACTCCGCTTCGCAGGCTCCGAGTTGGGCGGTGATCTCCATCTGCTTGAAAAATCGCCGAATCTTCCCAAATTCTTGCTGGGATCGCAGACAGGCATAAAACCTGTGAAGGATTCTTGGGCGGTCGAAGTTAATGACATCATTTAAGAATACCATTGCACTCACCGGGCCAAGCTGCCAATGTCGTCAAGAACCAGGGGAGTCATTGATCCCGAGTCCAAAGACAGAACAGTGAGAGTGCAGAGGAGTTGGTGGATGTTCTCAATCATACGCACACACCGCTCCTTATTAGCCTTGACATCCTATTCGTATTTAGGAATACAGCGTCGATAGTGGAGTATATGATGCCAACCTGAACAAGCGGTATCACCAGCAGGGTCGCGCCTGAAACTGCCTTGAGGAGGGACGCATCTGCACTCGCTACATCTTGGAGGGTTCTTGCAGCGAGTCTTGTGTACTCGAGAAGGCTGTCGATTTCTGCGGAAGATGGGGGCATCACTGGTGGTCAAGGTTCGACCGACTCCAGAGTAGTGCCTTTTACCCACAAGTGATAAGCAAATATATCGTCATCATTCTGGACGATAGCAATCATCTGGCTGTGTCTGTCATGTGAGACTAGCACCCCTTGAATAGACCGCAGATACACGCCATAGTGACTATTAGGGATATTGAGATCCCGCTCTAAACGCCGAACGGGATAACCTGTGCTTCCCAGACCACAGAGCAAAGCAACCCCACAGGACTCTGAGGTGCGCGATGAAGCATATGTATGGCGTGATTCTACTAATAGGACTGTAGTGCAATCAGAATTCTTGTCAGATGACAGGCTGTTAGGTAGTTCGTGATTGGAATTGATAGACCGTAGTCGGACTAGGCTTCCTCGAAGCTGCGACTTGGGGGTGTAGATCATCGGAGAATTTCCATCCAGTTCCTCCGAGACGTTGTCCACATAGATTGGTCGGAATCCACAAGTGTGTGGTCCAACGCAATGGGAAAACCATATGATGTTTCGGTTGGGATCGAAACCCACGACTCTGGGAAACGGCTATTAATTCTTTTGACGCTGGTCGAGAATACCTAGGCACAGGAACCCGACGGCCAGCCGGGGGAAGTTGTTTCAGGGTGACGCTGGAAGGACCGCTCCCCGATGGCGCGAATAATGCGCTGCATCCGCCCAAGTTTCACTACGTTCAGACCCCCCGTAGACAGACCTTGGGCTACCTTGGTGTACCTCAGTCTATCCTCTGTCTACCCCGGTACTTAGATGTATGTGTACCATGACATGTGGACGCAGCTTGGTCTACCTCGATGTACCCATGTCTACCTCCGGCTACTTTCGACCTCGGTCTCTGTTGGTAAACCCATCTTGTCCAAACGGCCTTTCCGGTGTCTAGGCGTCTCTCCTTTGCTTTGAACTAATTCTGGATGCACCAGCAGAGTCGAAATCACGGCATCGCCACCCGTGTGCACACCATTGACAGCAGTGGCCATCGGATCAAACAATCATTCCTGCTACCGTTGGGTAAGGGTTCTTATTGGGCGCCCTAACTTCAGCCACTTGCAGAGCATCACATTTTCATTACAAGGACAAAAAATTTTCTTCATATCGAAGGTGTCATGGTTCAAAAACACAGAAATAGAGAGTTTTTCAAACAACATCTCGACTCCCACTCGAAGCCCTTTATCATCTGTTGCCTTGCTATTTTTCTGATGCTTTTTGGTTCAATATAGAGATTGTTAGTGTCCAAATCCGCTGCAATGGATTTGTCATATTGTTTCGTGTTTCAACCTTGCCGCACGCAACCATCAGTTGCCAGGACATTCCACAGCCGTAATCTCCAAATGTTGGATTTGGTACAGTCTTGAAATGGTTTGACTGATTATATAAGGGTTCCTGAACTCAAATATATTCATTCACAGTATTACATTGGTGCAATACCAACTCGCTCGCTCATACACGTGTTATGCCTTCTACTAGTAACCCGTGTATACCCCGTTCTGCTCACACATCTGATGAAAGGGTTGCTCAGTATAGAGAATACCACGAATATATATTCGCGAATATGAATATTCACCGAAACCTTGAAACTGATATTCGCATTATTGATGGCATTTATTCGTTGCTTAGTAAGCAATATTCCCGGATACGATTTATTCGCAGCTGCCAATTAAAAACAGTTGGTATTTGTGAGTTATTTGGAATTCATACCTCATGTATTAAGCAGATGCCTCGAATCAGTATGCACATGTTTGCCATCACGTCAGTTCGCTTTTCTCCGAACCACGTTTCCAAACTATCCTCGACTCGGTTCTCTTTTCCCACAAAACGAGTTCACCAATCAGCGATAAACTCTGCCGACCTCCGGCAGCGCCATTCCACACGCAAAACCCGCTCAGAAGGAAAGCCTGTGTCTGGTTCCTTCGTTTTCCCCCATCACCTTCGCGTCATCCAGCTATTGCAATTCGACGAGGCTGCTTTCCCCCACTCTCAATTATGATGGCCAGCGGTGCTCGAGGGATTATTACTCATATCTTAAGCAGATGTGGTGATTTCGCATGTACATATTTTGCTTCTTCCGATTTTGGTCTTTTTTCTCTCGGCAATCCATCCGTTCCAGTGTCTCGGTCACCTCGAGGCTTTTCTCAGCCGCTCCAAGACAAGCATGTTAGATAGTCCAATTTCCTTTTACTCTGCGGGTCCACCCGACAGATCAAAGATCGTTATTTCGACCTCCCCGATCAGCCGTTTAACATCCGCTCAAAGAGGCAGGGTCTCCCATGCGTCTTCTTTGCCACGCCACCATCTCCCGTCATCCTTCTTTCCCCATCTTCTCCTCACACCAGATCGTATCGTACCATTTGTCCATATCTCTTATTTATTGGCGTTGGCATCCTTTGGATGATCCTTTCCATTCCTAATTCAGCTCGTCGTCCGCCCTTTTTTGAGAACCCGTTGCACATTCTGTTTCTTGATCAATACTTGGCGTAAAAATCTGGTTGACCTCAAATCATAGCTAACCAGCCCCCATTCCAACCTTCATTGAACGCCCTGACCACATTTACTTTTGGCTTCCATCACACAACTGCCGCCATGGAGGTGGTTTTTTTCAAGGCGGGCTGAAATCAAGCAGGGATTTTTGGATCATCCTGTGAATTTCAGTGTCTGTCTGTCGGTCCACCTGGTGCATATAGGCTCATATGATAAATATGATCCAGAACGACCTCCCTCAAGTTTCTAGGTCAAGCACCACATTTTGACCAAGATACAGGGTGAAATCACTTTGGGGTGAAACATGGTTTTGCGGCGCCTTTGACCTCACTGTAACCACATACAGATATATACCAGATACATAGCGGACGTTTCCCGCATTTCACCACCACTTTCATATTTTTAGGATTTTTCCGGGCAGAACGCGCGAGATCGAGCCCAGAAGCTGGCAGCGTTCAAAGGTGATGCGCGCTGACTGTGTTTTTTCATGCTTCACCGTCCATCAAAGGCGCGGCACGCTCGGAAGGGTGCTCAACTAAAGTCAACCCACCTCCGAGATCCCCGACGTTCTTCTCGGGCCTCTAAAGCGTCCACCGCCGCCGCCACCTTTTGTCACGAAAGGCGCCATCTTCCACGCGCCTTTCGTACCATACCCTCAATCGAACCGCTACACAGCTCTTACAAAAGGCGCACAGCCTCTGTCCACCGCACCGCTCCTCTGTTCAAGCGCCCGCACCATCCGTGTTGTGCCCATCCATCGAATATGGCTCCACCCCTGCCCCGCCCGCATGCGCCCGAGACACCTTTGCCAGGGCTTGCCCAATACACGCCCTCCCTCTTAGTCCAATTAATTTCTGTCGCGGCCTTCGCATTGCCGCTGTCTCTCGCCCTGCGTCTCTTCTCGTTGATGCTGAGCACCATCCGCCTGGCTTCCCCGCGCTATCACTCTACTGCAGACCCTCAACATGAATATTTTCACCCATATTCGGGTGCACGCGCTATCATGGCTGACTTTTAACAGTGCTGATATCCGTAACTGTAGATGTGCCGCTCGAATCCAAACGCCTTGGCCCACGACATATGGCGTCCATGGCTCGTCCCGCCCTCTCCCCTTCTGCGATGGATGTGGGTTATTGTCGGAATCGTGTGATTTTGGTACGTTCCCTTCCCCGCTTCCTCTGTCACCTGCTCACGTTGGCTTAAGCCAAATGCGTTGCAAGGCACAAAGTTTAAGCCGCGCTTAAGCGGCTTAAGCAAGCCATTTAATAGTACCCAGGGTCCTTTACTACATGTAGTGTAGATAATAAACGGCTTGAACAGCTTAAGCCGCTTGACTGATTGAGCGCTGAACCGGTTTAAACTGCTGAGCTGCCGAGCTGGTCCAGGCTGCTTAACTGGCTCACCAACTCACCGAATATGTGATCCCATATTGTGCCCATAGGATGCCAGGAACCTACTGCGGTGAAAAACCGGAAGGTGGCTTTATCCTACTCGATTTCTGTCGAATTTGAGTTGCGACCTAACTTTAGGAATCAGTTCCCTATCAAATGTGTGGCACATGCTGCCACTTGAAGGCCGGATTTGCGCAGCGCGAATGGAGGAGAAGTTGTCGCCACGTCCAGTATGAACTTTGGGTGGTATTGGTGGCATTCGTTCAAAATCAGTGGCAATCGTGAAAAATTCAAAATAAGGTACAGTAGAGCTGTGTTTGGAAGATAACTCACATTCACAACGTGAAGTACTGGAAAAATAGGCTTCGACGATGGGTGGTGAAGAAAGAGAAGGGCATGGTACAGCCACCTTGATCGCCATCAGTTTGTGTTCGGAAGCTAAGCTTTGATGGGACCTTTGTTCTCTCCTCTTTCACGCTCTCTTCACTCCCATATTTCTTCTCCTCCTCCTCCTGCCTGTTCTCACCCGAGATGTCCACTTCCCCTATCCGATACGACACTCAGACGTGATCTGCGCCCTCTCAGAGTCTCGGGTCGCACCGTCGCAGCAAGCCTCTTGGTCTTGTGCCACCGACCTCAGCTGTGCTGGTGGATCATGCAAGGACCATGCCACCGAGTCATGTCGGACTTTGATTGTGAGGGTGAGGCCATCTGGTCCACAGGTACAAAGTCTATGAGCACCGTGAGTTGCGGCTCGTCCTGTGTGTTGTTAACGTTGGTATATTTACTTAAATATAACTTCTGTGATTCAGCTGATTTGAATGGCCGAAACAAGATAATATTAATGGTGTTGACTTGGTCATTCAACAGAGATTGCGCGGGTTCTACATGGTTTCAGCTAGCGCAGCGGTTTAAGCCGCTCGAGCAGTCAAGCGGCTTAAACTGCTTAAGCCGTACATCGTATGCTCTGTATCCACTAATGCATTGTAACACATGATATACACAATTGGAGACGGGGCTTAAGCCGCTCAAGCGGGACTTAAACCTTGGTACGTCGCAACGTGGTTGGCTTAAGCCAACCTAAATAGGATTTATGCTTCCTTGTTCTCTTTCTACTTCTTCCACGGCCACTCCCCCTTCACTCCTCTTTCCCGCCCTACCTCCGTGCTCTACACTCGACTCCCGCATGTACTCATGTCCTCATTGGCCCTCCCGGCCGCGCGCACTTTCCCGCGCATCAAGAAGTAAGAACACATCGTACTCTGCCATCCACAGCACGAATACACCACGCCGGAGGCCCCGCACGATCACACCCCGCCCAAACGGGCAACCTAGTCTCCCTGACCCCGTCCTTCATCCACATCATCCACACAAGACAACACACACGAACCCCCATCTACTTCCACCCGTACTCGCAGCATGTGCGCATGCGCTCGTGCGTCGGCTCCGCCACCTCCCCCGGCTGCCGCCATCTTCAGGACATTTACCCCCGTGCAACTCGCGCCCGTTCGTCGCAACCCCTCTATCTCACCCACCATTGATTCCTACCGGCCCGACGCCGCTGATACCGCCGCGGTAGCCCTTGCCCATCCCTCATGCCGCCGCCACCATTATCGAGTCAATCACCGCCTTCGCTGCACGACGAGCGCGCTCAACTGCATCTCGAGCCCCACGCGCAGCGCCTTCGCTGTGCGCACCTCCTGCAGCGGTCTTTTCCATCGCGCACGTTGCAGCCAAGCACGCCGCGAGCCTCGGCGTCATCCCCGCAGTCCCATGCCGGACACACCTCCCAGCAATTTCCCAGCGTCCATGCCTCCGCCCCGGCGTCACCGCCTCCTCCGCGCGACGAGGCGCTCACAGTGAGTGTGGATCGATGCACGCTGCGTCTTCTCTCGCAGCGCACGACGTTTCGGGCCACCTTGTAGGAATGCCGCAAGGTCGCGCAGTCGAGAAAGAGCAAGAGGACTGCGGAATTGCTCGCTCGATCCTACTTCTAATGCCTTTACCTCTACCTAAGTACACGTTTTCTCTTCTTTTATTTTTCCTTCGTGTTGCAGAGTTGGTTGTAGTACTTGTTTAATTTGAAGTACGAGCTTGTATTGATACCGGGGCATGTTTAATAATATACTTCGTCCAAACCTGTTCGCAACAAGTACCAAACGATGAATTAAAGGACACAATGTACGATTCGGCTCTTATTGCAATTGAAAGACTCGACTCATATTATAAATGCGAATTTCAAACCCGCGGGATTGTTTAGAGGATAGGTGTCTAAGATTCCACGGCTCACAGGACTTCTCAGGCTCGTCCAACGGAACAAATCATGCAACGCAGCTGACCTGAATAGTTTAATACCTTTGGTTTGCTCACATCCGCAGTCCCCTTCGGGTCGAATTCTCGTCCAGCTGTCTGTCACAATTCGAGTGTCTACCTCTCTGTCCACCAAACCGCCTCCCTACCGCCAACGTCCTCTTCTTCGCGCTAAATTTACGCCACATCATAGCCTACCCACAGCCCAAAATGCCTGTTCTCTGAAATCCCGCGCAGTAGTGCCTCTTTTCGCTGTCGCACCCACCGTTTCTTGACTGTTAAGGACGCGCAGGCTCATGTCCATTGGTTACAAGTGTCCATCCAAGCTGGTACCTCCCGTGGTTTGTGCCTCATCCCACTAACTGCGGTTGGCTCAATGAACGAAATATGCGTTCAAAGATTGTTCTGGGTCAGTCTGATTTCTACTTCATATATCTCAATCTGACCATCATCGTCTTATTCCAATCTGTACTCATTGAGCCATTCCAAACGTTTCGTGCGCAACCTCCCTCTTTCTGTGCTCACAGTTTGAACCTCGATAATTCCTGGGGCGCTTTGACTTCCCCAAAACCTCTGAGCCTGCGATTTATTTCCGTAGTATTATAGCACGGGGTAATTCCGGTGCCGAGTTCATCCAGCGTTCTCACGGCATTTGAGATTTTCACTCGAGTTGGTTAGCTGGAGCTCACACATCCTCCACTTACTCTGAGTCTAACTTAATCCTACTTCCCCCGTATTCAATACAGATGCAGTTCATCGCTTTCCACGACATTAGGAGTACATATCTAGGCTACCCAATCCTTCGTAGGGCGAGCATGCATTCAGTGCAGATTTTTTTGAGGGGCTCCCTGGCCCGTAACTTGACTCTTGGCGTAGGTCTCGTTCAATCCGATCTGTTCTGTTTATACGTCAATTATTATATAATGGGAGCCCAGGCCTTATCATCTCCCACGGCACTTTTTCGATTTCACCATAACGCAATATTGAGCATCCAGGTCGCGCAGCTCGGCGTGCGTTGTGGAATTCGACTTTGAGAATGAGCACACTGATTATAAGGAGAAGCGCAACGCGCAGCGGAACACTCAATAAACAATCAAAGGCCCAAAGACAGGAAAGCCGGAGTCAGAATGGCGTGAGCAACAAGACTCGGCAACGCACACACCAGCATACGACGGGGAAGAATCCAATGCCGTTCTTCAACCTGCTGCAATAATTAACGAAATTCAGAGGGAGGGACCGGAGTAGGCGGCGTAGGTTAACTTATGGTGCTCCTTGGAAAATGCTGGAATGAACCGTGCAATGCCAAGCCGGAAAGAAGTAAGAGTAATTAGCGACCCATTCACTGCGTTGAGCCCCCGCGTAGTCGCAGTCTGACTACCTGGTCCGAGCTCGGTCTATCCCCGTAGTCGAAGTCGTAGGCAAAGGTTGGACCTTAGCCTACCTTGGCCTACCAGGTGTAGACCGAGCTCGGACCAGGTAGTCAGACTGCGACTACGCGGGGGCTCAACGCAGTGATTAACGGCAGAGGAACTGGACAAAAGGTGGAAGCACCGAATAATTAATGGGAAACAGACACGAACAGGGAGAGGATTGCGGCAGGTCACCAGGTCGCGCGAATAATCACATACGAGCCGCGCCGATTCGAGGTACGAAGGAGATCGCCTCAACTACATATAAAGTTAAAGGAACAGTGCTCTACCAGGCGTCGAATACATTTGCAAAAATGCCCGTATTGAGACTTCAGATTGAGCGACACCGAACTGGATCCATGCTCTTGCTTCATTGACCAGCGGAGCAAGGTGTGCGATATCAGGGGTATAAGCAGCTAAAGAGTAAAACGACCGTGATCGCACCCGCTGGAAACGCATTCTGTCGAAAATGGGTAAATGAACTGGACAACACAGGAGAGGGAAAAACATTGAACGTGAAGGATTTGGGAGATACAACAGGCACGGACTCCATCCAGACAGTCTCCATGAATGCGCAATGTGCGTCAGCAGGAAAACATCAATAAAGCGCATAAATCAAGCAATCACCGACAGTACTCCTCCAGTCTGCTATTCAGCAATACTACAGTCACGGCCAAAATGATGTTCCCAACCAAATTCGGAAATTCCCATCAATCCCACTCCTTTTGTCTGCTTTTCAGCTCAGATGGGCGGTATTCAGTTCGTAAAATGTGTTTCCAATCTTCTAATCACAGGTACATCACTTGCAATAATAATGCTTCCCCATGAGAAAGCTAGTTTGCAGTGAATTCAGTGAATGGAAATAATCAGGATCCAGCTAAATTCCATTGTTCAGACTTCATCCATATCTTGTCCAAACAGAGTACTGACTACTAAGAGTCATTCAGACTATTTTTTCAATCACATATCTGGTGTATGAGCCGAAAAATAGGCAAAAGGAGTGGAATTGATGGGAATTTCCTAATTTGGTTGGGAACATCATTTTGGCCGTGACTGTAAGTGTCTCGGAATAGAGGCGCCATCCATAAAATCCTCCAGGCGCGCCCACATTTGGTTGGTGGTTACACCGGAATATTCCTATCTCTCAGGGATCCGAATAGTGCGGGGATAAACAGGAGTCATTTATCTTCTCCCAGTCCATTGCAATGTCGATCGTGGCAACTGTTATCTTGATGGGTTTGAGTACTGTACCAGAGTGTATGGTAGCAACCGTAACGCGTAACGCAGGCCCAAAAAGTTGCCTAAATCACGCCTGTAACGCAAAAATTCCGACTTTGGGAGCTCTTTTAGGCAATTTTTCGGGGCCTGCGGCACCGATATTGCCTTTTTAGGACGGTCCGGACCCAAAAAAGGCAACCGGTTGCTAACTTTTGAAAGTTAGCAGGCGTAACGCAGCCTCAGCGGTTGCTACCATACACGCCAGTACAGTAGTCAGTATTGCAGCCGGTTCTGTCGACTCTATAATATTGTACAAGACGACCTCCGCTTCGCTCCGGTATGAGCCAAATAAAATCATGAATCAATATTTTTTTTAAAAGAACATGGGAAATCTTTGGGAACTAACGATAAACTTGCTCTGAGGGTCCAGAGGTAAGTATTTGGATGGCGGTCTATTGCGCCGATGGATTTCCTACCTCCAAGCGGCAAGAACGAGCCGTCGTCCCCATTGCATGAGAACCCGAGGACCTTCGCCCAAACATAACGAAATTTGAGCGCGAAGTGATAATTGGCCAGGCAGATCATCACCAGAGCGTGAAGGAGCGCGAAGCGACCAGCAAGAATGATACCCGCCTCCGGAGAGTGTGATGGAATGAAATTGATCCACGCTATACTCTGGCGCGAGAAGTTCCGTGTGAGATCCCTAGTAGAGGAGATACCACAGACCCAGCGGGAAAATACTCCAACAGAGCAGTCTTGATCCCCAAGAAATAGGTGAAGAACTCGAGATGAAGACAGCAACGTGTATCAGAATCTTGATTTGAAGACAGTGGCAATGATTTAAGGTGCGAGAGAAGTGGGCGAAACATGGCTAGTCCGAAGAATGCTGCCTGTTTATATGTCGAGATTCCGAGTCTTCGGCGGAATACGTGGCTTCCCGGCTTGATAACAATCGCTGGACTGCGGCGACCGCTGTGATCGCCGATGAACGGCGTTTGAACTACGTCCTGTCAAGAAAGGCTGCGCTGTGGTCAGCTGTTGAGCCAGATGGAGCTTTGAAGTGTAAAATGAAACTGTGCCCATGAATGTTCAGAACCTCGATGCCAAGAAATGAGCACAGCGAGAGAGCAAGAAGGAAGGGGATATGCTACATGGGGAAAAGTGCAAACATGTACAATGACACGCCGAGGTAATCGTTAAAGAACGGTTAATTCACAGGCGGTCGCATCTGGTGGCTGAGCCGCGCAGGCCGATCGGTAGTTGGAAAGCAGGTAACAGATAAATACTGCACTGTACTCAGACTTATGTGCGTGTCACATCCTCCGTTCTGGATCTGGGACTGACATCAATCAGTCTGGAGTCCGGAGGCGCTGGAGCGATTGCTTGCTTTGTTGTCGCTCGATTTGTAGATACACATTTTATGAGGCCATTGTTTCAGCCGCGACCACATCCTCATTGTCGATATCCAGACCACAGCCTCCGCAATCCTTGGCCAATTAGTGGTGCGTCGTTGCATGATCCGTTCCACCGTCTCTGTAGTGATTCTCTGATGATTTTTATGTAGGGAATCGCACCAACTCTCATTGCCGTCCGCGTTGGACTGGGACAGAGTGTTGATAATGTCGAGAGTTTTGTGGCGGCGCAAATGCGCTCTGACCAATCGCCGCTGTGGTATCGGATGGCCGCCACTTCACGAGATTCAACTGGTCTGCCAAAGGTTTGCTTTCCAGCAGCGGGTGATGATAACCATGGAAGGGGGAGGCGGTATGATCTTCTCGGTTCTCCTTGTGATACCCGGCTACCTACCCACGACGCGTGAACATTGAACTCAACATTCTTAATCCCTTCCCATTTCCTTTGGCACCAAGCAATAGCCTTGAAATCGATATAAGAAAAGAGGTGGGTATCGAGGACAAACGTCAAAGTGGAACAAGGTGGAGCGCCCAGTCATCCGCTGCACAGGTTGGCTCAATTAAGAAAAGCCGTGACCGTGGTTGAATGTCGGCTCCACCGAAATATCAAGATGTACTGTACTATTAAATTCAATTCGTCAAGGGGTGTGACGCGTGACCCGAAATACCATTTCGTCAATTCGTCAAAGGGTCCTCAGCTGCGTGACAACCCCCAAAATTTCGTCAACCCCTGGAATATTTCCAGGGGTTGCAGGGCATGTAGAGTAAACCATTAGGATGACTTAAGAATCATCTGAGAATTTTTTTTCAGCAAATCTGTTGAACAGGAAAAAATCCATTTTTCACCATTGAACTTCAGTTGAATTTGGTCTGAAGCACGATGTTTGTAAGGTTTGAAGCAAGAAACCTTGAGAGTGGTGCGAAAATTATGGAGAGTGTCCGCAGCTCAGGAAACTTGCTCAGAGCAGCCCTGAACCCAAATTTCGAACCGACTGTGACGAAAAGTATATTCGTCAAGAGAGCCTCCGTGATGCGTGACAACTTCCAAAATTCGTCACGTCAAGCACCCCCGTGACGCGTGACTGACGAGTTGATTTTAATACTACAGTATGTTTCTTGCCTCTGGATGCTTCATTGAAGCTCATCCAGTGAATTCCAAATGAGTCCAAGGGTCAAAGCAGGATCTGGGAGATCAGACGAAGGCACGGGTGAAACATTCGTTGCGGGCTGTATTGGGAACCAGTGTGAGAGGTTTAATGATCTGATCGGCGAGTGAACATACACTGCATTCAGACCCCCCCATAGGCACAGATGTGCCCACCTTCACCGATCTCCGCCTATGGATTGCCCACCCAAGCCGACATTGGTCCACGTTAATAGGCATTGGCTGACTTTGGTCTAGCATCCCTACCGAGGCAAAGCCTGCCCACCTTGGCAGATCTTCGCCGACGATGGTGTGCCTATCATGGCTGACCCTGGTCGACCTGGGTCCAGGTTGGTGGCGGTCTAAATTAGGCCACCAATTCGCCCTAGTTGAATTGGTAATTACTGTTTCTATCTCCTGCAACCCTCCTGGCACGTAATCTTAGCATATCTTTCATTGATGTCCGCGATAATCATTCGGGAATCAAGCATTTCTTTCAATCTGTCAAACCCGTGGCTGTGGTCCTCCCTTTTGCGTACATGTGAGAACAGATTAAAACTGGTGTTTGGATTGAGAATGAGGACGAACCGTGCTGGTTATTGAATTTACCCAGCTAGGCACATCGGCCCATGTGAGTCTATGTGTGCCTAATCTGGTCAGAATACCTAGACCTACCTAGGCAGCGATGGGCAGATGGATCGGCAAGGGTTGGCACACTGATCTGCCTACGCATCTGCCTATCAGGATCCGGCAGACCTGTGCCTACAGGGGGGTCTGAACGCAGTGATAATATCACATCGAATCCTTTTACACTTTCGCTACGGTCATAATTTTTGGCAGATCAATTGAACTGGGCTTAGAGAGATTCGAGTTGAGTATTTGGGGAATGCAAAGTTTGGAATGAAAGCGAAATTTACAGGTGAGATGCCGGACTTTGGTGTAGACCCAATAACGAGGAGGGCATACCCAAGGCAGATTTCGCGCGAATACAAAATGGAGGCCATGAATATATTCTACTCACGGACTGTCCAGGATGGTTATCTGCATCCTGCGTCGTCCGAGGCCGTTGGCGTTGGTATGTAACATTTGAAGTGTAAATACGTCAGTATTCAGTGTTTTGTTCTTCGAAGATAGATCTTGCCTCTCACTCATATGCACACGGAGGGGTTGCTCATAGCTCGAGATTTGTTCTCCAGTGTATTGATGGGATCTATTTCTGCGTGAGCCAGGTTTTGACCAAGTCGGGTATTGACTTTCGCGGTATTTTTGCAGCCAAGTTGCGGGAGCTGACAGGCGATCATTTCAGCGTGCGCTTCGGTTCCCGCGCGCCCGAATATTGTATTTTTCTTTGCCGCTCTCAAAATATCAATCCGTCGGAGCTGCAAAGAACAAGGCATGGTAGCGGATGGTCCGCCCCTGCAATTCCTGGCGACCCGGAAGCATACATGTGCGGGAGCCGCTTATTCGACTCCTTCGCATCGGCAGCGTTGGGACACAGGAAGTGATGCAGGTGCGGACCATCCTCCCCAAGCCTACTTTGCCGTTGTAGGACGACTGTATCCATGATGGAATTTTTTTAAAAAAAGAGGGAACACAGCACAATTAACGCCTTCAGTGAGATGGACAATCAACAGAAAAACGAGCCATAGCAGTAAATCCTGCGACGAGGAGTGGAAAAACAGTTAAATCGAGCGTCTGCGCGGCGATGTCTAGCTTGCGTCTCATTTCCATGGCACCGACGTCCAAACTCACTGGATTTAAAAAAAAAAAAATGACACGAATGTGACACTCGCGATGGCCTGGGTTCAAATCGAACGGGCAACCCCCAGCATCAACGTTCTACGAAGACGATACCATTGAACGCGGGTGCGGACCATCCGCTACCAAGTCTTATGCAGCAGTTCACGACCTGCATTCAGCGAGCAGTATTCAATTACATTTAGTCGATGAACTGTCGCCGCATTTCCTGTTCTTCGACGGCTCTTACCAACGACTCGGATCCGTCCTGGTTCTGATAGTATCTCTCGTGCGTTCCATTTTACTCCCTGGTACCGGGTTGGTGGGGACAGAATGGTATCAAGTCTCCAATTGCGCTGGGATTGGACGTCTATTTTTTGCAAGTTCGGCATTCATTTGGACGCCGAGAGCTTCGAAAGCAGACGATCACATAATCTCCTCGCCTCGGTCCTTGCACGCGCTTTTCGTACTTCATTCATGAGTCTCAACATCCCCTGTGCCATTCCTGCTGATCCCGATATCTCTGGAATCGGCGTCCGCGTTGCGATCTACGCCCAGAATTTGCTCAGCTTCGTTCCCGCCATCTGGGCCCTCTGGGATGGAGATGTCTCGGATTACGAGCTGGAATCAATCGAGACCCAATCGACGACTATCCTGATCACCGCTTTCGCGATTTTGATTTCTGCGATGGTTCAGGCTCGCACTGCTGGATTGACCAATTTTCACGCGACCATAGTTCTCGACTTAAGCTGGATGAACAACACGAATACCTTCATCTACTTCCTGCTCTACGTTCAGCACAAGAGCCAGCCTGGACCTGGACAGATCAAGTCAGATTTGTCCTCTTGGATAAATCATCTCAAGGACAGGCTTGCGGGTAGTCTGTCATTGAAAGTGGATGGCTCTCACAATGTGGAAGGTAGACTGAACTGTATGCATTCCGAGCTCTCTGGCTGACGGTGATCAACAGAACCCAAAGCCAGCTCTCGACGATCCGCCAAAACGCCTTTGGCGGAACCGTACGATGGTGCGTTCAATATGTGCCAATCAATAATCCCAATTTTGAACTCAGGCAAGGACCAGCCCCGGCCTTCCCACGCCCGAAAGCATTGGTGAAAGTTGCCTTCAGACGAATAGTCCTCGTCCTAGGCTCTTTCCATCTCTCCATCATGGCGGCCTTGGGAATCTGGCTCTGGAGTGACCCGCGTGCGTTCGGAACATCGAATCCTTGTGCGGTTAATTCGGCGTCTATCGTCATTCTTGGCAACAGTGTCCCTCTTGGGTCAGCTAAATTCCGCGTCCTATCTATCACGATCTATTCACTTTTCCTGGTCCCGGGACTGAACTTGATCCCTCCGATAGCACTTTTCCTTGGTATGTTCCTGGGGTATCAGACCCGGCGTTCCCAGGAAGCGCGGGTAGCGAAACAGTATTCGGCTACGCGCACTCCGGAGGCATCCATGGTCCCTTCTTCAAGGCCCTTGGTCCAGCAAATTCGAGGCGTATTTCAAGCATGGTATAGCCGTATTCGCTCTTCTCCGAGCATCGTGCCCACCGTTTTAGGTTTGGTCCTTCTTTTTGCGGTGAACGTCATATTTCTGGTTGATATCGAGCTCACTCTCAACCGCAACCGAATCCTACAAAATTCGGTTGACGAATCCAATTGGACCTTCGGTCAAATTCTTGCAATGCTCTTGCTAGTGCTCCCCCTCCGCGACCTGGTCGAAACAGTTCTTGCACGCCACGAGAAGCAACGCAGGGACGAACATACCGTATCATTGCGGAATGCGATACAGGAGAAGGCAACTACGGAGACTCTGTGTAATTTAGTTAGGAATGGTGCTGATGTCAACGCGGAGGTCGAAGGTGCAGTCGCTCACCACATAATATCCTGAAAAGGTATGCTGAAAGTACAACAGACTGCGACTATCCCACAGCACTTCAGCTCACAGTTTCGCGGGGAGATGCCAAGTTTGTGTCGATGCTATTGGCCTATGGCGCAAATCCCAATACTGGAGGTGCGAATCTGATTTCATTTCCAAGTGAGAGTGAGTTACGAAGGGAGAATTGGAGGTGGAAAGGATGGATCAACACTACACACCGCATGTCGAAGTAGACATGCCAACATTGTACCGCTACTCCTTCAGCACGGGGTGGATATGGAAATCAGAAATACGCGTCCCGCTTTGAAGAACGCGAAACTGAAATTATGTGACAAGGTCGCGAGGGCGAGTCGATACTGTATTCTGCGGCTCACGGTGGACAAACAGCCACCGTCAAGCGCCTGCTTGAACTGGGGGCAGATCCAAATATTCTAGGTGAGAATAGGATTCAATTGCGAACGAACTCACGACAAGAACAACGAGTTCAGGCGGCACGTATGGGACGGCGCTACAAGTAGCCTCTTTGTCCGGAAATCTGGGCATCATCAAATTGGTTCTTGTCCATGGCGCAGACATCAATCTTCAAGGCAAGCCCTATCTCAGTTGATTAGCCGAAGCTAATAGCCATTGCTAGGCGGCATGTACGGTACGGCTCTGCAGGCGGCGTCTTTTGGAAAAAGTAAGAATCTCTCCAATATAATTTGCACTTACAGCCGGACACAGTTGAGGTGGTCAGACTTCTTCTCGAAAATGGTGCAGATGTCAACATACAAGGTGAGAAAATGGGCCGAAGTTTACTTGATTGTGACTCACCCGTTCAATGTGAGGGGGCGAATACGGCGCGGCATTGCAAGCGGCATGCTTTAGGGGAAAACTCAAGGTCGTCCAACTACTTCTTGAAAGTGGTGCCGACGTGAATGCACAGGGTGAGGCAGTGTTTTTCTCCAAAATCTTGAAGAGCGGTTATTGAAACCGAATTTAAGGCGCCAAGTATGGCACGGCACTACAGGCTGCTTCCACTCGGGGACATGTTGAGACAGTCAAACTGCTCCTCGTACGGGGTGCAGACCCAAATATTCAAGGTTAGAATGTAGTGCGCCTTGACAAGCTCTGCTCAAACATCTGAATATTAGGCGGTCAAGGTGTATCTGCACTCCAAGCCGCATCTGGCAAAGCACGTATGGAAATAGTTGCGCTGCTTCATGCCCACGGAGCAGCATCGTAATTTTGTAGCGATTACTTCTTTCAACCTTTCGCAATCTAGGTATTTTGGTTAACGTCCAAGATCGCTCCTGGTAACCGGTTCTGGTCCCCGACACTGATTTTGAGCCTTCACCGGTTTACGAGGATATTTCGGCGGTGATTTTGTGCCGAAAACAGCTGCTTTCAGTGAGATCTGGGTGGATGCAGCAATGATTGCGGACTTGGTTCAATGCTTCTGCCCGAAGTTTGTATTTCGAGCAGGTGCTCATTTTGTCTGTTGTCCTGGTTTTTTTTTTTTTTTTTTTTTTTGTGTTTTTGTTCACCTGGCATCGACCCTGAATAATCTGATCCTCAGCTTATTAATGCGTAAATATGAATACGATTTTACGCCTATAAATGTTAACAATCGCTCACCTTTAAATTTGGACGAAAGCGGAGAATAGATTTAAACCGTGGTCACCCATAGCCTCATGCTCGACAAGCATACTGTACTGTTTTGTATTGGTTGGTCGGATAAAGGGCAAGCAACATGTCTGCATAGTGTCTTCGAAGGCCCGTGCTAAGCCACAAATGATGGCATTACGAGTCCTAAATTTATTTAGGAATCGTTCTTGTGATCCCGTTTCCTGCCAATTTTCGGCAAAATTCAGCCCTCATTTTGATTGAAGTTGTCGTTATTTGTTGACATTTTTGATGTCGATCTGATTTCGGTTACTTCCCTTTTGATATCCGGCAAATCCTTTGCTTCTTGGGCCTGCAAAGTACTACCGCAGTTCCTGCCATCTGAGTTTAAAACTCTCTTTCTCTCCTGCCGGCCCTGATCCTCCTGGATTTGGCGGTCAAATTTTCGGTTTCCATTCTCGTCATTGAGGGTTCCACATGATTCTGTCAATTTCTGCATCAGACGGTTTGCACAGCTTTCCGGCTCTGGATGTTACCTCCGACTCAACTGATCGTCTCGAAATCTCCAACTCTTGACCAACTCTCACCTCTTCTGCCACAAGAACTTATTGAAAGGTAAGCAAGATGCTTTTGTGTATGGGCCGTCCAATCCTAATTCCCTCGGAATGTTGCCCTTGTCCTCCTGCCTCTGAATGGGCCTACTATACTTGCCGAGGTTTTCGGCTGTGCTTCGTATTTTGGCTCCAATATGTCCTCTGCTCTACCTGTCGATCTTGTCTGTGTAAACTCCAACGGCACGCTCGCAGATGCTGTACTGCCACCTCGCAACCTCGACACTCTTCTCGGTCGAATCTGCTGGCGTGAAACAGGTTCTCCACATGGGTGTGGCTGGTAGAGGTATGCCTTTTGCTTGAAGTTCTTTCTCTCGCATTTAATTTTCCTGGACCATCTTGCTGTTCTTTTACCGTGGTCCGATATACCCTCTGATTTCTTTTGGGTTTTAACAGCTGTCACGGCTCTAATTCCGCGGGGCGTTGTCCTGTCTACCCGCTGTGGTGTTTTAGGTAAGTGACTTTCTCCGATCTTAATTACTTAATTTGGTGCAATAGATGTCCGGCTCGATTCAGATGCTCTCGCATCTGGCAGGGTTCGGACACACCATTGTCTGAATCCTGCCCATGACTTGATTTGGTCAAATCCTTACTCGAATCCTGTCTGTATGCGTGCCCGACGGGGCGATGTCGATCTTATGGCCCAGATGGATACGGTGTCATATTGTGTCTTTTGGGTACCCGACGGGGTCTCGCGACACGCCCGTTCGTGGGTAAATTTAGCCTAATATTGAGCTGCCTGATAATAATGGGCATAAAAATGGAAATGAAGTATAACCCGATACTGAGTATGAAAATGAAAATGAATTATAGACCGATACTGCAGATGAAAATAAAAATAAAATCACCCGGACTCGTACTGCCATGCAAAGCAGTGGCCCACAAGCGCACGTCACTATTTGTCACACTCTCTGCGACGCGTTCCGCCACTCAGCCTTGTGCTTGCCTCTTGTCTGGCCTCTTGCCACCACGCACGATGCTCAAGCACGCTTCTGCCGCCCTCCTCAGAATCCTTTCCCTCTCCGCCCTCGCCCTCGCTTCTGCCCTCCCCGGCTCCAACTCGCAGCTCGTCCTTCTGTCCGCGTCGCTCCTCCGGCCAATAGCTGGGGTACGATAACTATGGTGCATCCCCTGGTCTTCCTCTTGCTTTCATATGGCGTAAGGGCTGACTCAGGGTTTCCTAACAACTCGGTCCAAATCATCCGTCTCTCCCCTGACCGACCCAAGATCGGCGCGGAGCTCGCCGTCAGCGTCGACCTCGATGTCGTGAAGACGGTTGAGGTGCGTCGCCTTTCCTCTCCTGTAAAGATACTAGTAACAGAACTGTCTCGCGAATAGGAAGGCTGGACGAGCCCCTGTTGGACCCGCAATATTTAATCTCAGCTTCGCACCTTTGCCGACGTTAGGGCTCGGTGAACAACTCCCGGCCTGTTCGTAACACATGTCACTGACAGGCCCGACGCGGTCTCAGGCGGCGTGCACTGAACCCGATATGACCTACCTGCCTGCACACCGGCCCAAAATGCGGGACCTTTAGTCTCCGACCCGACTCTCACGACATCTCAGAGGAATCTCACGACAGGATTCCGTGAGGGAACCTTTCCGTGGCATGTTGTGAGTCGGGCTCCGTGCTTAAAACGCGAAGCGCTTCCAAGGACTTTGCCCGTCGTCTTCAGGCGCAAGCTTGTTCCCTGGAACCATATCAGAACCCCCTTCGCAACATAATTTCATAACCTCTCCTGGGGTCCTATGTCTTCCCCAGGTAGCGTCCCAAGTATCGATATCGCAAGCACATACGGCGCTTTGCTCATTGGCGGTAAGTCAGGGCATTTTGGGGAACTTGGGCTGATGTCGTCCAGTATATTTTGCGATATTGTGTGTTTCATGATTCCTTCCCGGTATTGGCCTTCATTCGTGTTGAAGCTTCCAAGGGATCCTCACGGTCCAGGCGTACATATACTGTGCGTGCTGCTTACTGTCTGTCTGACCGTAACTCTGAATCACGACACACCAATAGATGACAGCTTCCCCGATGATTCCCGGGGAATGAAGGCGTTGGTTCGTGAACCGTTCCGATGGAGGTCTAAGACGCACATGAATTTTCTAGGTGGCCCTCGTGTGGTATTCATCGGCACGATAACCGGCCCACACAGCTGGCTCACATGGTTTCCCAGGCTCTTCGACTTCGTGCATCTCGTTCTGATTTGCCAAACCGAGTACCACTATCTCGTCACCAACTGGGGCAACCAGCAGGCGCTTCTGGAAACAACCATCCCACTGGACCTGCACTTAATCCTATTGACGCTTGCGAGCCTGACATGCCAAGCCTTTTTTCTAAATCGGTCTGTCTTCTTCGGACATCTATAAAGCTCCCGGTGCTGACCTAACTCTGTCAGAGTTTGGAAATTCAGCAAGAACCGCTTCGTGGCAGGATTTCTGGAGCGGCATGCCTATCTACGGGAATTATCGACATCGTAATAGCTGCGCAAACGGTTCACGGCAAGAGTGTGGAGACGATCCTGAGCCACATATTCCAGGCGGAGGTTATAGCTGTCTTTACCGTAGGGGCTGCTGGTACGTCAACCATCACCGACTTCGTGACCGAGTTGCGATTACGAATTCAATTCTCACAGCCGACATGGCAATAGCCATGATTCTGGTCTGGTATCTCAAGCGTGAGATGTCATCATTTGGGCGGTATGTCGGTCATTCCGGAACGGTCATCTATTTTTATTTTCCTTTCGGCGGCAGCATCAATTCCCTCGTCACACGCCTCATTCAGTACACCATTGCAACGGGACTCGTAACAAGGCATTTAGTCTGCTCCTTTTTTCCTTCCTATCTCACCCCGTGGATATAGTCTACTCGCGTTGGGATGCCTGGTTGCGGCAAGTCTCAATTTCTCATATCCAGCCCACAGTTAACAGTTGACTGCAGTATGTCCTATCGCTGGACAGTCTCATATTCCTCGTGATTTTTTCTCGCAAATACGCGCTTTTTTTGCACCTTTGACCTTTGCGATAGGCCATGCATTTTTCTTTGGGGCGCATGTACACTAACGCCCTCCTTGCCACGTACGTTGGAAGCCAATTCACCAGTCTCAGAGGCTGACACGGGCTACTCCACAGGCTCAATTCGCGGAAGAGTATGCGCACTCGTCTGGCCCTTCCACCGGATATCAGGTGGACTAATACCGACGGAATGCAGAGTGCGCCGCGATTTGCAGCACAGCCCGAGGTAAGTTCAGGCTGGGACCAAGGCCTCGGACGAGTCTTACTCACTCCCAATCGAAGCAGGTCACACAGGACTTTGCAATGAATAGCGTCGACGAGCAAGAAACCTCAAGATCCAGTCAAGGGGGCTTTGATTCAGTGGAAGTGCGATTTCACTCTTCCGTCTGATGGCATCTGTATGGAAAGCCGGATCATCACGCTTTGAAGCGAGTGTTGCGATCAAAGCTAGCGCGATATCCGTAGTTTTGCAGATACCATGTTCAATCTGGGTCTTCCTACCCCTGTTCCTCAGGCCAGTCCCGTGCCACATTTTTTTGGTGATTCCCGCTACCGTAAGGTACGGGTCTTATAGGGAGCATGATTTTTGGATTTTGGCCGTGCATCACATTTTTGTCAGCAATTTTCACGTAATCCGCTTTCCTCCCCGCCAAATTGCTTCGGCTTGCCCCAGCCATTCGCTGCGCCGATGATTGCCGAGTTAAACCTCATAAATTTGCTTATGCATACCGTGGAAAATGCTCTAGATCTTTCCTTTCCTTAAATGGTACACTGTGACTGAACTTCAAGTCGTGGTTGTCTTCCAAATGGTCGCCACTCTTGAGATTTATCCTTTGCCAATATTCTACCTCAGTGGCTTTGTCGGGCAAAGTTGCCCTGGTGTTCTACGGGATTGAGGATCCTATCCTTCCTGATGGGTGACAAGAGGATAATATTATTGTATGTACATTAACAGTGCTAAGGCTCCAACCATTTGGTTTTCATTTGCAGACCCGTGCAAAACAAGATGGAAAAAGTTTTTAAACGGTTTTAAACGGGTTGAGACAGTTTTAAATGGTAATTTTTGGAGCAGGCGAGTCGAAGTGGTCTGGAGGGATCAAATAATGCACCTTGGCCTTTGTGAGGCACAAACGAGACACTTTATCACAATGAGATGAGGTGCATCAAGGTGATCATAAAGGCGGGTTCAACGGCGGGATGGTCGCAGGATGCAGGCCGCCTGAGTTCGCCGAGATGGCCGATCGTCCATCAAACACAAAAATGCCTCCAAGATCTCGTGCGTCGGCGAGTAGTTCTTTTGCTCCGAGCCTATGCTCCTAGTTTTACCAGTATTTGCCAAGCTTTCTGAGGAGACTTTGGGGTTGGAATCCACCCCCAAAGCTGTGGTAAGTGGTTAATTCTTTGCAGCCATTTGAACCGTTTACAAACAGATTTCAAACCGTTTGTGCTCACTCACAAACCAAATGGAAATAAAAACGGTTGAAAAAATTTTCAGACGGAAATGGTCGGGGCCTTAAATGACACACAGAACACTCTGATCCCACTGGTGTCCCTGGCCCATCGGACCTTGTTCTGGGTCGTGAATTATTATACTTTGGTCGGCAAAACTTTCTGTACACCTGCAATTTCAACTCGCTACAGTCCTGGGACTTAGGGCCTCGTTCTTTGGACAGCAGCTGAAGGAGAGATATCCTCAGGTTGGACATGGTCTCTCTTTGGTCTTCTATGTCCTCTGGACATGCTCTGCCCTCTGGATCCTTTTCTGTTCCCCCACAGGTGCAGCTCTTGTGCAAGTCTGCAAATTCCCTTTTTTTTTTTTTTTTTTTTGCTCTTTAGAGCTCAGCCTCCTTGAATCTAATATCGTGAACTTCGCCCGAAACAGATTCAGCATTGAAGTGTCTAACACAGACCGGAAACAATGCTGTCTTTGTCGCTTGCAAGTGCCTGCTTAAACTGTCTAATTCCGGCGCGAGCATGTCACAGAGACGGTCTTTGTATTCAACGGAGATAAAGCCGGGATGTGACCGATGGGCTCCAAATTGTGTTTGCCATGCGTAATTGGGCTCAGGGATGGGAGCGCGGCTGATCTTCTCATCTGAGCCCGGATGAAATTTGTTCTGAACTTTAAAAAAAACTACTGATGCATTGGCACACATTACTCCTACAGCATGTATCGGATTCCGGGTGGAATAAATCCTCGAAAATCTCATCGCTTTGGAAAAACCTACTCTGTGACTTTCTGAGGGATGGACTGGGTCGAAAAATTGTCTTTGCCCGCATGCAATGGTTTTCCCACATTTCCCACCCGGATCTGAAATTCCCCTGACGTTCCAGCACAGCCCAATTTTTTTTTTTTTTTTTTTTTTTTCGTGTCAGTGCCTTTCCACGCTGCCACCATGGCCACTCCGGTGAGATATTCGATACGAGACCCTCAGTTCACCTCATGTATGCTGATTCTCGTTTTCGATGGTTGGGATCATATCTTCTCGCCCCCTTCATTTCTTGGAGTTGCACCTTGTATTTGAATTGCTGGACAGGTATTTCAACAGATGTTGAACCATGACAGCGACTTCAAGCTCGAAGAAAGCTGGAGTGAACACGAATGATAAAATGGAGAACTCGCGCAGAACTAATCTCGAAATTTATTTAGAGTAGAATAATCCATCTTTGGTAGCGGGCCATGCCGCTCGTCGGCCTTACATGCTTTATATAAAAATCGCATGGGTTGTCACGAACAAATTCCACTTGCCTGACCGTTACTAGATCAGAGTTCAACGTCAGAGAGGGGACTTCGCCGCGGGGGATGTAGACACTTGCCGTCTACCATGTCTGGGTTCCTCGCTCAGAGTCAGGGAGTGAGAGTTTGCCCTTTGGCTGCAGAATGGAATCACTAGCAGAGGGACAACAGTTGCGCCACAGACCAAAGTCAAATGAGCAAACTTTGGTTCACTTTGATGTCTTTGAGTGTATGAACCATTCTGAATCAAAATTTCCTTTCAGGTGTACATCGACAGCTAGTTCTCCGGAACCACATGAAAATCATGACTCCGCTGCTCAAACACGTCGGTAAAGTCTGTTCTGCACGGTCTGCCCGTGCTGATGGCCAAATTCGAGGTATAAGTTAAAAATAATTCTCTGGATTGATGTAGGATGGCTACCCATCCAACTAGGTATGCTAACAACCTTGCTTTGCTACTCAGTCGCTTGATAATGGGCTGCCCGAAATTTGCAACACAAGCACGTTCTGGCTTGTGACCAATACCGTCATTTTCTTTCAGTCCGGCCTCGACTCCGGCAGGACATATGTCGTCAGCGTAATCAATCTGGGCGGAGGCGCCATGCTCTCGTTAAGCTCGACCACCGTCGTTGAAATATTTGTTGGGAGCTGTATTGGGAACCACTCTGTGAGAGGTTTACTGATCTGATAGGCGAGCGAACACAACAAATCCTTTTGAACTTTCGCCACGGTTATAATTTTTGGCGGATCAATTGAACTGGGCTTAGGGAGATTCAAGTATATTTGAATGCAAATGAAGGTATCAGTAGGAGTATATAGATGAGAGGCACTAAGTTTGGAATGAAAGCGAAATTTGCAGCTTAGATGCCAGACTTCGGTGTAGACCTGGTAAGGAGGGCCCACTCAAGGCAGACTTCGCGCGAACACAAAATGGAGGCGATAAATATTATATTCACGGAGCGTCCAAGATAAAGGCGGGGGTTCAAATCTGGCCCACAATTTTGGAGCATGAGAGCCACATTTGACGGCTGTAGTTGTACTTTATGTATGATACACACTGATCTCACGGTAGTACCAATTTTGCAGGAGAATAAGTTCAGGCCCATCCAGCGACCATATTACATAACTTCCTGATTCTGTTGATGAGGCTGCGAGGAGCCAACCAAAGGTTGACTACGAGCGGCATCTTCAGAATTCTTTACATAGATGATTGTCATTGTCATCCCGTGGCGAATTCACACGAGTCGCAGTACCGCAAGGAAACCGTGTTCAGGAATCGACATGTTAAATATTAACAATTGTCGTTGTTTACTGTAAGTAACCATCGCGAGAACATGTTCTACCCATTGATTTCCTCTTGCTGGAGACAACCGTGACGCCGGGGAGGATGTTTCGACATCTGGGAATAACAGAGGCAAACACGGCCTTTTGGCTTCCACGATTTTTGACGAGGATTTGGGACGGATTGGGTGGGACAACGTATCTACAAGAGCCGGAAGGTAACGATGGAAGGTTTGACCGGCGTATCGCGCGGAGCAGAAGATGCTGGAGAAAGATCTTCAACATTGACAAGACATGCCTTCGCTTCGCTCCGGCATAAGTGTACACTGTAAGCTGTGACATGTTGAAATCTCACTAACTTGAAATGTCATTTGAAAAATGACCGAAGGATAAATGGCGGGCAAACAGGTGTACGCATGTTGAAACTTGACTCGGAACCGTGAAAGCATTTTATTGCAAGAATGATTCATTCACTACGTCCCATGGATGAATTTACAGTCTCAGCCGCAAACTTCACCTTTTCACCTTCACATCAATCGCAATTACTACGTACTGCCAGGAATATTGAGTGAATGCGGCGTGAATGAAACAGAACATATATCTCAAGACGGATCCGTTCCAGCAACTTGAAGCCACCGAAGTATTCAATGGGATAGGTGGGATGGATTGCATAGAACTTGAACGACGGCACGGATACCTGTATCTGCATGGCAATCGCAATATGTCAGGACCTAACGGAATGTTTAACAGGATAAAAATGCTCATCGAAATTTGTCTCCAAGCGTCGGTTGATTCGCGTGACGCAACAAAGGTAATCGATACAGTAACACCATTTCGTTCGGCGCGAATGCAGGGCTTAACGAAAGTGACACGACTGAGTACTCGCAGGTTAGTCAAAATCCAACATTGATGAAGAACTCACCGTTGCGAACCGTCCAGCGCACGGGACCTCAAGAAATCAAATCAACAACTTGTTACCTCGCAAAGCGCTGAGCGTATATGAGCACTGGTCAGAAAGGTGACTAACTTGGAGGCAGCGTACGTATCGGAAGCGCGCGAAGATTGGATCTAAGATTGCCTGGCGGCGTACAGTGAGATCATGCGAGAAGGAGTGCGCGAGCATTGGACCCTGGTGAACGAAGTTGAAGAACGATGAGCGCGAACACAAGGAGAAGGGGAAGGGAACCTACCACTATCAGCGATGCCCATCTTCCTCTCCACTGCACGCCCTCTTCCCATTCCATGAGTGCGACGCTTTTACACCCCATCCAGTCTGATGACGGTGATGGGACCATTGCGGGCCGTTCCCAAGGTAGGCTGTGAGAAGAGGTAGCCGACGCGCGTCGTTCATCTCCGCTGCAACGACTTTCCTCGAGTAGCCCACTCTGCCCGCCTCATTCCGCGTGTGGAGCAACCGTGCAGTGTCTGGGGCGCCAAACGCCGAGCTGCAAATGCCAACGCCAAGGCGCTCGGGGTAGTATATGCGCGCGCGCGGCAACAGCGCGGAGTGCAGAGCAGGTACAAGGCGAACGGGAACATTTGGCTGTGATGCCCTCCGCGTTGATGGCGTTGTTGAGGAGGAACGCCGCGCGGGCGGCAGGCGGGACACATTCATGTCGGACGTGTCGATGTAGTCTGGGCAGCGGTACGCGTGAACGCAACAGCAGGCGAGGGAAGTCAGGTGCTCCGTCCAGACAAGCGGGGAGGTCGTAACGTAGAGCTCTAATCGCCGTTGGTGATCAAATCTTCAATAGGAAGAGACTGTGCGCTGTGTACAGTTCGTGCTGAATTCGCGAAGACGGAGTGGATGCGGGAGCAGAGCGCGAATCCTGCTCGTAGAGGGTGGGGAGAGCGGTGCAGACTGCCAAGAGGACGGGCCAGAGATGGTGAACCAGCCAACGGTCGTCTTCACCGCTGTTATCGTGCAGAGCAATGTCCACGGTACACGCACGGCGCGGAATCTGCGCGCGGGGGAGAGCGACGGGGAAGCGAGTTGTGTCAGGCGCGATAGAGGCGAGAGGCTAGCAAAATGCGGTGGATATCGATACTAGCGAGTATTAAGGCGTATTGCGTGAAGGACGTTATTTTCCCGTACAAGACAACCGAGGATACGAACGTACCTCTGTAAGATATGTAACGGGTATTCAATGCCTGCGTATCCAGATATACGCAAACGATGTGACGGGAAAACTGGAGGGGCAGTTAGAGTCAATGCGTGTGAGATTGGAGCCAACGCACATCTATCCGTGGGGATCATCGAGTAGTGGCGGCGCAGAGTATATTGTATTAAAGCCCGATTGACGGCGCGAGCAGCAGTGCTGGAGTAACGCACGAAGGCGTTCAGGTTACGCGCAAGGCCAGTACTAGTCGAGGGAGGTGTGACGTGCAAGGGCGAGGACATAACTAGACGGGGCTCATTGTAAAATGACGGACAAAGTCAAGATAAAGTAAAGAGAGTACGTGGCTGTGTTGATCGGCTGGCGGATCAACTGCCTTTACTTTTTCACGTCCACCGTCATCCCCACCCCGATGCCTAGAGCCCATGTCTCGCCCAGCCTCACGTTCTAATGCCTGTACCTCAAACAGCATGCTTCTGGTTTCCCCTACTCTTGGCCTTGGGACTATTGAGATGTCGTTTCGCGCATCCGGCAATGTCCGAGTCGCTGCTTCTGCGTAGAAACCGCGTCCAACGTGTAAACTGGCTATATCTCGTCGGATTCTCCCATCGGAACCTTAATGTCGTATTTGAGCGAGATAAATTGGACCCCGCCGGCTTTGCGTGCCGCTTTCTGCTGTTTTGTTGTTTCTGGTGCGTGTACCTGAGTGTTATTCCACACCATCCTCGTTCTTGACCTGATGATTCGCGCTGCTATATATAAATCCAGGTTTTATCTTCGCATGTAAAATCCATCTATCCACCACGGCAGCGATCCCACCTTCGTGGATTTCCTCCGGAGATGCAAACACGCGTAACGCAGCACCTCGCCCGCAGATGTGCTGCTATGTCGAGGCTGTTTCTTTTTTCTTGTGTGTTTCCGTCACGCAGTTCATTTACCTATTCGAGCACATTGCGTCTCCAGTGGGTACGACCGCCGGCGTCAACCCGGTTTAGTCGCGTACCTTACTCCTCTGGTCCAAGACGCCCCGCAGGTGTGCAGCCAATTTATTTTTGCGAGTTTATTCGACGCCTAGTATCGCTCCTAACCCTGTTTCTTTTCTGTCTCGGTAACCCAGACGTTCTGGTAGCATCCGGCCCGCGTTTGATCCTTGCCACGCGAGTTTCGCTTAAAAATGATGGACCGGATTGCTACCAGTCTAATTGGAGACGTGAAACACTCAATGGAGGCAACCATATATGCTGAACTCAATGCCTACTCACGCACACGAGAGTTGTTGACAGACAGAGTGGTCCTCATTGATGGCAAATGGGTTCACAAAGTTATGGCTTTCCGGTTGTATCTGCGTGTCAGAAATCCAAAGCATCGCATAGCGCTCACACAGGCTGTCCTGTCGGGCCATGCACTTGCTATGGAACGGATGCGGTGGGCAGAGCGTTATAAGGACCAGGTTCCGAAGAAATGCCGCTTGTGCAGATTCTGCAAAGACCATCTCGAGGATATTGTTCACGCATTTTTTGTCTGCAAGCATCCGCCCCTGCAACAGATCAGATCAGTGTTCTTCCAAAAGTTTTTTGCAACGTACCCAGAGCTTCAAGGTCTTTATGATGACCCTGGATTATTCCTCAAGGACATACTGGTAAAAGATAAAACCATTGGGCTGCTAGGAAAGTTGGCTCACGATATATTCGAGGTCTTCTATAGCGAGCCCATGCTGGAGATTAACCCAGCATTATATACCCCCCAAACATGAACAGCGGAGTTGAGCCTTGGGCCGGCCACTCAGTTGTCTTTTATTATTCTTTTATTCTCATTTTTTTAGTTACTCTTTTTCTCTCCTTCTTCGTACCTATTTAAGCATGCGTGCCCAACGGGACTGTTGAGTTGAAAGTGCTGCAATGAATTCTGGCTGCCGGGGAGTTATGGCTCAATCCAAGGAATTGGATGGGCTTCCCACGAGGTTTTACCCGGTAACCTGCCTGCTCTGGTCCGAGCCAGGCCGGGAATATCATAGCGTACCTAGACTTTCCGCCCCCCGTTCGGTAGTACGTGTGTTCTATGTATTGATGGGTAACTTTTAGCCTGTATAAGTTACGATGTCATACGTAGTAAACTGGCTGTTCCAATTGTGGGACCGCGTCAGTATAATATATCCTCCTCCTCCTCCAGAACGTCTGGGGCATTTACCCTGTCACACCCACCATGAGGTCACATCTTTGATGTAGTGTTACAATCTACCATATCTATCACGCCTGGAAGCCCGTGTGAAATCAACACTTCGACAGCTCTTCGACGCGCCACCTGCCTGGTGCTCTCCTGCTCTTCTAATGGCGCGGGAACACGATCACGTCAAGCGCACAGCTGAATCTCAGCGCATTCTTCAACAGGCGCGTGAAAAAGCGCGTAAAAAGGCCCGTTACAACTCCGAAGCAACGCGACGCGACTTGGCGCGTCTGTTCGAAGAGAGCTTCAAAAAGCCCGCATATGAATGGCAGATCGATGTCACGGAGGCTTTTTTACTGGGCTTAGATGTTGTTCTTATTGCAGGAACTGGCGCAGGCAAAACAATGCCGTTCATGATGCCGCTCCTTCTCCACCGCGAGAAATATTCTCTCATCATATCCCCGCTGAAGGTACTGCAGGAAGATCAGGTGCGTCGTTAGATATATATCCAGGCATTTAACTCAAGGTTTCTCAGTCGAAACGGTTCAAGAAGATGGGACTAAAAGCGGCCGCTGTTAATGGAGATACGTACTCACGAGAACTGCAGAAGGTACGTGCATTTTCGCGCGCATCTCGTGTTTTTGACCTGATTTCCGACAGGATCTTGATGGCCAAACTCATAATGCCATATTGATCTCCCCAGAGATGTGCTTCGAGCATGACGCGCTCCGTAAATGGCTTCGAGATCCCGCTACAGGCAAACGCGCCCTTGGGACTATCATCGACGAAGCAGATTGCGCATCTCAATGGGGAGGTGATTTAGGCCGCACTATGCATTGCTGGACAAGCTGCGAGCAATACTCCCCGTTAATACCCCAGTCCTCGCTACTTCGGCCACTTTGAGTCCATCCGCGCTCAAAGACATTTGTTCAAGTCTGAATTTGGACTTGGATGATACTTTCTTCTTGAATTTGGGTAATGACCGCCCAAATATAACGCCATCTGTATCCGAAATGAAAAGCGCAAAAGACTACGCTGCCCTCCATTCTGAGCTTCCGGATCCCGCGGACGTCCACTCTCCGGCCGATCTTCCGAAAGCAATTATATTCACCAATCACGTCAAGACAACGCAGATAATATCCAACCGTCTCCTACGCCGTTATCGAAATCTCCCCCCTGGCAGTATCGACTATCTCCATGCACATCGAACGGCAAAAGCGAAGCGTCGTGTCATGAAGGATTTTCGCCGCGGAAAAATAAAGATTCTTGTCGCAACAGAGGCCGCCGGCATGGTATATCAATTCTTCTTGATTTTTCTGAACAGGTCTTGACGGATATCTAGGGAGCAGATATATCAGACATTGAACTGATTATTCAGTTCGGGGTTCCGTCTTCGCTGGCGGTTTGGATTCAGCGCTTAGGTCGTGCCGCTCGCTCGCCTGAATTGCATGCCCGAGCGGTTCTTCTTGTCGAGAGATCGATGTTTCAGCGGAAAAGAAACGGAAGCGAAAGGAGAAGGGGACAGCGGCAGCATGGGATCCCGACTCGGGTCTGACTCTGACTCGGACGATGACGACGATGACGGGGCCGTCGGGCCTTGCGATTCAGATCCTAAGGCTGTGTACGCAAAGGATTTTGTTAAAGAACCAAACGACGGTAAGGAGTGGGGGAAGAACGTCGATCCCGTCATGCGGCAGTATATCACGACAAAACTCAGCCGACGCGACGTGGTTGACAGCTACTTCAATAATCCCGCTCGCAAACGTAAGTAATCAGTCCATATCTCTTGCACTCATTCAAATTTTGATAGAACCGACCGGCGACTGCTGCGACAATTGTGTCCGGAACGCATCGGCCATCGACGCGCAAACGGGTCAGGACTCGAGACCTACAACACCCGAGGCACCATCACAACCTTCCAGTGCGCATTCCACACCTTCAAAAACACGAATGCCAACGGCAAGCGTGCTATGGTCCGCGGAGACCCCAAAACTCGTCGCAAAGACCATCTGAAGACTGCTCGGGAGGCTCTCGAGCGTTGGCGACTACGGACGTACCTCGAAAAATATAGCAAAAGCTCTTTCCCGAGGTCGGTATAATGCCCGATCAGATCCTGACATCTCTCGCGTCCAAGCGGCTCAAAACTCTAGACGATGATGCAGCTGAACCCTTCGTGGATGTTGGCACGACGACATGGTGAAGAGGTCCTTTGGTTCTGCGAAGGATCGATGAGCACATATTCGCGGAGAGGGAACGGGCTAACGCAGCTGCTCGGAATGCACGGAAGGTTGCGACGGCTGCTCGTAATGCAGCGCTTGCTGCACACACAACACCAAAACCGGGCCGCGGGAGGGTTGCACGCCGACAAGCGTTGGCAGTACATCTTTAAATATACCAGTAAGTGCTTCTTTCTCGCCACTGCTAATAACTTACTAATCTTCCCAACATAGAAAACACCAACAAGTGCACTGCATCTGTCGCCACATTTCTCTCCCCAGATTTCTTCGAGCGCATCAAGGTCGCAAATTCCATACACACCACCACACAGCTATGTTTCCCCACTGATCGCCCCAGGCAGCGCGTCCACAGCGCTGTCCTATACTCCACCCATTCGCAGCTTCATCAATACGCCATCCACCGACTCATAATCCCTTATAATTCGTCGCTAATCAGTGCGCACCACTATAATATGCCTTGCAATACTGAAATTCCGCACACGCCGCCACACTACGCTCCACCACACCAACACCCATTTGTACCGCACCAATATATGTTTCAGAGACCCGAAATCACGCATATACTACCACCGCCACACAACACCCAGGATCACGGCCACAATCATCCACTTCATGGCACCCAAATCCCGCTCGCAGTGCCCCAATCTGCACCCCTACATCACGGTTACCCCTACCAACATCCACGAGATTTGCGGCAGCCGTTATACCCTCGGGATTCTTTGCCCACACCATCTCAACAGTTTTATAGGCCCGTTAATCCATCTTCCCCGAGTACATATAATCCCGCTTCTATTGCTGATAACGGACGATTTTACCATAGTCAATTTGTAATACCTCCACCCCCAGAGACTCGAAATAATAATTATGTTTAAGCTCTACTCGTCGTCGGAATCTGAACCGAGTATTTCCCAGTCCTGTCTTGATGATCTGTCAATTGTTCGTGTGTCCACCCAATGTTCTAGCGTTGTTCCTGTTTGAAGCCCGGCACTACCTTTGCCCAAAACATCCTTTGGGACATCAGGAGACTTTTTTTTGGCATCTTTTTTGACAGCGCGGCCCGGCTTTAAAACATGAACGTTGGAAGCACGATAACATTTTTGCAGCTCTTGAACATCGAGTTCCTTCTTGGGAATTGTGTGCTTACTTCCACGCACCCGGGTCTTGAATTCAGTCTCCATGTGAGCGTTGACAGCCCGTATAACATGGATGGCGGGGTGCAACTTCTTAATGTATTCCCAATCAATATTCGGGCCCTCGGATCGATAGGTGACCTGCATGCAATTAGAAGAGCGACTCAGCAATAGCGTGAAAATGTACCTACCTTGATATCCTTAATATTCATTTCCTGTGCTTCGTCAATAGGCATGTGTCCGGCATGCCTGCCAGTGTTATTTATGACCCAGCAATTCTCGCGTATGAAGTCACTGGAGTCGCGAAAGTCAGCTGTGTACGTACTAATTAAAATAATGTCAACTCACCAAATTTCGATAGGCCATTCACGATGAAGACCCTGTAGAAGTTCGAGCATTTCTATGGCATAATTTGAGTTCCTGCCTCCCACAAATCGATAGAGCAGCAGCGGAATCATGTCCTCCATGATACCAATATCCCCGCTGCGTACAGCTGATCGCAGCAGGATAAAAGGGATAACATCACGGAGGAACATTATGGATTGCGACTTGATATCATCGGTAATGGCCTTTCGTTTAAGATGAGCGAGGGCCTCGCTAGAGGCATGGTACGAAATTATTGTGCTGGCAATTGCGTGAAGTTCTTCCGGAGTTTTTTTGCGCAGTTCCGCAAGATTGGTGGTCTTGCCGACTTCGAGCCACACTTCGCGAATCTGGGCCTCGGCAATTATATGCAGAGTTTCACTGAGATCATGGAAAAAAAGGCCCTCTGTTTGAGATGATTGGAGACCCTTACGTCCCAGGATGTCAAATGCGGCACTGAGGCCACGGCCTTTCGATGTGCCCAGATGTTGCTTGTGAATTGAATTGGCGAATGCCATCTGAATATGCAGCCATCCGGGCGGGACGACTAGCCAATCGAGGCGCTCGAATCCATTGTCGTCCTCCGCCCGAAATCTAAACAGATTACGGAGACGATCCACAGTTAGCTGGTCCCCGACCCATGCCATCACCTCCTCGTAGGAGAGTTTTTTCTGATGCTCCGGTGAGTCCAGAGCCAGTTGTCGCAGCCACTCGCGAATTAAATTCGCATTGTCCTCGTAACTGGCCTCGGGAATTTTGACAGAACCCAGCAAATACTGCAACACAATGTGCTCTTTGCCCAATGGAAGCTGCCGGACAGCAGCTGGCGGCTGAAGAAGCTGGTGGTCTCGCCTGTCGTATGTTGGAAAATCGAAATCGGGTGATTCTAGGAGATATCGGAGGATCAAATAAACGGTATGGGGGTGACGGCGCTTGTCTGCGATTTCGGCAATTTCAAAAATTTCGAATGCATCGAGTGGATGCGCCATGCCTTCTCGGCGCATCTCCTGCAAGGCTTTGTGGATAGTTGATGGGAGAGGTTTCGCGCTGCGCTTGATGTAAACGGTAGCGGCTGTACCATTCCCATGCAATGTCTTTTTGTCGACCCGCTGGGAAAATACGCGAAATGCAATAAGAACATTGTCGTAGGACATCAGCCACGGAAAGCGATCCATGAGACGCTTTACGGTGGTCATAGACTGTGTTGAAATTCGACCAACAGCATTTCCCGTCCATTTATTAGAGAGTTTGCGGTGGAGCCACCTGGCGCCACCAGATGGCTCATCCGGCATGCGGTGCTGGGTGGCTACGTCATTTGGTGGCTGATCAGGTGGTATGGGGAGAACTTTTGTTGACCTTCCACACACACTATGCCTATTCAGACGTGTGCCCATACACGCGCATGCACCGGTGGAGTGCTGGAAACTAGTACTTCAACCCTTCTTTGCTGCCAAACTCTGAGAGCAACCCCGATATTGAGTCGACAGCAAAGTGTGGACTCGAGAATGGCCTTCTGCATAGGTAGAGAAAGCAGTAGTATTCAGTAAGGTAGTAGGCACTCGATACACACCATAACGAGCAGGCAACCGAACAGCCACCAAATGACATAGCCACCCAGCACCGCATGCCGGATGAGCCAACTGGTGGCGCCAGGTGGCTCCACCGCAAACTCTCTATTACTCATAGTAAGGCCAATCGCGTGCAGTGTGTCAAACCCTTTGGCTGATAGTCCACGAAACTCGAAATAGATTGCAAATAATTTCTGCAGTCGATTGCGATGATGTGACCGGCTGTATGAAAACATGGCAATCACAACAAGAATCGTCTCGAGTACAATTGAGATAAATTCAGAAACAATAATAAACGCAACTCACATTGGTTGGATTTTTCATGGGGCTCCGTTCTTGCTGGCTTTGCGAGCGTGCAAGCCTAGACAAGACTACCCACAGGTTTGGCGCAATCTTCTTCACCCGAGCAACCATCTGAGGAAAAGATATTCCAGTCAAGTGCTCCTCTTTCACGTCGTCACCAGCGGGAGATTTGAACACTTTCACGAGCTGTTCCATTTCTTCTTCGAGGATCTGTTGCGAGCAATCAAACGCGAAATTCTGCATCACCGCTCTCGCCCCTTTGGGGCGTTTCTTTGTCCCAGAGCGGGACCGTGGAGGCTTCCACCACCGCCGCAAAATTCCTGGTAACTCCGCGCTATTCAGAAGTTGTGTGCGGTGCACCCGGATCTTCGCATTCTGGGTACATTCTTCATCTCCCCAGCTGATGCCATCCAAAAGATTTGCTAGAGTGATCCCCTGGCCATCCATGAAGACAAGAATTTTCCAAATTTTCTGAGCTCGAGCTCCCAAAGGCATTGACGGCGGCTGATTTGGGACAGATGTATCGGGTCCTAGCTCGGGCTCATCCTCGGACTCGGATTCTGGGAAATGGGATCAGGGCCAACTCCAGAGTCATCGGATTCAGGCTCTGAGTAGTCAGGATCTTCATATGGGTCATCGAAGATATTCGGGGGCGGATTAGAGGGGCGGGAGGGCGGCGGGCGGGCTCACACAGATGACAGATTGATTAAATTCGTGATTGATAAGACAATCTGGTCACGGTGTGACAGCATGGGGGGTGTTGCTATACGAAATGCCCCAGACGTTCCGGTGCCTTCTGCGTCCATCATTCTTAAGCGAAACTCGCGTGGCCCGGATCACCGGAACGTCTGGGTTACCGAGACAGGTTTCTTTTAACTTGTCATACTCATGTACAGCAATCTCCCTTGCGCCGACTCGAGGCGCGGGTTGTAGGTGATCATTCGCCCCACGTGGTGACTTGCCGCGGACCGTCGTCTCCCTGCGCGTGCCTCTTGAATTATTCGTCGATTTTTTCTTTTGTCCCGATTGTTCCCTTACGCTAAATCATTCGCTAATTATAGACTCGTAACCAGTCTGCCTGCTACGGCAACACTTAGTGCAAGCACTATGCCGTAGGCAGACTGGTACAACTCGGGAGTGTTAAAAGGGCTGAGCGCGGAGTTTGAAAATTTCCACTTCCATCGTTATGGCATCAAATTTAATTATTTCTTTTCAGTTCAAAGGAGGGGTTGGGATGTAAGGCTCATAGCTACGCTTCTGTCTTTTCAGATTTTTTATTTTACCCCCAGAGAGTTTGCGCGCGAGAGCCAGTTTTAATCGAGAAACTTACTTTCGGACCGACGTCACCGGTAACGATGTCATCTGCCGTCATCGGCGCCACTCAAGAATTTCAAACTCCGGGCTCAGCCCTTTGGCGTGTCCCGAGTTGTACCAGTCTGCCTACGGCATAGTGCTTGCACTAAAGAATTGCCGTGGCAGACTGGTAACGAGTCTACGCTAATTACGCTTATTCGAGCTCGGCGCTGCACAGCTCATTCAAATATGTTCCAACGAACGCCGTCGAGTCATATCTCTCGCTCTGAATATCGGGAAATCTCGTACTTGGGTGAAGAGGCGCCTCGGTTCTTCCTCGTCTGTGTGTGCGTGTGACTTTTCTTGTTGATGCCACCATTCTGAGCGCCGTTTCCCGGTTCCAGGCTGTCATTTTTTCATTTTTCATTCTCGTATGCAGATTCTCAAACCGTCAAGTCTAGCTCACATCCTAGCATGCACCGAGCTAAGCACTCATTCGTGGATTATTTTTGAACAGATCCGACAACGCCGTTGTCCTGTATGGTCAAAATCGCGTTCTGGTGTGTTCCTGCGCAGCTATCGTTGTTGCGTGACTCTGATCCGTCTTTCTCCAAACTCTACCAGGATGCCTGGCTTGTTTTCTTGTCGTGCTTCCAGGAAAACCCTCTGCACATCTCCCTTGCGGCCATTAAGCCTCTCTTGATTTTTTTTTTTCGAATTTGGCACCCACATCCTACATTCTGGACCCGCGCGAATGTCAGCGCGTTCGCGCGGTGGGATACTCCACTGTAGTTTTTCTTTTATCTCTTTTCTTTATGTCGCGCTACGCACCACATCTGTGTATATCACTGGATTATATAAACATTTTTTCAACCTCGTCTGTCCCTTTCATGCTACACGGCCGACTTCAATTCATTATTGACCTCACGAGCCGCTATCGAGAACCAGTTTTTGCCTTTTACGGCTGCAGGCGGTGAGTTCTTTTGTTCTGTGTTTTCGCCTCGTGGCTGATTGGGCGCCCATGTAGCGACGCTATCTTTCGTTCGTTCCTCCATCATCGGGCACTACGCTCTCTCTTCTCTAGTGGCTCTCTGCAATGTCTTGTGGTTTCTGGCTTAGGATTTATATCTGGGGAGTTTGTTCGACGCTCTGTGCTATCCAAGTAAAGTTTCCTGCCGAATCTTGGAATCTTGGAATATTTTACAAGTCTCCGGATCGCCCGAGCCTCTGCGGGCTTAAACGGATCCACTGCGCGGTGGAATTACCGTGGAAACCTGGCCGCTAGCTCTGTTCCCGTGTTATTTTGCTCCTGCTCTGTTATCCACGTCCTTTGCATATCTCTGTGCGTTCTGGCATGTCAACTGAGCCTTCGATTTGCGGGGATCACCGGGCCACGGCGCTAAATAACTCCACCTGCGCTTCTTCGATCTAAACCCTCTATACATTTGCCGCTCCGTTTTGTGTTATAAAACGGATGGCTGTGTCCTGGCATAGACATCGGCGCCTAGCTATATGTGTGATTCATTTAGGTACCCAAATGAACTAACCATATGTGTAGACTGACTGCTGGACATCAAAGTATTGGATGGCAGCTCGTGACCGGAAGGCTAATACTGATTTTCTGGAGTTCAAGGCTGATATTCCAAGGATTTGAAGCTGCTGTGCCAAAGGCAGAGTTTAAAAGTTTCAGAGGGACACCCGGGATTTGATAAAGAGAGAGACTACACTGTGGAATTGAAAGAGCCAAACAATCATATAATGCCAACATCCTTCGAGAAACCCTGGTTTTAGTTGGAAAGACGAGGCCATTTAGCCGGAGTCGGCCTCGTTGCAACTTCTTCGTAGTGAGCCTCGATTTGTTCAAGGCAAGAAAGAAACTCTTCTTTTGTGAAAACACCGAGTTGGTGCATCTCAACAAGTTGCACTTTCTCGTCCAGCAAGAGAGGCTGTGGGCAAACTTGTCCTGTTTTTGGGCTCTGTTCCCCATGGTATTCCTGCCGAATAAATTAGCAGAATGATATGCGGCACTTGAAACTGAAATGTAGGTCCTTTAGCTTCTCAACCAGTCCCTTCTATTTCAAATCTAGATGTACTAAGTGATGCTTGTAGTCAGATGTGTTCTCGAGGCTGTCAATCACTGTGTCTTCCTCCACATGATTCACTTCATTATCGAGCCAAGCCTCATCTGCTTCTGAGATAGACTCTTTCTTCCTAAGACATTGGGTGAGATCATCTTTACCTTTTTGACCCGTTCTTTGAGTGCATGGAGACCTTTTCTGAGTATTTCAATTATATTCCACGTGTGTGCCTCTGTGTAATGGGCTCATTAATCATTTCAAACAAGCAATGAAGGCAGTAACTCATGCCAGCTGCTTCCTTCAATGAAAGAGATTATTTTCAAAGGTAAATTCACTGCAAAAATTTCAGTGAAATTACTCGTATCTTAAGCGGATGTGGTGATTTCATGTGTACATGTTTGTATGCTTCCTAATTCAGGCTGTCTTTTCTCATTCACTACTCTGACAGCCAAAATGTAGGCATGTGGATCTGCTTTTATTTTCTGGATTCACCAGCTGACCTGCCCTCATCAAGGATCAACTTTCAGTGCTGGGGATGTGGGTGATTTGATGCCACGTATCAGATTGCCCTATTTGCACACCTCTTCTCTTTCCCACTCTCTCAAAATGGTACTCCTGCAACCTATATCTCATGTTCTCAACACCGGTAGTTGCCTGGATCAAGCTCTCAATCCCTAAATGTTTTCAAGACCTATGACAATGCAAGACAACATCAATGGCTCATGAAGCTGCACCCATTACATGATGAACAATGGCAAGATCTGGAAGCTTCTCAAGCTGCAGATTCCTCAAGATCTGGGCACAAGAGTTCTCAAGATGCTTACACAACTTCAAAACGCTGACCGAGCTTATCCAAGCTGCTCAATATCTAGGATGGTGATGCTTCTGGACTCCTGCGTGCAAATCTCGACTTCTAACCAGCTCTTCGCAAGCCGGAAGTGGCATTCACATTGGACTGGATCACCATTCAAGTCCCGACAACCAAAGTACTATTAACTATAAATGTGCTCTTGTGATAGCCTTAAATCATCAGATCGTTAGTCAAGATGGCCACTGGTATGGGCTGCAGTCACCTCTCCCTTGCCAATTGGATTTGGACTGACTGCCATCAGATTGTTAGCGCATCAACAGCTTTAGCCATTGTTCTCAGGGTAAGCATCTGTCAGACCAGCCTTCACAAACTTTGTTAATTGCATTTCGTAACTAAAACTCAGTACATGTTTTGGAGGCAAGGCTATCCCAGCACCCTTCCTTTCACACTTGGCTCGTTCTTCCATGCCGAAGGCCTGGCATGCAGAACCATCTCCACCCTGTCGCAAAGCTCCGGCATGTCTTGTATGGGTTATGGGATAATAGAATTTTATGGGTTTCAATTGAGATTCAGGGTGGTGGACACCTGAAATGTATGGGTTACAGCAGGTTATGGGTTATGACAGCCATAGGTTAGGACAGTAAGAATGGCTGGGAAAATATAGGAAGAAGGTGGTGTAGAGGCATGAGTCACATCTCAAAACTTGAGACGCATCAAAATCACTGACAGCTGGGTCGAAATCACTGCCTCATGGGCTCAATCTCATGCAGATGGTTTATTCATCATGTATCTAAGCCACATAGATGTATTTAAACCCATATTGAAGTTTTCAGGATTTTACAGTAATGGCAAGTTACCGAAAAATGGCAAGTTTCCTCATTTGGGTTAAGGAATGTCCCTGGATCATGGAGTGCTCTAAAACTGTACTACCTGGTCAACAGAGGTGTATTAAAAAAGACAATTCAAATGACAAGAACTGGACTATGGAAGGTAAACATTATCATACAGTCCTATTATGGGTGCTCTACCAGTGATGGTAGATAACATTTTGCCCACTCAGTACCATGAGCAAATTTATTATATGAAAGCAAAGTTTGCTGTCTGCCAATTATGAGTTTGTTAAGAGGCATCCAGAATCCAATTCTGTGTTCATGAGGCAGCCAGAAGAGCAATTCACTGTGCTAGACAAGACCCAGCCTTCCTAATAGTCCAAAAAGGAGAAACATAAGGATTTCGGGCTGAATAGAAGAGAGTAAACACTGGGAATCCACAAAGAATTAGAGCTTACTTTGATAGAATTGCTACAATAGGAGATGGGCAAGCTGATTGAGAGGATATTGTGTTGGAGTGGACCTGGAGAGGATTTACTGTCCCAGGAGCCAGAGACAATATGCTTCCCATCTGGGGAGAAGGCCACTGATTGACCTGATCGTGTGGCTTTAATGGCTCGCCCAGTGTGCTCCACTCTCTGCATCCCACAAGCGCACAGTGCTGTCATAGGAGCCAGAGACAATATGCTTCCCATCTGGGGAGAAGGCTACTGATGTGACCAAGCAGTGTGGCCTTTAATGGCTCGCCCAGTGGTGCTCACTCTCTGCATCCACAAGCACATAGTCTGTCATCGGACCAGAGACAATATGCTTCCCATCTGGGAGAAGGCTACTGATGTGACCCAAGCAGTGTGGCCTTTTAATGGCTCCCCAGTGGTGTTCCACTCCTGCATCCCACAAGCGCAAGTCTGTCATGGAGCCAGAGACAATATGCTCCCATCTGGGGAGAAGGCACAGATGTGACCCGACGAATGTGGCCTTTCAATGGCTCCCAGTGGTGCTCCACTCTCTGTATCCCACAAGCGCACAGTCTGTCATAAGAGCCAGAGACAATATGCTTCCCATCTGGGAGAAGGCCACTGATCTGACCTGATCAGTGTGGCCTTTAATGGCTCACCCAGTGGTGCTCCACTCTCTGCATCCCACAAGCGAACAGTGCTGTCATAGGAGCCAGAGACAATCTGCTTCCCATCTGGGGAGTAGGCTGCTGATGTGACCTGACCAGTGTGGCCTTCTAATGGCTGCCCAGTGGTGCTCCACTCTCTGCATCCCACAAGCGCACAGTCTGTCATCAGAGCCAGAGACAATATGCTTCCCATCTGGGGAGAAGGCTACTATGTGACCTGACCAGTGTGGCCTTTTAATGGCTCGCCAGTGGTGCTCCACTCTCTGCATCCCACAAGCGCACAGTCCTGTCATCAGAGCCAGAGACAATCTGCTTCCCATCTGGGGAGAAGGCTACTGATGTGACAACAGTGTGGCCTTTAATGGCTGCCCAGTGGTGCTCCACTCTCTGCATCCACAAGCACAGTGCTGTCCAGGAGCCAGAGACAATCTGCTTCCCACTGGGGAGAAGGCTACTGATTGACCATGAGTGTGGCCTTTTAATGGCTCGCCCATGGTGCTCCACTCTCTGCATCCCACAAGCCACATTCTGTCATTGGAGCCAGAGACAATCTGCTTCCCATCTGGGGAGAAGGCTACTGATGTGACCCAAGCAGTATGGCCTTCTAATGGCTGCCCAGTGGTGCTCCACTCTCTGCATCCCACAAGCGCACAGTGCTGTCACCAGAGCCAGAGACAATATGCTTCCCGTCTGGGGAGAAGGCTACTGATGTGACCTGCCAGTGTGGCCTTTTAATGGCTCGCCCAGTGGTGCTCCACTCTCTGCATCCCACAAGCGCACAGTCTGTCATGGAGCCAGAGACAATCTGCTTCCCATCTGGGGAGAAGGCTACTGATGTGACCCAAGCAGTGTGGCCTTCTAATGGCTCACCCAGTGGTGCTCCACTCTCTGCATCCCACAAGCGAACAGTGCTGTCATCAGAGCCAGAGACAATATGCTTCCTATCTGGGGAGAAGGCTACTGATGTGACCTGGCCAGTGTGGCCTTGTAATGGCTCACCCAGTGGTGCTCCACTCTCTGTATCCCACAAGCCACAGTCCTGTCGTGAGAGCCAGAGACAATATGCTTCCCATCTGGGGAGAAGCCTATTGATTCCACGGACTAGTGTGGCCTTTTAATGGCTCGCCCAGTGGTGCTCCACTCTCTGCATCCCACAAGCGCACAGTGCTGTCATAGGAGCCAGAGCAATATGCTTCCCATCTGGGGAGAAGGCCACTGATGTGACCACATCAGTGTGGCCTTCAAGCACTCCAAGTGTTGCTGGCCATTTCCCATCTGTCCTGTTAAAATTGACAGAAGTTCTGGGAACTGTGAATGGAATCTTATGCAACTTCTGACTGCACGGTGCAAAGGCTAAGGCTGTCACATAGAGATGTGGTGTACTTTGAGTGATTGCAGCCCAGAAGAAACTGATAAATCGTTTTACATCTGCAGCAAATGTCTTATCATTGGATCCTAATGAACAATTAGTCCCTTAATAGCTTTCATCAAAATACTCTTCATACATTACTCCATGCTATGAATTTCGATAGAGCTGGTGATGCAATGGATACCTTTCCCAGTAAGCTTAGGACTTCCAGCCAGAAAAGACATTTGGTTCAAGGAACTTTCTAGCCATTGCTGAATTTTCTGCATTGATTGACACTGCTGCTAGATGGTCTGCCCAGAAACAGCAGCAGTATCTATATACATTGGTATACAGGTGTTCAGTTTCTGTCCAAGACCTGGCATTTCAACATTCTTCAGGTGTGAGTTGTCAGGTCACAGACATTGAACTTGAGTTCAGTCTGCATTGTTTGAAGCACCCTGCATGCAAATTCCTGCTTCTGTTTCTCTGTCCCACACAAGAGGTCTGACGATGCTTATATAGCTTGGATATTGGGGATGTCATAAACTCTCTGAATGATAGATGTAAAATCTGCACCACTCCAGTTTCTGGTGCATGAATAACAGCACTGAGTAAGTGAGTGCCCTTCTGACAGAATCCTCATCTGAGTTAAGCAATACTGCAATATCATTGGGGTCCACTGGTTGAAACAGCTCCAAAACCGTGCTGAGGATATTCATAGAAAGGATGTATAGCTCTTGACCAAGAGGATCTGTCTCTGAGGGCATTGGAATAGCCTCATTGACAATATGAAAGTATAGTTCATGCAAATCCACAAGTCCTACACCCTGAAGGATGTAATTTAATGATTTCTGTGGATTGACCCTTGCAGAACTGCACGGATATAGCGAACAGCTGTAGCAGCAAACACAAAGAGCCCATCTGCACGTCTGGTGATCTCATCTATGTCATGCATCTGAGGTGTCCAAGTATATCGTGGTGTCCAAGAACTGCTATCCAACGACTGTTCAACATATCTTCTGGATATCCTTCCCAACAGTTTCTTTATCAATATGGTCAAGAATGATCCATGCATTAAGGAGCAGAGTATATCATGCTTGAGATATGATGGCACATCTGGCCGGCCTGTCAAAAAAAACGAACATGGCCTGGTATCTCTGTGATGCTGTCAGAAAGCCACCTGAGAAACATCTGACCCCTATCTTGTCCACATTCATCTAGTGCATCCAGACAGATAACCCAGAGCTTCTCACTAGTTGGAATTTGAGCAAGCAGACCTACAACTAGTTTCCGAAACTGCACTTGTGGGTCTGCATCAAGAATCCCAGTATGGTCTTCATCCAAGAATTTGACAAGAATATTCTTGAAGTCTGCATTATAGTCTGCCAATTGATAGGCAAGAGTGAGAGGGATACCCTTGATTTCCCGGCGCTCTGCATAGTTCCGGGAGAAGAAAAAGGAAGCTGCTAGGATGTGTCTCTCTTCTGCAAGAGTAAATGCAACAGTCTTTGCAATGGTTGACTTCCCGGTGCCTGCAGAGCCACTAAGCATCACTATACGCTGAGATGTATCAGATGGTGCTGTCAAGTGTGCTGTAATGTCCTGGATAATGTCAACTCGAGTACCCTCCATGCATTTGTCTGGGGTGTTTGGAGCATTGTAGCGTGCTGAAACATATTTGATCTTTGCTAGGGTCTGTTCAATATGGTCGCTTTTCACTGAACAGACATGAGGAACTGCAGAAGGTTTACAAGGAACAATATTCATATTTACCAGTCTTGTTGACATCCCGAACTAGACAAATGTCACTTAGGTTTTTTTTGTTTTTTGGAAAGAAGACACTATTGTTACCTTCTGGTGCTATTTCTTGGATTGATTTGTGAGTCTGCTCCACTGAAACAAAATTACATGCAGCTCAAGGAGGGATGACAGCCAATACCTTGTGGTTCCATTCTTTGGACAGATGTATCCACCGATCAACTGCAAAGAAGCTCTACCGCAACTTTACAAGGAAATGACTCTCCATACCTTTTGCGGACATTTGATCCACCAAAATTTTGATGGAAATACTATTATGGAACTGCGAACAGAACAAATTAGACAGACATAAAATGCACAAAAGGAAGGAAATATTACTGTGAAATCTTGAATGTGAGATGCAATGGAAGCCTTGATGTCCTGGATCTCCTTCTCATACTTCTTGCCCTTCAAAAATCGCTTGATTTTCGATTTCTCTTCAAGTGATGTGAGTCTGGTAGTAATTGACTCGAGATTCCTAGAGAAATGCATTAATTGAAGGCTGAAATCTACTACATACCACCCACTCTTTCAACTTGTCCAAGCGTTGTTTCAAATTGTCACTACATCCCACTATATCAATATCTGTCAATCGCTTGAGCCTTTTGTCCAGTCCGGCAGATCAGCCTTGTTTCCCTTCATCGTCTACAAGAGTGTCTTTAGACAATATTGATGTTCTCTCTGACATCTATTTACGCACCGACACCATTTCGGCTAGTGCGATAACGCCGGTGATTGCACCCTCGAGTCCTGGAACAAGATTGCCTGCGGCAGCTGCCCGAGCAACCCAGAGCACAGGTAGAATGTTGTCGAGGATGTTCATTGTAGTCTGTCGGGAGGATGAGGAATGGTGAGGGTGTGGGCGTAGATGGTGGTAGCGACAAAGAGGCAGAAGGCAAGGCAGTGCCAGCCGTAAGCCATGCTACATGCTGTCAGAATCTCTGACAGCTCGGACGTTATTATTATCAATCATTATATGTACACCTTTAATTAGACTCGTGCCAGTCTGCGCTACGGCAAATCTTAGTGCAAGCACTATGCCGTAGGCAGACTGGTACAACTCGGGACATGTCGAAGGGCTGCGCCCGAGTTTGAAATTCTGAAGTAGTGCCGATCATGCCGTCAAAGTTATCTTCGGTGATCTCGGTCCGAAAATTGACCTTCTCAATTAAAATCGCCCTGCGTGTTTGGCCTGCCCATGGATTTGGATGGAAATTCTAAATAGGCAGAAATGAAGCTATGTACATTCCATCCACATCTCCAGCTTTGACCAAGAAAAAGTAATAAGATTTGAGTCCAGCACAAGCTAGATCAAAGATTTCAAACTCCGGGCTCAGCCTTTTGACATGTCCCGAGTTGTACCAGTCTGCCTACGGCATACTAAGATTTGCCGTAGCGCAGACTGGTAACGAGTCTAGCCTTTAATACTTTGATCGCATTTCGTAGAGTCTAGACGAATTCTCGATCTCACAGGGGCATTGCATATTTACGCGCCCTGCGTGGCTTTTCTTTCAATGTGTAAAGTCGCAACCGGTGTACTCGCAGAAACCACGAGGAGTTCATCCTTGAGAAGAGGGATTGATCTGTCATACCCTAACTCCGATCGATTTCCCATGTCAGACCCAGTCCCACCTCAGGCGTGATCTGCGTGCGTTGCGCCATTCTGGTGGACCAGGCCGTGGAAGCGTGGACCGAGATGTGGTGCCGACAAGAACAACCCGTTATGTTAGTCTTCCGCAACCCGCACCACTCCCTCCGGCGATGCAACACCATAGGCACACAGAGCCAATGCGGTTAATGCTGCGCCACCGCAACAACGACGCTATGCGGCAATATGCATGATATGGCAATGCCGATGCCCACAGCGATCTAGATGCTCTCTCCCCAAACTCCCCTAGATTTTTGGCGACACAAAGCTGCGGCTGCTGTGTCGAGGCTTGCAGTGAAATGACAGGTGGGAGGGGGATACAATGCAAATAAGCGTAGATCAATCTGTACAATGAATAAATGTAATAAACTCAGCTCGGGAGTGCTCAGAGGATCGTAGAATCGCGCGTGATAGCTATATATTGTGGTGGTCAAGAGTAAGGAGAGATCCCTTTTACAAACAAACATGTAAAAAATGGGGTAAAAATAATGTGTCAATTGGGATGCCTAAATAAGAGTCCGTAGTGAGAACCTCAGCTAGTGCGAAACCTGTCAGACCAACCTTCCGGGAGCTGCGCAAAGACGGAATAGGGAGAGCACATTGCCTCCACGGCGTTGACAAGTGGGGTCCCAAGCCACTGTCAGCTCGATCCCCGGCATAGTCGAGAAAGCCGACGAATCGGGTCTGGCCCGGTACATAGGAACAAAAATAAAATGTCTGTCGTGTAGGAGATAGATGAGTGCAAGAATAGGTAGAGAAGTCCAATGGCTCATAAACAAATAATTCCCCCGTGATCGAGGAATTCAGTTTGTCATCTTGGTTGAATCGACTTAGCAGCGGAATGTGTATGGACACGTTCGCGCAGCTGCAGAAGAAATCTGCGAGAATAAGGGAGACAAAAGAATGAGCAGGAGCGAATGCTCAATCAGGATGATCAGTAAGCCAGCAAAAAAAGTTCAGTGATCGCTGAGTCGAATGAGCTTGTGCTCGTATGAGTGTGGAGAGGGACGTCCACGAGCCGGACAGACCACACTTCCGAATCGCAGGCCCAGCCGCCCTCCTCTCGCTACCTCAGGCTCCTTGAGCTTGTCGTGCTCCACTTGTCACTTGCGATGCGTCCCCACTCAGCCTAGCTCCGCCAACACAACCTCGGGACAGAATCGCACGCTTAACGTTCGTTCCCGTCAACGGAGGAAAAATTGTGTTGGTATCTTTTTGGATGATATCTTTCCTAATCCTGATCCAGCCTGTTGTCCCGCCCTTTTTTAGAACCCGTTGCACAACCCTGTTCTCGATCAATACTTGGCATAAAAATTATTTTGGATATCATCACACAAAAAGCCGCCTTGGGGGGTCCATTTCTTCAAGGCGGGGTCACGACGCCGGGATTTCTGAACGATTTTGAAATTACACTGTCTGCCCGTCGGTTCTACCTGGTGCACATAGACTCATACGATGGATATGATTCAGAACAACCTCTTCCGAGTTTCTAGGTCAAGCACCACATTATTGACCGAGATACAGGGTGAGATTCACTTGGGGGGCGAAAATATGGTTTTGCGGCGCCTTTCACCCCGCCGTAACCTTCTGTTGAAATAAAGATATATACCAGATACATAGCGAACGTCTCCCACATCCCGCCACCACTTTCATATTTTTTGGGGATTTTTCCGGGCAGAAACGCGCGAGATCGAGCCCAGAAAGCTGCGCGCCGACTGTGTTTTCTCGCGCTTCGCCCTCCCATCAAAAGGCTGTTCAAATAAAGTCAACCCGCCTCCGAGATCCCCGACGTTCTCGGGCCTCTCGGCCACCAGGCCAAAAGGCCCACGCCGCCGCCTTTCGAGCCGTACCACACCCTCAATCGAAACCGCCCGCAGCGCCTCCACCAAAAGCCCGCCTCCTCTGTTCAAATGCTCTGCACCCTTCCATCGAATCCGACTGCACCCCGCCTCCCGCCCGCGTGCGCCCAGACGCCTTTCCCGCACTCCGTCCGCTCCGGCCGCGCCGTGCTTACCCGACTGCCGCGGCGATCAACGCCGCCACGTCGTTCTTTGACTCGCACCACCACGTCGCCACTTTACTTCACTGCCTGCTGGACTACGCCCTCTACTGCCCCGAGCCCTGTCCGCCACTACTAAGCGCTAAGCCTTGACTGATGATCTTCTCCCTCAAGCTTGGTGGGCACCCTACTCAGCCCGACGTATTCGCGCCTCTTACACCTCACGCACTGTACATCTTTACCACTCCTCGTCGACGCTGAGCGCTAAGCACCAGCCTGGCCTTACCCTCTACCCTGCCCCCGTTGACCCTCCACATTGAGATTCTTCTCCGCTTTCGAGAGTGGCCAGTTCGCTGTCTACAATGACTGTTATCTGTACCATTACCACTGCAGACGTGCCGCTGGAATCCAAACGTCCTGCCAGAACATACTGGTGTCTATGGCTGGTCCCGAGCTCCTGCGATGGATCTGGGTTAAAGGAATCGCGCGATTTTGGTGCGTTTCTCTCCCCGCTCCCTTCTTTTCTCTCTGCTTCTTCCACGTCCACGTCCACTCCTCCCTTCATTATCCTTTCCCGTCCTACCTCCCTCCTCTACATTCGAGCCCTGCATATATGCAGGTCCTCATTAACCTTCCCGGCTGCGCGCCCACCGGCCCGCCTCAAACAGCAGAAACCCGTCGTTCTCTACCATGTCCAGCACAGGAACACCACGCCCGAGACCCCGCACGACTACACACTGCACGACCCTATTGCCCAACTGCAGCGTCGCATCCTTGACGCCGTCCCGCTCCCACACGTTCCACACCGCTCAACGCACATTAAAACCCGTACCACTTCCACCGGCCGCACTCGCAGCATGCCGCGCTAGCGGTTCTCGCCGTTCAAGTCGTCTTCTTCCCCTTCCCGCCTACCGCGACTGTCTCCTGCCCAATGCTATCCCGCCGCTCGAAGCTCACGCCCGCCGTGCACCCTGATCGTACGACCCGCAACACCGAGTGCATGCGCAGCAGCTGCGTTGGTGCTCCCTCATGCCCGACACTGACTCCTCCATCGGGTACCCGGGCCCCGTGAGCATCCTCGCTCCAGTCTAGCCGCCGCTACTCGACCCGTGCGCTCGGACGGATCCTCTGCACCACCAGCGTTCCGCACCCACTGCTTCCCTCACCCCAATTCGCGCCAGATCTCAGCTTGATGTGTCGCTCCTCAACATCCCCCGCGGCGATGCGCAGGAGCTCGGCGACGGCCTCTGCAAGATTGCGGGAGAAGCGCCAAATCTGACACCTGTTACTAGATCTTACCATTTGCATCGTATACATGCCTTTAGTTTTCGTTCCTCTGTGTATATATATACTTATGAAATCCTTACTTCGAATGTCTAGCCTTCAATTCAGAGACAACGGAGACCTTCAAATTATTCGCAAGCACGGCCAGTTTGCATCCAAACTTCTTCGGACGCGTCCGTGTCAGTTCCTGTTCCAATCTTTAATCGTCCTCCGTGTGCAGCGTAAGACACGACCAAGTCAAATTTCCGGTGTTAATTCAAGAGGACAGGAAAGGTCAAACTCATCTTTCTTCCGGGGATTTCATACGCTGACTCATTTCAAGCAACACAACGTCGGAGACGACTTGGCCTCGAGAACCTCGGTTAACTCCTGGCCCTCGTTTCTTATTCATTCGCCAGGGGAGTCCTTGGGAAATCTGACTCGATTCACATACGGTGGAATTCCCTAGAGAATTTATGTGCGCCAATCATATCCCTAGATGCCGATGCATACATTTTGACCAAACAAAAACTTCCACCAACGCGAGTTCCGTCTACACAGATATCTGTACGCCTCCCCAGTCTCGATGCCTCGAATCAGCCGCGCGAAATCGAGTGATAGGGACGTGTCCGACGAGTGGTCCCTTGAGTTTTCGGTGTCTTATTCCTTTGTAGATCCTTTATACTACAAACTCTCGGGCGCCCAAGAAGTCACCTCCATCCTCGCGACTTCATTCAGAACTTTGTGAATTCTCCATGCTTGAGGTGATAGCTTCTCTACTCGTATGTACTATCCCTACCTCCAATAGCATCCGAGAATGTATCGTGGAGCTCTCCCTAACCAAGTCGCACGACAGCATGCTCAAAATCTCGCGCATACCATTATCACTACCTGTCACCGCCCCCCAAAAAACGTCGCTCCAGCGTGCTGCCTCAGTCTGCCTGATTATATTTGGGTCAGCATTGCCCGAGTCTCTTGATGTTCGCTTATTCAAGCTTCTAGTCTTCGAGACTCCTCACGGCGCTTGATCAGGCAGTGTTCTTTCGGTCGAAATCCCGGCGCGACTCAGTAATAATTCATCACCTCATGCGTTTGGAATTCTCCCATGGCGCAGGCAACTGGAGCTTAGAGAAAGTGCTCCAATTTGCCATGAATACTCAGGAACAGAGCCAGCCTTTTTATTTCTTCAATTCCTCTCAAACGACGCCCGCCCGACCACTGTCGTCATCCAAACACTAACTGCATCCCATTCTTTTTTGATCCATCTTGCAAACGCGTTGGCCCCGATTCATCACCTCCCGTGTGACTATAGTTCTCACTCGGGTTCATTTCTCTTCAAAATATACCCCTGAACTTTCCCGCCGTCGCACTAATTCCTCCTTCTCGCAAACGCACTGCAGTTGTTAAATTTCCCAAGAGGAGACTGCGTCTACCTCCAGGTCCTCGTCCTCGGCTCTCTCTCGGCCGCGTACACAAACTCTTGAACCAAAGGTCTGCAATACTTGTATTCCAGCAGACCTTGTCTCGTGATTCCTTCCTTCCGCCCGTTGATTGTAACTTTAAAAACAGGTGGGCCTCTACGCTCTTCCTCATCTGTTACATTATGCCAGCTCATATATAAGGAGCGCAGGATCAGCTTCGGCCTACCCGCAAAGAGTTCACCGGGAAACCCCACAGGAACACCGACCCTTGCACGAGGACGATTGAGATCCGAGTAGAAGAAGGTTCTATCAGATCCTAGTGCATTCCTCGAATCCATCCGCCACTAAATTTATTTTTTCGTTGGGGGATACACCTTTAGAACTATCCAAAACCCCACGATCGTGAGACGATCTGTTTCTGTTTCAATTCAATAGATCGTCGCGATGCATCTTCCTGGGGGAGATTTTTTCTCATACTCACCCGCCGTGAAGAGTGCTCATTTCTTCCTAGCTCGGAATACGGCGGGCTGTGACCACCATTAATCCTTGAACCTCTCAGTTCTCCCGAGGATGATGAGCAGTATATACAGCCCGACCGAGCCAAGTATCCAATGTGTACCCTTCCGTCTCATTGCGACTTCACCTACCATGGTTTCTGACCCAGCTTCGCCTTCCGGGTTCGAAATCGTACAGCTGTTAGTATATACTACGCGAGTATAATAAATCCCCCCCCCCCCCCCCCCCCCCCCCTCCATGAACCTCGCGCTGTCCTCTAACACCGAGCTCACAGGTCTGGTCCATTGGTACGCCCTTGATTTACCTATCTAGCTTTCTTGCCAATGTCCAATATGCCCCAGATTTTGGCACATTTCCTTCATTGGGGACTCTTCTCCGTTCTGACGGTGCAGCTATGTACCCCATTTTCACCCCATCAACACAACAAAAAACCATTGACGAGTTATTAGATCTCTATTATCAGGCCTTTCCAAATGACAGACTGTTCACAAAATGTCTGGTCTACGCAATATATGCCATCACGGTTGTACAGACTGTATTGCTCACTCACGACGGATTTACCGCGTTTGGGCACGGATTTGGGGATTTTGCGGCTCGGACTGCAATGCGTTTCTACTGGCTTACATCCCCCGTCGTCGGTGGATTGGGTATTTTTTTTCCTGTCGTGACTACTAGAACGGAATGCTGATTAGTATCCCTATTTGCTGTCATAGGCCAATCATTCTACGCATACCGATCGTGGCGGTGATATCCTCCCTGTCCAAATTCCTCACCTTCAGATATTGAGCGGGCAATGGAATACAGATTTCTCTTGCTAGTAGTGTTAGCGCCTTTATCAGCGGCGTTCTTCTGTCCAAGTGTGCGTGATATGTTTCCACATCTTTTTTTTCGCGTGTTATTGAGTCGTTTTCAGTGACAGATATTAGACAAATAAATCTCAACCGAACAATCTCTACAACTACGGGGGTACGTGGCAGTACTAGTTTCGTACACCACTCACCTCCTTGCTAGGTCTCGCTCTCCACCTTTGCGCTTTGCGACATCATTATAGCTGTTTGCATGACATACTATGTAGGTGTTCTCGATCTAGTAGTTGTGGTTATCATAATATCTGATATGAGCTATTGAAAACGGACCCTCAAGTCAAACATACCCGTGTCCTGGTTTCAAATTTGGTTCGCTTCATGCTCGAAACAGGCTCTGTAACTGGTGCGCATTCTATGATTTCATTTATTCTTTTATATCTAAGCCCAGTCTTTTTGTAGCTGTTACGGCACTGATGGTGGTCACTCTCTGGTTCGCCTTTCCCGGTTCAGCATACTACGCAGTTTTTGGGCTGTCAATGTCAACACTCTATGGCAACACGACACTTGTGGTCTTGAATGCGCGTTTCTAGATCGTCGGAGGTCGTGGGACTTTCCAATCTGGTCCGGACACCTTGTCGGTGATCCCGGTCGAATTCCAGAATCCTGGCGCGAATGGCACAACCACTTCATGTCCCGTGGTCGTAATTCAGAGGGATGCCTTCTCTGAGGAAGCAGCGACTGATCACCTAGAAATGAAGACCATTGGTGTACGTTCCCTGTTTTGCTCTTTAATTAGGAATAAATTTCGAAATAGGGTAATGCCCAAATAGGATCCTGTCTGAGCTTAACGACGTGCATGTTACTCGATAATCTCTGATTCCGACACTCGTTCTCCACTTCTTATCTTTTGCGAAAAATCATTGCCCCGTGGAAGTTCACGAAATACGGTTTATTGGCTCACACTATCCATCATGGCTGTAATATTATGGGGGTAATAGCGGGGCATAATTATTGGTATGGCTGTAATACTAGGGCATAATTATTTGATGCACATGTTCATTTTTTTTTCGCACTGCCTCGGGCACTTCAGCGGAAATATGCACCGCTCCGAGCTACCTGACTTAAAAGTGCACACACCCTTGGCATACACGGAAAAAGATATCCCCTGTTGTTTCCCCAAATGAAATCACAACCCTGTCGTTGGTGAAAAAAAAGTCATTGCCTTCGAATGCAGCAAATTATGCACACATTGACTTCTTTTTCTTTCGCACTGCCCAAAGTTCACATAAAAAATGGCACAGGTTCAATTCCTTCCGCACAAAAAGAATCACCACCTCCCAATTAGTTCCAGAGGTTGTAATAGTACTACCATATTTGAGTGTTGTTGCCAGTCTGCTGCCATCCTGCCAGGCTTTGTTAAAGTATGAAAGAATCACGCAAACAATTATGCTAGTTCATGGAGCAATCTTGTCCTATCCATGGTGTTGCATTAAGGACCTATTTTAAGGACTTCCACCTACCACTGTCACCCATAGTGAGGATTGCTCAGAATGTCGCCAGAGGCAGCACTGTAAAATTTAGAGGGTCAACCTGTGGAGCCAGATCATCGAGATCCAAGTCAGTAGAACTGGCTGAGTCGAATTCTTTCGTTGAAAAATGGACGAAGTTCACCTTTTACATATTCTTCTGTTCAATCAACACCGGGACAATTCAAGTGCATGGTTATCGAGGTCAGCACAGAATGGGCATTGGGAATAATGATCCAAGGTGGAGAACAAAGGGTCTGATGTGCATACGAAATGCTGGCTAAAGCAAGCTGCTCACGGTATGCCACATTGGAGGATATACAAAGCCCAGATATTTGTGAAGAATCAGTCGTATCGTACATGGTAGCCAATTCACCCTGTATGATCGTTCGGGAATCAAGGTACCTCTTTCTGTGTGTCATTGGTGAATGGGAGAGCATGACCGCAGGATCCCAGAAGCAAGTAAAAAAAAGAATGTTGCGAGCACCTGTGTGGTCTTTCCCCCACGTCTATCACTGCGGTGGCAAAAAAACTACTCGTGGCTGACATAAGTGATGGCCGCTGGTGGTTTGGGCTCATTTCTCAACTGAATCCATTCAAATAAAATGCTACCATGAATGTTGTGTGATTCTAAGCTCCTACATACAAAGATAACCATATGTTTCCCGGTTCAATGTCCTGAAATAAAACAATTTGGGGTATTCTCAGAAATCGACTTTGTAGAAATGTCTGCTATCGAAAAATGGTCATGGTAGCATGAAAGGACTTGAAAAATAAAGAATGATCGAATTTTGTTTGAATGGAATTGCTACACATTTGAGCTCACAAAACGTCCCGCAAACAGGCCATTTTGGCCATTTTTAGGGCATTTTGGCCCCAAATCACCAACTTGAAACCCTCCATGCGAGGTCAAATCCTGATCATTTTGATTGAACTAAAGTGTGAGTGTCCTTTATTTTTCAAGTCCTTTCATGCTACCATGACCATTTTTCGATAGCAGACATTTCTACAAAGTCGATTTCTGAGAGTACCCCAAATTATTTTATTTCAGGACATTGAACCGGGAAACATATGGTTATCTTTGTACGTAGGAGCTTAGAATCACACAAGATTCATGGTAGCATTTTATTTGAATGGATTCGGTTGAGAAATGAGCCCAAACCACCAGCGGCCATCACTTATGTCAGCCACGAGTACTGGGCATAGCCACCCAATGCTGCGCGAGGTATCTGTGATGCCGTATTTTTCAGCATCTTTGAAAACCTTTGTGAGAAAAGCCAATATCGAATATTTCATGGTCACTTCCCTTGTTTTTGTCGGAACGAGATGTCCAATGAGTTCTGACTCGGAACGCATACCCGAATCCAACGACCTTACGACCTCCACTTCGACGACTCACCCCCTCCGCTGGCCCACAATTTCCTCCCCACCCACTCAACTACCAGGCCACACCAATTTGTCCAGCCCAGATCACCCATCTCCCCATCCTTCCCTGTCCGGCTTTACATCTGCCCGCGGGAATCCCGAGCGAAGCCCAGGAAATTTGCTATCATACCCAGTTCTTTTCTATGGAGTGCCCGTGGAATCCGTCCAAGGCGGAACATTTATTACTGCACATAATGTGAATCACATTCACCGCCGCGAGGAAACGGGGATTGATATCCGCACTTGGGGCTCTGCACAACTCTGCAGAAAGCTTTCCACAGCCCAAGTGTCATCCTAAAACAAGGGCCACGATACTCGATGACCTATATAGTTGGGCAATTGCCAGCGAGTCCGCCTCTTCGATTTGTTGGCTTTATGGGCCAGCTGGGGCGGGGAAGTCTGCCACCATGCAGACACTTTGTAGGAGATTGGACCGTAGTGACCGCCTCGCGGGGAGCTACTTTTTCAAGCGGAGTCATGCCACTCGTGGTAACGCGAACATGTTCTTCGTGACGCTCGCGTACCAGCTTGCAATCAGAAAGACAAGTTTAACGGACATCGTTGTGGAGAAGGATCCATCTGTCGTAGCACTTTCCATGAATGCCCAGCTGCAGAAGCTCATTGTTGAGCCATGCGAATCCCACCGGAGTGGGCATCCAATCAAGCCTCCAATTTTTCTCATCGACGGCCTGGACGAATGCGAAGGGCAGAATATCCAACAGGAACTCTTGCGGCTGATCAGCAACTCCGTCCTTCATAATCCTCGGATGCTGAGAATTCTCATCGCGAGCAGACCGGAACCACACATCCGCGAGATCTTCGAGGGGCTGTCCGCCAACCCGCTCATCCGCAATCTCAATATAGATAGGGCATTCGCAGATGTTGAACAATATCTACGCGATGAATTTTCCCGCATTCCTCGCGAGCACCGTGACACCATGGAAATAATTCCATCTCCATGGCCGTCGTGGGACATTCTCAACATTCTGGTTGAAAAATCATCTGGTTATTTCATATACGCGTCTACGGTCATCAAGTTCATCGACGACAAGGATTTTCGTCCTACGGAGCGCCTGGCGGCTGTTTTCCACTGGAAAAACCTCCCGATAGATTCTAATCGGCCATTTGAAGCTCTGGACCAATTGTATACACAGATTCTCTGTGCTGCTCCCGCCCGGTCCCATCTCGTTCCAATCTTGTGTCCTTCCAAGAGGTAGGCGATCTCTGGATCGCGCACACAAATCAACACACGTGACATGCCATCAATGTCCAAATCGGGACTTGGGTTTGCGGGCCATTGCTGGCGCATGGCAAAACTCGTCTGGCCTCCGGCCTTTTTTATTTTCAATTGAACATGAATAACTTGGATTTCATCTACCGAGTTGACACCAAAAACAATATCTTCAATCCCTCGGAGTGCTGCGCCTGCTTGAAAAATTTCACGCCCTCGTTCAATCCAAAAATATATACTGGACCCTCGGAGTGCTGCGCCTGCTTGCAAACTTCAGGCTTTCGTCCAATCCAAAGGTATATGCTCGATGCTCGGAGTGCTGAAAAATTTCACACCCTCGTTCAATCCAAAAATATATCCTCGACCCTCGGAGTGCTGCGGCTGCTTGCAAACTTCAGGCCTTCGTCCAATCCAGAGATATATACTCGACCCTCGGAGTGCTGCGCCTGCTTGAAAAGTTTTACCCCTCGTTCAATCCAAAAATATATGCTGTGCCTGCTTGAAAAATTTCAGGCCCTCGTTCAATCCAAAACTATATACTGGATCCTCGGAGGCGCTGCGCCTGCTTGAAAATTTGTACGCCCTCGTTCAATCCCAAACAACATGTACTCGATCCTCAGAGTGCTGTGCCTGCTTGAATATTTCATGCCTTCGTCGTTCAATCCAAAACATACTCAACTCTCAGAGCACTGTGCTTGCGTGAATATTTGTGTTTCAGTTAAAGAGATATGTTGGATTATGGTGCCTGCTTGAACATTTCATGCTTTTGTTTGCACGTGTGTATGCCTTCTCTAAATCAACAATACAGAACACCAAGATAATCTTTGTGTTTGCTGTGCCTGACCAGGTATTCCATCAGGATCCTGAGATCGGGACAGTTTCGTATTCAGTTCCAATCTCTCAGAGTGCTGCGCCTGCTTAAAAATTTCGAGGCAGGTTTTTTAACTGAATTTGAATGAAGTCAAAATATAGGCTTGTGTCGGATTTGTATATTCCAAATTACGAGCCTTCTGATCCCTAATACTTATGGCCGTATCTCACTCTATCTCCGAACCCAACTGGACACGACAGTCCAAAATCCACTGAAATGACCAATTACAAAGTTTAGCCAGTCGAAAAAAAAAACTACCAAGTTATAGGCATGCTTGTACCAATTACGTGGTTCATACAAAAGTGATTGATGCGGAGTAATTCACGCATCTCACAGCCTTGAAACACGGGTAAGCTCCTCCCTGTGACTCCCAACCGAGAGCTCCGGATGGCCACTTTCGAATGCGCCTAGTTTCGGGAAAATCCGATGAGAACTCAGCGACAAATGAGGACAGCAGTCCAAAATTTGCTTTTATTTACAAACTCATTGGTACTGAGTAGGGATAATACTTTCAAAACTTGAAGCGGACCCACATTTACTATGTATTGGAGGTTTAGCACTAAAAAATCAGTGGTCGAGCAAGTTCAGAACTTTGATAAGACCTTGATAACACCCCAAATTTTACTTTGGCCAAGTAGGAGTCCAGATAGTGCTCAAACTTCAACGAGAATTTTGTTGCCATTGAGATCGAGGAGACCCCAGTGGTTTAGTAATCGATCAGGTCACCCGAATCGGGTGACCGCTCGAATGCCGATTCGGCCAGGTCACCTAGTTCGGTGACCGCGTTGGGGTCTAAGTTACATAGCTATTTACCATATATATTCCTTGTACCACTGCCCATGTAATTATTCCCTCAATTTTTTCTGCATAGCAAGCCTCCCGAGCTAAAGAAGCTCCTCGTCGGGCCGCAGATCCTATTACAGACAGCGTGTGAAGCGGCCTTTATCCGGCTTTGCTTCTCACCTCGCCTCATAAGCACGCACCTTTCCTTCAGCCTCTAGGCTCTTTCCCATTCTCCTGCGGCTCAATTCATCCCTGCTTGAAACCATCAACGAGCCAGAATCCCACAGCAATCGCGTACGGGAGGTGTAGCGCGATGGCGTATTCAGCAGTCCTGCCGGCGCTTGCGTGTTTTCGTTAATAAGAGTTACTCCGGCAGCGGATTTGGATTTGGATTTGATGCCGTTACGTGACGAGTGCCGAACGATTGATGGCCGTACTTCAACGTGATCTAGAACCACAAAATGCTTTCACATTCACTCATCTCTTGTCGAATGGTCTTCGGATGTGGCGGAAATTCAACCGACAGGTATGTGAGTCTGAGATATGGGAAAATCATGAGAGAAACCCAGTAGATATTGACTAAAGTGCTGCTCCGAGGACCGAAAACCACTAATATGACTACAAAATTTGTTTCACTGTAGTTTTCAGTGAAGATTTTCTCATGGGAACTGGAGGGAGTAATTCAGAATTTTTTTAAAGCCTCAAACGCAAAAAACACTGGTCGAAATCGAGGCGGGACGGGACACACAGAGATTCCAATGTATTGAGCGGAGTTTGAATCATCGGGCTTACCTTGATGTACTTGTTCTGTCGTCATTCTGCCCCGATTTTGCCCCCAAATTTTTGTGCATGAGGGCTCTACATTCCCTTCAAGTGTATCTCCCAGGTCCCATGAAAAATGGCTTTGTAAAAGCTGCAGTGCAGTAAAATTTAGTGTTCTGATGGGCTCGGCGCAGAATTTCACTCATTATCTATCGTTTTCCCTCGAGATTTTTACATATTCCAAGAATGTAAATATTTCTGTTCAATTTCTCCCACTTTTGAGGATGACTGGTCCACAACTGAGGGAGCCAGAATGCATTTTATGCCTTTAGATCATCCTGTTTACTACGTCACGTAAGGGCATCAAATCCAAATCCGCGATCAAATCCAAATCCAAATCCGCTGCCGGAGTAACCCTAAGATTTTCCGGGAGACCTCTGCTTAGCTGGCTGTCGCTGGAGATTATATACTGGGATTCTCCGACGCAGGAATGTGCCCGAGGTGTGTTTAATACGTGTGCAGTTATCTCGCAGTACTTAGTATACTAACATCCTTACTACAAGCCCGCCAAGTCACAACCTACTAGACACGAGCAGGGCGGGATGCACGGTGCACATGCGCATGTATTTTCTGGGTGCTGACCCTTCTTATCCTGCCCGCGAGTACCCAGCACTTCTGCTCTCTGCCCGCAAAGAGAAGAATGGCCTTGCTTTCCCCCGTACTGTGTCTGTGCCGGACACGTATCTTGTTGTTTTCGTCCTCCACATCGGACGCAGCATTTGCGCGCGCCTACAGCCAATCAGCAAGCGCAGTGCGACAGCGGAGGAGACAACGGGAACGCGACCCTAGAAGCCGCATGCATTCTGTGTCGCGAATTCGCATATCGCCCAAAGCGTGCGGTTCCGAGAGACCTCATCTGCAGTGGTGCTGATGGAAGCTCTCCCCATCCACGACATGGAAACATTCATTGGTGCTGATGCCTGCACCTTTGCGGGTGTGTGGTGTGCATTACTACAGCAGTAGTCTTCGGCGTGACACTCACACTACGAGGAAATTCCGGGCGCCACCAGCTATGTGCCTTTTCTGCGGGCGTCAACGGACATGTGGTGTGTCGAGCCTTTGCTTTCTTTGCTTCTTTTGGATGTGGCGCAAACGGAGTGAGGTGTGGAGAGGCGCTTTTTTATCTCGATAGAGGATGTGCGCGCGATCTGTCTGCGGGTGCGACATCGCATTATTTCGCTCCGCGCGAGTTGTGCGTCCCATCCTGAGCGGGGTACACAGCTCATAAGCGCACGCGGCGAAGAGTCTGCAGCCATATGTGCTCGTGCAGGTGCGCAGGAGAGCTGTGCGGCATCAGTGAACTGCAAGGCGTGGCAGCCGGCAGATGCACGCAGACTTGTGTAGCTGTCGGCCTCGTTTGCCAGGAAGAAGGCGCTTTCACAACTCGTCGTTCGCCTTCCCTTTTAGCGAGCGGCTACAAGCAGCTGAATGTTGAGGTGGATGAGAATGCTCATATTTCTGGATTTATTCGCGCCCTCTTCTCTGTTCTTCCTTCTGGTCTTCGTTCCTCCTTCTTTATTTCGGCGATAACAAACGCTGACAATATTACTTTTACAGTCGAGTTACAGTCGAGTACCATACCTTCTGAACGGCCATCGCCATCCTCGACCCGTGCAACTCCTGCGCGCACCTCTTGCACTCAAACTTCTCCTTGGCCCGATGCTTCTGCACACGGCGGCATATGCTGTTCCCGGCCGTCGATGTGTACCTTTTATGCTCAGCAGACAAATCGCATTTCTTGTCAAAGGATTATGATCCGTGCCATCTTAGCTTCTCTGGAACTGCGTGTGCGTGTGGGACGCGCTCCTGCACGGTCACTCTCATCTCTTACCCTTCTTTCTCTCCCTCTCTTCGTCTTTACGACTCAGTGTGGCGTAATTTTGAATAAACTAGCGTGCTCATATTTCCGACTTATCATTCAAATTACATATCGGTTGGTCCGAGACGAAAGCCACAATCCTTGATTGCATCAGGGTTGGAGAGCCAGCATTCTGAATAATCTCTAGGCCTCTGTCTGTAATACTGACATGTTGCCCAACTGTTGAGCTGCGTCCTACGCAAAGAGCATGTCATCCAACCGGAATTTTCCCTGCCTCATACAGCATGGAACTCAGCCACCCAGAATACGAGTAACTCGGAGGAACTGATACGCCTCCGCACCTGAAGAATGCGTGTTGTCCTTTCAGTCTACTACTCCAGGACGCGTAAAAAAGCTGAAAATGCGGGAGTGCATGGAAACTTCTGGGGATACTGTTCCAGCCATTACATGAAGTAAAACTTATGTGTTGTGGACCTTGAATGAATCAAGTTGAATCATTCCCCACATATGTGTAGTTAGCGCAGAATCTTGTATATATTCTAGAACTTGAAGCTCGGAAAGAATCAAACTGACTCTGTGAAGTTAGAGGATGACAAATTTAACTTGAATCACATTCATGGACACTGGACGGTGGCCAGAGCGAGGCATGACCAGGCGTGAACGCACATTGTACGATTTGAGCATTTGTCGAAAGTTCAGTTCGAAAGCTCAGTTCATCTTTATAAAAGCGATTAATAACAGAGCAGGAAGAAAGGGTTCCTAAAGCGAGGGTTATTTCCTCGCCACAGAATCCAATGTGTGATCCCGATCTGTTTTCATCACAGTGTGAGAGAGGAACATCCAACAACGCCGAATCAGTTTTTCAAATCATTCCACGAAACCTGCCAAATAAATGAGCATATCCAGGACACTGACAGTCTTACACAAGTGACCTCCTTGTTACTCCTCCCGCATAAAAATCACCCAGATACGTGAGCTGTATATGTTGAGACTTTAAATGACACATAACTGGCCCGACTAATTGATCCAGTGGGGCTTAAATTCGGCGAGAACTTGTACTCGCATACTGTAGCATTTTATTCAGTTCGTACCGGCCTGTGACCTGTGGCCTAAAAGTACGAAATTCAGTTTTCGTACTTGGCCTCAGGAGACCGTGACATCCCCAAAATTTCGTACTTTCGTTGGAAAGCGCCAAGAAAATTCTCAATAGCATGTACAAGAGTGGATACTGTAAAAATGCTTAGAATTGTCCAAACTGCTGAAATCGGAACCCCCGATGAGCCCCTGTGCCCAAAACGGCACGTCGTGGCCAGGAAAACAGGTGCGCGCAACCGGTAAGCCGAAATTTCGATTTTTTGGGTGATTTTCAGCGATTTCGTGACATTCTGGCGGGTTTCGTACTCGACCCCAGTGACCCGTGACACGTACGAAAATTTTCGTATTTTTGAAGCCCTGTGACGCGTGACATACGAACTGAATAAAACGCTACAGTATTCCAGGGAGCTGGAGCAATTTTGCGTCCAGTCTTCATTCGAAATAATTTTGGGGAGAAATTGAACCACCTTCTATAAATGGATGAGAGCGTTGAACCGTGGAGAAATTACTATAAATGGTGGGCCCGATCGGTGACCCACCCACCCCAAAAGTGGTGACGAGGCCGGATCGACGATCGAGGAGGAGGGAGAAAAGCGGTGACCGACAAGCCAAATGATGCTCGGCACGAGGCTAGCGGAGTTTGAGGTTATTGATCGGGAGCCCAAACTGGGAAGTGACCCCGTCACCGAGGAGCGATCGGTCACCCACATGCTAACCATGGTCAATCAAGCACTGGCATGTCCCCAAATGTGAGCGGACCGAGGATCCGCAATAGACAAAGCAAGAAATGGTAATGGAAGCAAATGACAAGATCCACTCATGGTAAGCACTTCCAAGAAAGGAAATGAAATCACGTTTATTTACTTTTAAGGAAAGCATTCCACCACGATGCACCATACGTCACTTTAAAAAATCGAGGTCGGTTGGCGCTGACGGACCGGCGTAAAAACGAGTTTAAAAATAAACTGTGAAGCCCGCTGCGCGGCAAAGCCCGCTATGTAAGTTCAGCAATTGAATTAGTCTACAATCCAAGTCATATTCAATCCTCTCAGTGATGTTCGCCTTCAATTGGAATACTAAAGCCCTCTGGGCACCCCTGGTACCTCTCCAGACCGGTACTGTCCACATTGTCCACTACTGCAGATATCCGAAAACCCTAACCAAAGTGGACCTGTTCTTACATAATCCTGAGAGAGAACAGAGTCTATTGTGGGAACCCATTGTTATCAACGCGATTTCAATAGAATACATTCTAATAACTGCTCAGTGTAAATAGTATAGCATAGAACAAATCTTCAAGTGTTGCGCCTGTGAACATGAATCTTTGAAGTGTACCCTTTTGAAGCTATTGACGCAGGACGAATTATATATGTCCCTCCTCTGCAATGACGCATCGCAGAACACGATATCGCCGAATTTGATGACTGTACCCTTGGGAGCCTGTGGAAAATTAAGTGAATGTCGCAGTCAGTCGATAGCGGACCAGTGCACTCACCAGTACGATGTCCTGAGTACGGTTCTGCTCAAGGACAATGTGGATATAACAACCGTGGGTCCCATTCCTTACTGTGGAGATTGCGACTCATGACTCCCGAATCTACAAACGGGTGACTAGATTCAAACACTGTAACCGAGTGTGACTGGTAAAATTGTTGATGGTAAATTGTCCATGTAAGTGACCTCGACCCTGACGATGTCGACCACATAGGGTTCAGGTTGGTCTCTTATAAACAGACGCTACAACAATAGAGTGCTCGTACCTCGCATGTAGGTTCAGGTTCGTACTCCTGGGTGCTGCTCTTCGCAGTCAGAGTGACGGAGGTGAACAGCACAGATTCGACGGGCCCGCATCATCTCCGCTTATTACGATCTTGTTTTCTAGAGAGTGTTGAGCGGCGGTACTAAAAGTAGCAAAATACACGCACTCAAATCAAAAGTTTGGCCCTGGTGTTCCAGCACTCGTATCAGGGTGAGCAGCTGCATGTCAAACCGGATGCAGAGGTCCTGTCCCATAGATCTGTTGAGTCCCCACTCGGGCTTGGTAAGTGTCATGGTATTTTATCGATACTGATGCGGTGTGGGTATTAAAAACAAGAAAGACTTGGGACTGACCGCATGCGTCACAAATCCGAACACGGTGAAGCGAATGGGGGTCGGATCCGGAGTCGCCCATTTATGAGCGGCCAGGCCTTTTTCGCTGGCAATCCATCGCCAGCTAGCATCATATCTTGAAAGAGGTGAACGGTGTTCGGCCAGGAATTCAAGAAATGCGCGGAGCATGTGGATGCGTATGGCAGAAGGCATTGTTTCAGGGGTCAGCGCCTATTGCGTTTGTACATCGTTGGCCCTAACTGTTAAAATCGAAGAAATCAGCATTCGATAAGATAAGATTTGTTATGTGTGTGGTATAACTTGGGTAGCCATGTGTCTATCGTGATGTGGATCTATAGACACGCAATCAACTCAGTCCATGTTCTTGTACATAGCGTCTACCTTTACAACATCTAGTACCTGTAACTGGCCAGTATAAACATCAGGGTCCTCGCATACGGACAATTTAAGTGTATGCCAGATTTCAGAATATCCAGACAGCTGGTAAGTAACACAGGAGCGGTCAGCACGTCCTGTTTTTTTTTACGAGAGGGGATTAGATCGAGTGGCGGGTGAGGGACGAAGGGATGATGTAACGGAAGGGAGAGTATCTCGTTCAATCTATGCGGGAGAAGGGATAGGGCGACATTCGGAATGAGAAAGGCAATGGTTCAGAGTTATATTCAGAGTTAATTTCAGAGCTATAAGGGTGCACATCCATGGACATGGGTCTGTGAACGTGGGACACTAAAAATTCGGATGAGCGAGGATACGTGCAAAATTGGTTAGAAATTCTTACTGTAACTGGCTGCAGATCCGGAGGGCGCGAGCGCTGAATACACATAAATTAGCGATATAATATTATCACCAATAGCCAATACATACACCCCGATGCAGGCATCCGAGTCTGCCCAACAGCGAAAGCTGCAGCGACGACGGAAGCAGGTGAATGCGCCCGATGTTGGTCTCAAATACGGTGAACTTATTAAATGCTGGAATAAGAATCACACTCACTAGAAGAGATAGGATGAGCAGGGTCTGATACAAAAAGCCACTCATCGCAGGTGCTGTCGAGATGGTACCCCAAACCGAGCAGAGAGTCGCAGAGAAAGGCAGCCTAATCTGGCCCGAGTACGATGTCAAATGGAGTATGCTCAGCCGTTTGAAGTGCCAGAGGAAAAGATATGGCATGACGGCCGCCAGCTAGTGTGGTGACCAACAGGGACGAGGTACAGGTATCACTAAGCAAGAGGTTTCGAAAGCGAGCAGACAATACAGATCGAGGGGACGTGCTGGACGAAAGAGGTGGCACTTGCAGGCCGTTTAGCAATATGGGCATGATAAATGGGGTGGGGGGGAAGAATTGGGACGAGGGGATGTTAACGACAAATCGACTTTAAAGGACGATCATGTAACATATTTAGAGGAGTTTGATCAACAGGTGTTCATCTGATGGTAGTAACTTAATGTAACCTTTTATAGTAGTCATTAGGGTTATTCACAGTAGCCTTTTTGACGTCCTTTTTTACGCCCTTTTTCTTGTTTGGCACATAAATGTAACCAAGTGACCTATAAAATCCAGAAAAATTCACCCGAGTCCTTTTTGAACACCTGAGGTGCTATGTGACCTTTAAGGAACCATAGGAGTACTCAGACTGCATGAAATGGATAAAGGGAACCAAAAAGGGAGCCAAAAAGGGACGAAAAAGGGAGCTGAAAACCAGGGTGTTCACAGTAGCCTTTTTTCGGCCCTTTTTCGCTTCCTTTTTTTTTTTTGATTTCATCCAATATCGCACGTTGGACCTAGATTTTTTGGATTTACACCCTTTTTGCATGTTGAAATTGAAAAGGGGGAAAAAACCCGGAGAAAAACGGCAGGAATACAAAAAAGGGAGAAAAAAGGGAGCGAAAAAGGGAGGAAAAAAGGCTACTGTGAACAACCCTATTACCATAAAAGGAGAATTTTTAGATACGGGCTCGATCATGTTTTTGAAGCAGGTACAAAAACCCACTACTGTAGTATTACGTTCAATTCGTAAGGCCATTTGGGGTGTGACAACGCTTACGAACCGGACCTTTCGTATGACACCCTGGGACATGTGTGACTTACGAAAAAATTTCGTTTTTACCCCCTTTTTTTGACCCAAATTTGGGCAAATTTCGGGTGACTTCAAGGGACCTTTCGCACAGAAACCTTGTGACGCTGTGACTTACGAAAATTTTCGTAGATTTTTGGGCGTGTGACATGTGACCATACGAATTGAACGTAATACTACAGTATATACATAGCGGGCATAAATTTTTAAGACTCGTAACACGCCACTCTCAGCTTACCGCCACCGCACTCGACGTACAACACACCGAATCGCCCCCAGCGCACCCGGGCTCGCTGCTAATCAACTCAGGGGGAGTCGGTGAGAGAAGGAAAATGATGAGGCAAGGGAACATTGTACCCCGAAAATAACACGGATCGCTTATTCTGGGCCGTTGAATGTGTTCAATGCTTGAATGGTTCAATGTCTCGTAGACAGCTGTTTATGCCTTGGTGTTGTGTAATTTCAGACTCATATTATTCCGGTGCATCGAAATCATAGTATATTTGACTTTAAGGTACACGACACTAGTGCTAGCAAGATTAGGCAGATTCCGGGTGTGCAGAGGTTGGACTGGAGGTAGCAAGGGCGAGGCTACCCCCTGAGGTCGATTAGCAGCGAGCCCGGGTGCGCTGGGGGCGATTCGGTGTATTGTACGTCGAGTGCGGTGGCGGTAAGCTGAGAGTGGCGTGTCCCGATTTGGACATTGATGGCATGTCACGTGTGTTGATTTGTGTGCGCGATCCAGAGATCGCTTACCTCTTGTGTCCTTCATAACTTCTCACATATTTCTTCCGGCGAGATTGATCACCTGCTTCAGCTCAATGCGGGTGATGCTAGATTGTCCCTCCGTCGTCTTCACTCCATTTTCAATGTACCTTCAAATGGTCGCATTTCAATGTACCATGCATCAATTCGGGATTTCCTGGGCGATCCAACCCGTCAGGCGAACTCGGCGTCAGCACTTTACAGCGATGCATGGAGCTGGCGCGCTCAGTTCTCAATGCTCATGCTCCTTTCCCGCACATACAATCATTCCATCAACCAGTCACGTCCAAAATATATCGAGTATGTATCTATGTTCCCGATTGAATGTGGTTAAACGAACAATGTCTGAGGAACCATGTTATTTCCAGGAGGCTTATCAGCAGCGGCATCCGCTATCTCAATTCTTCCATCCCACCCGTTGCGGATCTTGTTCCTCTCATTCGGTCCATCAACCCAGATTTCTTGTTTTACTGCAGTGCAGATGAAGTGCGCCAAATGACGGATTGGTTGAGAGCAAGTGCACAGTTTAATGTCCGCCCAATGATGATTCACATTAAGCTCAGAAGATGGAATGGACGGCTGCTAGCGGGGATCTATGAAGCTCGGCTTGGAAGGTTCGGAACCCACTGACCCCGTGTCATTTGATCTGTTCTCGCGGTTTCCTCAACTGCTAAAAGTCCTCCAGGCGTGGCAGATGTGCCGTACTCCCTGGTATAGATATGGTTCACCCAGCCTCTTTGCTATCAGCTTTCTGTTGGACCTTTCATGGAACGAGATGTGGCGCGCATTCATTCGTCCACTTAAAGAGAATCATGCACCGCTACAGAAGTTCTTCGCAGCTGCCTACGCGGCAGAACCGTGTCCAACATTACGCACGGACCTCGGCCAGGGATGTTTGCGGTTACTGAAAGAAGTCAACAACGGTAAATTGCCCCGGAGATGTCAGTCAAGGAACATTACTCGCTGGGTGCACAGGATTTAATTCCTCTTTGACTCCATGTGCTTGACTCCATACCATGGGGTGAACTGATCGCAGAATCATGCCGGAAATGTGCCGAGTTGTTCCGGGATTTCCACCGTCCCTACCTCCCAAGTGGTGACCTTCTCCAGCGCATGCATTTCATCTCATCACTCAGAGTGAGTCTCTCGTAACTTGCCTCGCAAGGGAATCAACTCTCATTCCTCTCTCCCCGGTTCAAGGCGTTTCCAGAACCGCCACTAGACGTCATCTGCACCTGGGAAGGCGATCGAACCGTACAAAGCAACTAGATGGAAAGCAGGCACTGGCAGCTTGTTTACTATTTACTGTATCAGTTCAACCGAGTGTTTAGCCCATGTTACAAGTTACCGTGGCTCTCTGTGCGATGGTGCTTCAATTCCACAGCTTTTTCACAATCGAGTTACTATTTTAAGTATGCTAATGAGATGGCTCGCACACCCTCATGTACGCTCTGCACATCCAGCTCCAGTCTCGGCGCTTCTTCGAAAGTCAAACCATCACTGACCTCATTAGTGGAACATTCCGCCTATCACTTTTGGGATTAGGCTGGGGGGCTGAAAATAAATAAAAATAGATAAGAAGCTCACTTCGTCGAAGGACGCTGTCGATAGTGGGAATGTGAGAAACAACGGGCCCCCGGGGGCGAGGTGCGGTGATACGAGACTGAGACGTGCAAAACTTGTGCTGGGCGATATGACGGGGCCTTCTACCCAAATATTCAACTAGAATCTGGCCCAACTCCATTGAGAGGGGGCATATTACATGGGCACACGGTGTAGGCAAGGTGTAGGTATGTAATATGTGAGCTTTGACAAAGAAAGTTTTTCTGCATCTGAAAGTTGTTTTCCGCACACGAAAAGTTTTCTTCGGATTTGAATTTTGCAACATTTGGACCATCATAAAAACATGGATTGTTCATTACCGATTTTATACCATTTTTCACCCCAGGTTATTCAGACTTTTACTGTCTTTTTCTCAGTGCAAATAGTAATGAAAAAGGTTTTAATTTTTTCACCATCATTTTCAGCCCCAAACTTGCATGAATTATTGGTGTTCCTCTTCCAGGAAAAATCATGAATTTTGTTTCAAATTTGTCACTTCAATTCTGATTCAAAAAAGTACTGAAAAAGATTTCAAATTTTCACCCACTTTTCCAGTGAAAAAGCGTGAAAATAATGGACATTTTTCACCAGTTTTTCCACTGAAAAATTCGAAATGCTCAACCAGTGTGAGTCGCGGCAACATTACTGTCAACTAGGATCAGCAAGAATTCTCACCTGGTGGACATAGATGGCACTGGTTGAACATTTCAAGTTTTTCAGTGAATAAATTGGTGAAAAATGTCCATTAATTTTTACACTTTTTTCACTGAAAACATAAGTGAAAAACTTATACCACTTTTTTTGTTTTCAAGGTGAAAAATTTGAAACAAACCAAAAAGTGCTGTAAAAATTTTAAGTTTTTCACTTGCTTTTTCAGTGAAAAATGTGTGAAAAATAATGGACATTTTCACCAATTTTTCCACTGAAAAATTCAAAACACTCAACCAGTGTGGTGGTGGAAAGAGAAGAGGAGCAATGCAAGTGACATCGGCTGATATGCTGAGTCAAATAAAAGAAAATGTCATTCACGCGAGGTTTGAAACTATGCACGGCTCTAACCTGTAGATTGTGAAAGCCGAGTCGGCAAAGTCAATAACCGAAAAGCCCTACAAAAAATCTAATGAATTTGGGTTTTGGAGACTATATTTTGACCCTACACACCTCCTATCATGATTACACGACTGCTCGGGACCTAATGAAAAACCGAGCACTTTTTCCGGCTTTGGTTGATCAAGAACCAGAATTACTTAAACATAATTACTCGTAATATATATTGCAGTGTGGGATTAGCAGCAGGTTCAGAGGTTGATGCAAGATTGAATTGGGTTAGTTGTTGGTTACATACTTGACCGCAGCAGCTACAACAGCCACAGTCTTAATATCTGGTCCAACTTCAAACGGAGACAAATGAAAAGAACTTGATGTCCCACAGCATTGAAATAGATTGGCGGAGCACGATCCGTGATCCTCAGACGTTCGTTCAACCCACTTCAGATCCGGAAGCGGCCGAGCTGCATTTTAAAATGGAGATGCAAGTGTCAAAATCTGATGGCAACGGTTCAGGTGTCGGTTCAATGACTGTGGAAACTCTCACGAAAAGTGACAGTTGATTGTCCGCCGTGTGAGTGGAGCTACGCGCTGAGAGCGTGATGGGGTCACGGAATTTGGCACGGCTTGGCCGAAAATCACAAGTGCAAACACGTTTCGAGAATCCATCCCTGAAATCATTTATGCAAACGCCTGTAATGGCGCCACACGTTGTTGAGTCCGACAGACAGCCTGAGGCAGGATAGCTGTCAAATTTGCAGCAAAACTCCGCCAGCGTCAAGTAGGCCTCAGGCTGGGTAGGGCCGCGGTTGGCTATATGAGATAGACGGACATGGCCAGGGATGACCATGGTAGAGGGAAGGACCGATAGCGCGACGATTGGCTAGTTTAGGGTTGCGGAAGAAACTGAGGGTACCACAAAGCCGGTAAGTTACCATCCAAAATTTTCGGAGGGTACAACAATCGTAATTTACCTTTTTTGCGGGGCATCACGTGCTTGAAACACGCGCCTTCTTCTCGGTCAAATCCTCGCTGTTTGCCAGCAGCAATGAGTCCGGGAGGTCCGTTCTTGTGAGTAAGACAAACGGCGACATCTTCAATTTTTCTCGTACATGTGTTTGTACGGCTGGCAGGACATCTTGGTACTGATGCCAGTTTTTAAGCCGGCTCGGGTCTGTGGCGGCTGGCGGGAGGCGGGGTAGTCATTGGTGCGGGAGACTTGGCGGGAGAGTTTTAGGTGCAAGTTTCGGGATCAAGATGGGAGCCTGATGGCAAGCACAAATTTTCTTACAGTCACCCGATCAGTAAGTGCGAATCAAATATTGTTATGTAAATGGTATCCTGGTTCTTCTCCGTCCGAGCAATATATTGACTCTCTTTATGGGGAGTCCCGAGGGCCCCAAGACATGCAGTAAGACAGTCTCAGCGATTGAACATGTGACCGCGGGTCTGGGATGTAATATACCAAGCACTTTTGACCTCCCGACAACAAATAGGTAAATTACATGCCACGTGACCGCGGTAAGTTACATTTGCGCGTTACTACCTGGTTTATTCCGCAACCCTAGGCTAGTTATGGCGAGCCGGGGCTAGGCGTGGCTGGTCGAGCGGGGCTCGACTAGCCACACGTGGCTATGCTGTTGGAATAACAACCGAAACACCCGCGCACTGTCCAACAGCTGTATGAGTGCCGAGGCGAAGACTCACCTCCGCGACAGCATACAGCTGTATCTACAGCTTTCACTCCCTTCGACTCATCCATCTTGCGCCTGCTGTCTCATTTCCCACATATCCTGTTCTGTGTTGAATAGCTGTTGAATAGCTGTTGAGTTCTTTTTGTATAAGTAGCGGATTAATTCTATCGAAACCTCTGCGCGTTTGCAGAGGGTCACCGAGCTCCGCTTCGTCCCTAGGCTCAAAAACCAACATATGCCGGCTAGTTGCACGTGGTCGGCTAGATCCGGCGGGATGGGGCGCGGCTAGAATGCAGTGATGCCGATCAAAGTTTAATTTCCGCGGGCATCGCTTCGTGGGGCTGTTGCTTGGGCTGTTGAGTGACAGCTCAGCATGCGGTACTCCCATTCATATAAGAAGCAGGGTGCTAGTCTCGCCTCTCCCCTGATTTCCACCGCCTCAGTAGCTCCACAAACAGTGAGATGATCTCTGTCTCTACCCATGAACCACAGCACTGACTTGACCAGTCTTACTAAATGTCTATCAGGTCCGACTCACTGTCTCGTTCCGATAGTGGTGCCAAAACCAACCTCTTGGGGGATGAAGTGAGTAAAAAAAAAATTATTATTTCTCATGGGAAGCTGAAAATCATACGCAGAAGATGTCGGTTTTTGATGCAGAAATTGCGAGAGGCTTTCAAACCGGGCAAAAGGACAATGTAAGGATTATTTTGTTCCAATTGCAAGTGGCCTGACTATGACAGCCAACTTCAATTCCAAATAAGGCTGCATGGCAGGAGCCTGGTCTAGATGTCGGTGCCAGCTCTGCTAATGATACTTTGGTGAGTTCATATGATATGCTGTGAGCTAGGTGGTAGAACTAAAATCTCATATAAGAGCCTTTTAGATTTGGAGCCAAGGTGAATAAATCTCTTGACAAGCACAACCTTCAGACTGACAGGTATCTCAAAGTAACCTTCACCAAGAACTGCAAAATCACCGTGGAGCCATAACACTGACCCCAAGAGGCCCAGACCAAGCTCAAAACCGGTCTTCCCTGGCTATGTCTTTGATGGCACAATATCACCAGTCTGGACATCTACAGGACTTCGAGGAGGCATTGCAGAATCAGCGAGATGCAGTAAACTTGACTCCAAAAGGAGATCCCAACAGAGCCCATCATCTATCCTTCCTTGGTGTTTCCTTGACAAATCGGTATCTACAGATAGGAGACCTCAGAGATATAGAGGAGGCACTGCAGAGTCACCGAGAGGCTGTGATCCTAACTCCAGAAAGAGACCCCAACCAAGCACAGCATCTAGAGGACCTTGGTGTTTGCTCTATATATCAATATCTGAAATTTGGAAAGCTACAGAACCTTGAGGAGGCACTGCAGAGTTGCCGAGAAGCACTAAACCTGACCTTGGATGGGGACTCCAACCGAGCACGGTGCACGAAGAACCTTGCAATTTCCTTAGCACACCGATATCGAAAGCTTGGAGAGGTATGTGACCTCGATGAGGCACTGCAGACAGCACAGGAAGCAGTAAACCTGACACCGGAAGGGAACCCCGACTGTGCACAACATTTAGGGGACCTTGGTGCCTTGTGGGCAGATCGATATCAAAAGCTGGGAAATCTGGATGACCTTGAAAAGGCACTCAAAATTAGCCAAGAGGCACTGAACCTGACTCCAGATGGGGACCCCGACCGAGCATTCCATCTGACAAATTTGGCCATGTCACTCACCGATCGATACCGGAAATTTAAAACTCTGCAAGACCTCAAGGATGCCCTGCGCAATAACCAAGAGGCAGTGAGGTTGACACCACAAGAACACCCTGACAGAGCCCATCGTTTATATTGCCTTGCTTTCTCTTGTAATGATTGGTATAAAGAGAGAGGAGATCTCAGAGACCTCCAGGAGGCACTACAAAGTTGCCAGGAGGCAGTGAATCTGACTGCAGAAGGAGACCCTCATAAAGCAAAGCGCCTGCAATTGTTGTGTGTCATTTTCATGCATCAATATACAGCCATGGAACAGCTTGAGGATATCAATGCTGCAATTCAGTGTGGCCAAGAGGCAGTGGACATAACCATGAAATGCCACCCTGACAGGGTAGGCCAGACAATACTCCTAGCTGCAGTCTTATTGCTTCGATATCACAAGTCAGGAGACCTGAAAGACCTTGAGGCTGCACTAAATAATAGCCTGGAAGCAGCACATTCTCAAGAGCTCCCTAACGGAGTAGACCACGTGGAATTCCTCAATTCGCTTTTCAAAGATCATTATGAGAAATTAAGACGGCTGGAAGATCTTCAAGTCATGCTTCAGACTCGTCAAAAAATCTTAGATCTGACTCCAACAGGGCACCCTTTGCGAGTACAGCGGCTGCAGAATCTTGCTGCATCCTTGATAGAGCAATATGAGATGGTGGGGGAACTGAAAGACCTTGGGGAAGCAGTGCAAAGGATGAATGAAGCAATTGATCTGACACCACAGGAACACCCGGAAAAAGCAAGACATCTGAAAGAACTTGCAGTCACTACAGATAGATATCAAGCTTTGATTACTCTAAAGAAGCTTGAGGTCATAATCCAGCAGAAGCAACAGGTCCTTGACTCAATTCCAAAGGGTCATCTAGATAGACTGGATTGCTTGAAAGAGCTTGCTGGGGTGTTTACAAATATATATCAGAAGTCAGGTAGCCTCAAAGACCTGCAAGCTGCAGTCCGGACAAATCAGGAGTTGGTTGACCTGGTCCCAGCAAATCATCCAGACAGAGCCCAGTATCTTAAAAACCTTGCTGTGTCTTTCACAAATCGATATCGAAGGTTCGGAGATCTGAAGGATATTGAGGCTGCTGTACAAATAAATCACGAGGTGCTGAGCTTGACGCCAGAAGACCACCATGATAGACCAGGGAGGCTGCAAAACCTTGCTGCATCTTTGACAGATCGATATCGAAGGTTGGGGCATGTGAAGGACCATGAAACTGCCATACAATACAACCTGGAAGCGGTGCATCTGACTCCAGAAGGGGACCCTAAGAGAGGAAATCATCTGGCAGCTCTTGCTGAAGTTTTAACAGATAGATATGAAAGGTTGGAAGATCTAAAAGATCTCGAGGCTATCCTGGAAATCAACCAAAAAGTGGTCAATACAATTTCAGACAGCCATCCTCAGAAACCAAGTCACTTGCAAAGACTTGCCACATCTTTTGCAATTCGGCATCATAGATTAGGTGACCTTAAGGATCTCAATACTGCTCTACAGATAGACATAGAAGCAGTAAACCTCATACCACATGGGCACCATACTAGAGCACGGCACCTGCAAAACCTTGCTGTATCATATGCAGCTAGATATCAGAAATTTGAAAAGCAAGAGGACTTTGATGCTGTCTGTCATCACTATGCGGATTCATTCAGGATAACATCTTCCACTCCAGAATTTTCTTGGCATGCAGCACCTGACTGGGCTTCATTTTTCCAGAAATACAAGCCCCAAATGTGCCCAACTGCTTTTGAAACTGCCTTTCGCTTACTCCCTGAAATTCTTTGGATGGGTCATTCTATAACTATACGCCATAGCACCATCCAAAGACTCAATATTGCAGGGGTCACTTCAACTGCAATTCAAACTTGCATCAAATCAAACAATCTTAAATCAGCAGTAGAGATTATGGAGCAAGGACTGGCTACCATCTTTCAGCAAATGCTTCAATTGAAAGCAGATGTTGATGAATTGCCCCTCCAACAAGCAGAGACTTTTCGAGACCTTTCATCTCAGCTATACAATGGAGGATCAGCAGATTCAACAAAGGTTGTCCTTGATAGAAACAACCTCCTAGCACTTATCCGAAAGCAACAAGGTTTTGAATATTTTCTTCTCCCAAAACCCTACAGGGCTCTTTGCCAGGCATCCAAAAGAGGTCCTGTAGTTATTCTGAACAGTCACAAAGACTATTGTGATGGAATTATTATTCCGCATCCTGATTCTCAACCATTCCATGTGCCTCTTCAGAAAGTAACCCTGAATATGCTCAAAACACAAAAAGAGGAACTCAAAAGGCTACTTGGATGCTGCAACATCAGAATCCGAGGACAGTCATCATCCTCCAGACTTTTTGGCAGACAAGAACTATCCTCAACCAAAACAACCCAAGAGCGCTTTGAAGAGCTGTTAGACTGGCTCTGGAAACATGTTGTTGGCCCTATCTATACAGCCTTAAAACAGGTAAGTGAAAATACAGTTTCTGCTTGCTGTAGACTAACATTCTCTATAGAAAGGTATCTACAGTGGGAGACTTTGGTGGCTACCAACTGGCGCATTTACAGGGCTGCCCTTGCATGCCAGCCCTCCAATAGATACATTTATCCATTCCTATACTGCAACATTAGGCTCCTTGCTGGATGCATATGCTAAGAAACCATCCAGTAGTAATCAGCACAAATTTTCTATTGTTGGAGTAACCCACACCGGTCCTGGGAGGATAAATTTGCTTAAAGGAGTTGAGGAGGAAGTGGAAAAAATCACCTCTGCAATCAAGGCACCCTATGTGCGTCTCGATGGGGAGGAAGCAACAGTTGATGCTGTCAAGGTCCAGCTACAGGATGCCTCTTGGGCACATTTGGCCTGTCACGGAAGTCAAAATCTGGCCGACCCGAAAAAAAGCCATCTCCAGCTATATGGAGGCATCTTGGACCTAGAAACAATCCTTCGGATGAATCTCTCAAATGCACAGGTTGTGTTTCTTGCTGCATGCCAAACAGCTATGGGAGATGCTGAACTAATCAATGAATCATTTCACCTTGGTGGAGGATTCATCGCTGCAGGTTTCCGAGGTGCTACCGGTACTATGTGGTCCATGAGGGACGAAGATGGTCCACTGGTTGCAGAAAAATTTTATTCCTACCTATTTCGCGAAGGTCGAACCCCTCAAGCCAGTGATGCAGCTGAGGCTCTACAGCTTGCAGTGAGGGAGTTGAGAAAACGAGATGCTTCTTATGAGCGATGGATACCTTTCATACATATGGGAATTTAATCTGTTGGTGTTCACCACCAAAATTTTGTTGTACAGTGTAACAGTAATGGCGATCAAACGGACCCTCTATATTTAGTGCAGCAGCTTGCACAGGGGGTATAAGCCACCGCTTAAAATCCATAAGCCGCAGATGCTTGCATGCTACCATGACCATTTTTCGATAGCAGACATTTCTACAAAGTCGATTTCTGAGAGTACCCCAAATTATTTTATTTCAGGACATTGAACAGGGAAACATATGGTTATCTTTGTACGTAGGAGCTTAGAATCACACAACATTCATGGTAGCATTTTATTTGAATGGATTCGGTTGAGAAATGAGCCCAAACCACCAGCGGCCATCACTTATGTCAGCCACGAGTATACTGTAACAAATTGAACAATGCAGAAGTAAGACTGTAAAGATGTCCAGAAAATCACCCAACCATGGTATGTAGTCTCAGCTGTTCCGGGTTTTTCCTTACAACAGTCTGTCTGGGTGTTTTCCCAACAATTCTTGCTAATAATGCCAAAGGCACCCACTTATATCGGAGGGTGCTGGCTGCATTGTACAGACCAAGAATAATGCCGAGAAAAATATTATCTGCTGGGTGGGCCACAACACTCCTGCTAAGTGGTGAAATATTCCTTGAAACAAAACTCTGGTACCACAAAGGCACCTCAAAGAGGCCCAATAATGTACAAGAATGTGCTTATGTTGCTCAGTGATCCTTGCAGTAACGGTAATATATTTCCCATTTTTCATGCTGTTAAAAAAATTATGCTGCTCATCGGGTTTGAACGTACAGCAAATCAAATCACATTACACATATACACGAGACAAACATGAGGTATCCCATCAATAAACGAGACACCTGCGGGTTACCCGCCGCTTATAAGTGTCTGCGGCTTATAGTTCCATAAGTGGTGGGACATGCCTCCTGTGTCAAGAAGAATATCTTCTTTCGCAAAGACAATAAACTGTTTGCCACCACCGTAGCCATTGAGGAGGCATTCAATGTGATAACTGCGGCAAATACTGCTCTATTGAGTAAACTTTTTAAAACGGAGTAGCCTGTTTAAACGACAACTGACAGAAGAGGATCCTGTGGCCCAGGAACCGCTTGTAATCGTTCGAATTGTGACTGATCAATGCAGTTCGTCCCTGGTACCCTCCACACGAACCAATACCTGTCATGGGGTGCACTTGTCTCAAGTGCGTGGAATAGTAACATCATCCTAGCTCTCAAGGACTACCGTTGAACCTCATTCGCCGTTTCTCATGATCATGATCACCCGGAAACCCATCCCAAGGTTCGAGAACACAAAGAGTGCTTTTCCGGATCTCGTTTTCAATAATGGATGCGCTGCATGGACTCCCGTATTCACTGCGTAAGACTTCCTTCCGGAGGTCCCTTTCGTTATTGAGATCTCTCTTGCAGCATCACTGCCAACCCGACGCTCCCATTTCTCATCGTCATCAACCCTAACAGTGGTCCAGGTAGCGCCAATACGCAACCTGACACCAACTATCAATCTTGCATTGCTAGCCTGAAATCTTCGATGAAACGGAGGCTACGACACAATTCGTGTCGTTGTATCAATCATATGCCACTTCTGCGCATAGCAGCCCATTGGGTTCCAGTGCCTTTGTCCGGCTCTTTGTTCTTCTACCCCGCGCTGGACTGATGTTTGTTGTTTCAGGTAATCTTCAACCCATGTGTAATACCCGTCACTGCTTCCTATGCTTTTGCGGATCTCGTCGTCTCAATCGAGAACTTTTACTCTTCGTTCAGGTATGCTATCATCTATTTCGCCACCTGAGCATTGGCTTACCGAATAATAGCCCGTCGCAACTAGTCATCAGCACAGCGGCTCCGGCGCACAAGCAGTCCGTCTTGCTCCATGATAGACTCTCGACGACTCCGTTGAGCTCGGTCAATCAGCTGTCCAGACAGTTTGGGATTGGCTACATCTTCATTACGAATGCTGAGTATACAAGTATCCCAAGCGATTGGGTAGGTGCTCTCCTTTCCATGACCTAACAGTCGAGCTGATCGTCCTGTTTTTAATTACAGCTGCCCAATCCTGAGATTTACTGCAGAACAAGACCTCAGACTTTCTATTCACTTGTACTATGACAGCTTGCTTTAACTACGTACCGTGTATTGGGCAGATTTTTTGACCTCTAGGATGCTAATTATCGACTGGACAATTTTCGCTACTATTTGACAATCTAGAATAATCGAAAACAGGTGTTTACCCCGTACATACAATGTCTCACCCGTCCGATGACCCTTTTCTTCATCTGGAGGGAAGAAAAAGTCGGAGGGAAGGGAGTCTGTTGGAGAGTATTACGTTCCAGATGTTGCAAAAATAGAAAGAGGGAAAAAACTGGGGAGGGAGATGGCATCCCAGTCCGCATCTGAGAGCTCTAAATGGCGCAAATCCCGGTTTTTAGCGACGAAGTTGTCGATAATGGAACGGTAATCGATTGCCTGCCCTGTACAAGGTGCCCATTGATGTTGCCCGAGAAAATGAATCCAAACTCACTGAGCATCTGGTGTGTCGAGGACCAACGAGTCTTGACATCGAGGATCAGCATCAACGCTACCTGGCCGAGCTCGAGCTGCCGGCGGTCAGAACCTGCCCCGGGCTGATATGCATGGAGGCGAGCTCCGGGTTCTGTGTGGCGAAGTGCTGTGAATGTGATATGAGATTGAGGGTGAGATTCAAGTCGCGCGGGTTGAGGTAAAGAAAGATGAAGAAATAGGAAGGAATGCCGACTTACAGCGACGAGGGCGTACAGCCATGCCTTATGCTCCAGGTTGAGGTTCAATAGATGAGAGGTTCGTTATTTTAATGAGAAGTGCGGTGGTTATGTCCCAACTGACTCGCAGGAATCATGCGAACAGTGACCACGACAGTGTGTAGTCCTATATTATGTGCTGTTCGATTCGATCAAGGTGCGCTTGAAAAGAAAGTGAGTATGTAAATTAGATGGATCCTGGAACAAAAAGAGAGCAAAGGAAACTATGTTCCGTTCATGGGCCCTGAGGGATTCGAACCCCCCACCGGGAATTTGTGGCTATAGACACAAGGAAACAAGAATATGGGTCATCCTGGGCAGCCCACAGACCCTTCGGACTATTGATTTCGGTTTTGAGTGAGATAGAGGGTTTTTTATGTAATAGCTCAAATATAGGTCTCGGGGGATCTGGTGAGCGGTGTGGAAGTGCGACTCGACGCTCTCGTCGCTATCGGGCTTCGGACCGGTTGTACGCGCCAGCCAAACACAGGAATATAACGTGTCGAGTTTTTGTTTTACTATTACATCCCATCCTTTGAGAACATTTTATTACTGAACTGATTTCCCACTGTCCCCTTCTCACAGACCCATTTCTCAGCTGTGTATTCCAAGATTCCCTTCTTACACCAGTGAGCGCAGTGTATCATTATTTCGACATATATTTCCAGGTCACACTCAGGACACCTCTTTTGAGCTTTTCACCATCTCCATGCATTCTCCGACTTACCTATTTTGATTCTACACAGATGTCTCATTTTATTCACTACGTACCGCCAACGCGACTGGTTGAACCACTTCGGGCATCTCAGACTACGCCGGGGATTGACTTCGAGGTGGGTAGTAGTCACCTTCGTCACTTTGTTACTTCGCTTAAACTCACGAAAGTTTGTCACTTTGATGGAAACCTCTGAAACTTCGTCACTTTGGTGAGTTCTCAGGAAAGTTCGTGAGGTGAACAAACCACACAAATCAGATGCATCAATCTGGCCATCATTTCCTTCTACCCCGTTTTCTTCGTATTGATACCCTGGCCTAACACTAACCTCTAACCCTAACCACTAACCTCTAATCTCTAACCACTCACTAACCACTAACCTCTGACCGTAACCACCTAACCCAAACCTCTAACCCCCAACTCCTAAACAGCTAACCAGTACCTAACCAGCCAACCTCGGCAAGCTGTTGATGCACATCACGGAGTGATGTGCCGAGGAGTCGCCGTTTGACAAGGCTGGAATACCAACTTACGAACTTTCACAGAAAGCCATCAAACTCACGAACTTTCACGAATTCCCATCAAAGTTATAAACTTTCGCAGCGCTAAGCGAAGTAACGAAGTGACGAAGATGGCGCGGACTCCTTCGAGGTGGATTGGGCACCCATCCTCGACGCTGTTGCGGGGCAGCATATCTCCCTATACATCTTTGCGTAGCTGCCGGATTGCTGGGACTGGGTTGACTTTAGCCACGGCTTTTCAACCATGGACTCTATTACATACACATTTTTAACTCATCATATTTATTATTTGTACTGGACCCACAACGGCATCTTCCCTCTTTGTCTCGTACCACCATGTATACAACTCATTTCTGAGCATTTTCATGCAAATCCACTCTCATTCAAGCATATCTGAGCTAAGTTCCATATGTTATTTCTTCTACTCATTGATCTACGCCTACTTTGATTTCTTTTCAGTTGATATCTTGTCACTGCTGTACGGCTCGGCACTGTCGCCTGCATGACCTGGACACGACCTCAGTCCCCCTCAGGACAAACCCTCTCTTCCACAGTGGTTGCGGAAGTTGTACAGCCAGCTACAGACTGTCTTCGTCCGTGATTCAGAACGGATATCGACGAATGAGATAAATATCAAATGCACTTTGCGTTCGATGAGGGGTTGAAGGGAATTTTTTAAAGAAGGCGAGTCATACGGACATTCCTACACGAGACTTTGGGTAATCGAACCCCTGCCAAATGGCACCGTTATCAGTGTTGGTGCTCGGCGTCCTACAGACCTTTTCATATCAAAGCCGTCCACCATGCACACCTGCAATCTCGTGTGCTCGCCAAGACAGTGTTCACTCAGGCATCGTTAAATGTACAAAGTGAATGCCATATGTTTTTACAGTGCACGCCGATCATACCTTCAAGTGAAAACTGAGGCGGAACAGCTTATGCACACATATCCACTGCTCTGTCGGCGCAATATGAGCATGTGAATCGACTGCGCCCTTCATCCAAGCGGACGGCATTTCGAGATAGATACCAGGTCATAATTGGGATTGGAATATTGGACGGAGACATGAATTACCACTCAAAATTTTGCCCAGAGCATCGGCACCTTTAAAAATCGAGCCAAAGCAAAGAGTATGGCGCCAAGAAACACCAAACCGGCTGAGCCACAACAATGAATACACAAATGCTGGTGAAAATGACAAATTCATACCTGAAAAGTAGCCCACGGCCTTATATCCGAGGCTCGTACTGGTGAGAAGACCCCCGAGGTGCGGGCCACACAAGCCTCCAAGCCCAAGCACAGCATTTACTGTGCCCATCCGCCGGCCAAGATCTTCTGTTCCTCCCATGGCGGCGACTGGGACCTGACCTAAGGCGCTAAACGCGCCGGAACACATCCTGCCAATAGCCCGTCAGCCACTATTCTCGAACGCAAAAGACATCGAGGAACGCACCCATAAATTATGCCTATGATACTGAGGGATGCCGCCGAGCTGCAGAATGGCCAGGCGATGGTGACAACCCCGATAATAGCTATCGTTTGGATGAGGACATTCATTGCGCCTGGGTGAGCTGTCAGACCCATATGACGACGAAGGACTCGATAGGTACCCAATCGATCTCCCACCCAGCCAAATCCCAAAGCGCCCAAGAGCGATGATCCATTCAGGATCGCTATGAGGTAAAATGCAAAATTTGAAGAAAGGCCGGATAAGACGGCGCTCGTGGCGATGTATGTCGCAACTGGAAAAATATGGGCACACCGACTCGGAGTTGTGTGTGCTACTTACCGGTAAAGGCGCCAAGAGGCGTGATGAGGCACGACAGACAATACACCGAAAACGGAGCCCTGCGGAACACGTGGAGGCCAAACAGACCACCGGGGGCCTTCTGAGGCGGCAATCGTCTAGTCAGACACTGAAACGATATCAGCGTGTCTACAGGGCAGTAGGTTCACAAACCAAATTTGCCATACTCAGTGTGAATATCAGGATGAACCCCATGATTCGTAATGTCCAAGTGAACCTATGGATGCGTCAGAAGTAACAAATTAGATGTCTGGTGAATGGATCGCACCCTACTCTGGGGAGAACTTGACGCAAGACTATAGGGAAGAACACTCCTCCCACCAAAGACCCACAGGACGCCACCCCCAGTGCAAGCCCACGCTTTTGCTTCCACCAGTGGGTAATGATGGTTGCACTCGTCCCGAAGGTTAACCCGCACCCCATCTTTGAATATAAAATTAATGACATAGCGCGAGAGATGTGAGCGAATGCTTATTCACCCCGATCATGAATCCCTGACACAAGAGGAAGTGCCAGTATACTTTGCAAACGGGAATGATGAACGTCGCGGCGATTATAAAGAGCGATCCCGTGGCGAAGGGTAGCCGAAAGTACCCTAGGTCAAAAAGCCGCCCGACAATCACACCGGGTGCGAAAATTATACAACGCTGAAGGGAGCTTCGTGGGTCGCGACTGAGGGGTGATAGGCCGCTTACCTGGACGGAACCAATCCATGCGCTGGCATGACTTCGTGAGCAGGAGTGTATGTAGTCCAAGATTGGAGAAGATTGGAGTAGTTACATTTGAGATGGAGACGAGTGGGGCAGGAGGACCTCTTGATAATATACCTGAAATATCTGATGAAACGTAAGCTTCGTCCAGACTGACTAACCGAAATAACCTACGCCCCAGGAGCTGATGTAACCGTAGCTGCGGAGGAGAGTAAGGAAGAGGCTAATGGTCACATTATCACGAACGTCGAGAAGAATGTCCAGAATGCCTGAAATTTCGATTAATTGTTGGAAACAAAAGAGATAGATTTCACACCCCAAAACGACGGCCCAGGCCCTGAGACCACCATCTGGAAACTCCTCCAAACCCTGGGGCGAGACAGGGCTAGGCAGTACCTCGACCCCATCTTCTCCATCCTTTTTCTCCAGATAATGGTTGCCCTTGAGGGGATAAATTCCCTGCTCGTTCGTTTCCAGGCTTGGAATGTCGGCTAATGAATTCATAGCGGAATTGGTGGATTCACCAGAGGGGGAACTGGAAAGTCGCTATCGAAGGCATCCAATATAAATGTCAATGCAGACTAGGCTGTAGCATATACGGGGGCTCAGTTAGATAATGCCATTCCAAACTCAGCTGACAGGAGCAGCCGGACTTCAATGAGGCAAGAATCACTGCATTCAGACCCCCCCATAGGCACAGATGTGCCCACCTTCACCGATCCCCGCCTATGGACTGCCCACCCAAGCCGATGTTGGTCTACCCTAATAGGCGTCGGCCGACGTTGGTCTAGCATCCCTACCGAGGCAAAGCCTGCCCACCTTGGTAGATCTTCGCCGACAGTGGTGTGTCTATCTTGGCCAACCTTGGTCAACCTTGGCCGACCTGGGTCCAGGTTGGTGTTGGTTGGAATGGTGGGATGGGTACAAACCATGTCAGATTTTGAATTTGGCTAACTAGGCTTAGCTAGGCTCATTGGCCCACGTGAGTCTATGTGTGCCTAATCCAGTGGGAATACCTAGACCAACCTCGGCAGGGATGGGCAGATGGATGGGCAAGGGTCGGCACACTGGTCTGCCTACACATCTGCCTATCAGGATCTAGCAGACCTGTGCCTACGGGGGGGTCTGAACGCAGTCACTGCGTTCCCACCCGTCCTAGACTCAGCTGAGACTAGGCGCTGTAGGTTGTGCCAGATGGAGTTAGGTCGGTGTAGGTCCCTACACAGCCCCCCATCTAGGCGACTACACGTAATGTCTGTCTGGCTTTACGGGTGCCGTGAAAGGCGGCTAGACTCAGGTCAGTGTAGATGAAGGTAGCTCATGGAAGGTGAGGCTAGTTCCCTAAACTCAGCTACACAGACCTAGACTTGCGTTTTAATGTTGAACATTTCCATCATCTAATATTCTGAGCAACTGCGTCCCTTCCCCCCTTTTGTAGGTGGCTACGAGCACCTGTTGCGACCTACACAGACCCTCCTGGACCTAGACCTACCTACACTGATCTAGCCAGAGCTAGACAGATCTCCACAGACTATGCTCTAGGCACCTAGACTCAATCATCGGTGTAGCCACTTCTAGGTTCCTACACTCAGGCTGAGTCTAGGAAGCGTCGGAACGCAGTGAGTGAATGGGACATGCGTGGATTCTGCGGCACCCAGATTGTGAAAGCCAGGATGCCGAAGGAAGTATTGCACCTCGTAAATCGCAATCAATGATAAGCAACAGACTTTCATATTGTGCATAGGGCATGAAGAATCAGTTCTTCTGGAGGTATTATAGCCACTGTTCGACGGATCTACTTACCTCTCAGCGTCCGGAAATTGACCGCCGCTACAAAGCGGCCGGAGGAGACACTTCCCACCTATATTTGGGAGGCGGCCGCACTGCCATGCCGAGACGGACATTCGGTGATGTACCACTGTGTTAAAGGTTTAATTGGTTTTCTCACAGAGTTATGTACACCTGGGGTAGCAATGAATCAGCTGCCGGCCCGGGAGGTTTTACCGATTGACAACTGGGATGTAATCTGATGCCGCAGATACCGACGAAGCTCGGGAATTCTTATCGCGCGGTCCTCTCGGCTTCCTTCGAATTCGGGCTTGGCCACAGATCTCGTAAGTATTCGCACGGGAAATTCCGTGGATTGCGCCCGACTGATTATCGTCGGAAGCGTGAATAGGAATTGCAAGTAGCGAGATTTGGATGAATGAATGAGCACTCATGATGGACAAACAAAGTGCAGCTAGTAGTGCCTCAGATTGGCCTCAGATGGACGAAGTGACAGGTCACGAATGTGCACGCCCCGGCCCCCGCTGAATCGAAGAGCTGAGAGGATCTCGAAGATAACCCACCTGATGCCCACGAAGATCCCTAGCGAGGTGGAGCAAAGATGTCGATGAGTCCGCAGTGGAAGTTGGGAGGAAGCAAGACCAGACGTTGGTCTTATTTGGCGTGATGCAGCGGCCTACCGGGCCGGGCTCTAGAAAAAGCACGCAATATGGGTTCCCCTGAGACATGACAGCCTTCAGTGGACTGGTGGACACCGGGGATTTTTACCTGGGAGGAGAGAACTCCTCCCGTACACTTGCGTACTCCGCTTGTGGTCAGGTCCCACGAGGTTTTACCGGAGGTCCAGCCATTCAAACAGCCGGCCAGTCTACAGTTTGCCAGCGTCTTGTATGATCGAACCCCTGGAATGATGTTGTGCTCGGTCGGCATCTTGTAGAATTCTGTGAGGATAACCACCCGCTACAGTACTACTTGTATGTCTTCCGTAAACTCGTTGTTCAGCCTGTGGACTATAATAAATCCCTCCCCCCTGAACACGTAGATATCAGACTTTCAGCTATAGAGAGAATAGGTTCACTGATTGTTGTCTACTGCATCACTTTGATGACCATCTGCCCTAAAATCCATTTTGTGAACATCACAAACAGGCTGGCTCCAGATCCCTCCATGCCCTGGTATGGCAGCTGGATACTTCAACTTCCTGGATGAACTTGTACTGGTCTATCTGCGAGGTTCGTGGTCCTTTCATACACAAAATAGTAATCAGTTGGGATGGCTGGTAAGAGAAATCCCATAAATCTAGGTGCCAAGTCAATTCATAGGGTATCCATGCCACAAAGTCAGCTTGTACTTTTGGCTTCCTAGGAGCTATTATGGCCTGTGTGGACTCGCAGTCTGGAGCTGAATCCAGCCTTTTTGTATAATATTTATCTGTCCTATGTCGGAGTTGCACCAACAGGTAGTCCTATCATACACACCGGCGAAAAGAATATCTTGACCTATGTCAATATGTTAGCAGAGAGTAGTAGATAAACTTGAAGAGAAATTAAAGCTTGCGGATTCTTAGTAATTTAATTGCGTGCAAAACCGGCGCGGAAGTAGCCGCAATCAGAAGCCCTCTTAGGACTCGCATATTTATTCTTTGTCCGTGAGCACTGAAATTATTGCTGAAATATCAACTTTCAACAGGCGGATTGACCTAGGTCAATAGCTTTTCTTTCCGAAATTTACAATAGTGTTTGTTTCAAACGGGATATTATCCTAGGTCAATACATCACTTGAAACAAAGATTTTTGTAAATTTTAGAAAGAGAAAGTATTGACCTAGGTCAATAGGCCCATTGAAAGTTGATATTTCAGCAGTCCTTTCAGTACTCATGGACAAAGAATAAATATGTGAGTCCTAAAAGGGCTTCTGATTGCAGCGACTTCCGCGCTGGTTTTGCATGCAATTAAATTACTAAGAATCTGCAAGCTTTAATTTCTCTTCGAGTTTATCTACTCTCTGCTGTCATATTGACATAGGTCAAGATATTCCTTTTGCCGGTGTGATAGGAAATAACCTGTTCAGGTTGTATACCTATATTATGACAGTTCGAGCATGACATGCTCGTCAGTGTCTGTCTTTCCGATGAGGTTTGAGTGCAGTGAACACTCCTTCGACACAGTCATAGGGACAGGTACTTCAGCCCTTTAGTCAAATATTCAGTGCTTCAAGGTTCCGAGGAGCTACATGTAGTTCGTAGGGTATGTAAACCCACCACAGCCACCTATCCAACCAATATTCCAATGTCCAGAATTCCTTGTACAAGTCCCTCTGTCCCTAGTGGTTCTCAAACATCTTTCTGTCTCCAGACTATCTTGATGACATCCAAACTCAAGCAACACAGACTTGTTGAGCCTTGCGCAATTCTCTGTGGTACTCAAGTGTCGAAGTCGTGTCCTCCAAGTTGCAAGGCCCTTTGGATATTGCCCAGCATCAGACTTTTGGCATTTGACTTGTGAACACACATGCCAAAGCTTTGCTTGCACCGCCGCCTGACACGTCACAGTAAACACACCTAATGTCTTGCTCTGAGGCCGCCGACTGCCAAGTCCTTACACCAGAGAGCGCGCAGATCAATGGTTTACATTAAACCGAAGAATAGCGAACAAGGATGGTAAGCCACATGCGTCGTTTCTACTATCATAGAACGATGAGTCAAAGAAAAAATCAGCTCTGGAGAAGACGGATCTATCGCCAGGACCACGACTCCTTGAGGTATACATAGGCCGTAGCTACCCAGCTGGCGCTGTTACAGGGGACCCCGCCACTGTAACCGTGACAGACTATCTCGTAGATAGCACAATGAATTAGCAGTGTCGTTGATGTGGTAAGCAGCGGTCGTCAGATACCACCCATTCGGGTGCGATTTTTGCGCATATCGGCACAGCTTATACCACGAGGACAGAAAATGGTCAAGAGCGAGACGCAGAAGTTCCCAGGTGGTTCGATCATGGCTGAGATCGATTCGGCACACAACCTGACAGTCTGCCTTTTCCAGCCTTTTGGCTTAGCAAACCCGACTAGGACGTCGGCGCTATCGGCTTTTCAACTTTTCACAGCGGGGCGATGGTGACTTGTCGCTTTCTTCCCGCTTTTCTAATCCACTAGCAATTAGTACAATGCAGTGCAGATGTACATGCGAGGGGTGCATATACTATCAGTCTCGTTGGATGCCAGTGTAAGCTCATTTCATGATCTCCCGCCTAATGCTCAGTCTGCACGACACCGCGAACAGGTCCTGGTCACTGCACTCCACATAGAGACGACGCGATGGGATTCCAAGCAGACGGAGGGAATATCACAGAGACGGTGCCGCGGACGGCGTGAAAAAGACCGTGTATGAAAACATGTACAAATGAATAATCTTTTCTCCACTGCGTACGCACTCCCATCCTATTCCTCCGATTTTTCTGCTTGATTGCCCGCAGCTGCTCACATTTGGTGCTCATTGTTCCTCTCGGCACGCACTCCCTCAACTCGGTCCTTGATGATAATAGGGCGTGTGTAAATCTGGCTGTACGTCTCCCACATACTATTCGCAAGCACATTATTCTCCCGGAAAGCCGTACTCTCTGTCATGAGCTCGGCCTGCACCGTCCGCAACCTGTAGCACGGGACTTGGCTGTTGAGATGATGCGCTGCGTGGAGTCCATCGTTGAGGGGATAAAAGAACCACCTCTGCCAAAATCCATCATTGGTCCTGGAGTTCCCGAAGTCCGTCGTCATATCCATCCCGACATGTTCGCCCAGCTCTGCCCACCAGCGTATGATGGGGAAGATCCCAAGCCACGGAATGACCTAGTACCATCCGAACTCGGTCCATCTGTCGGAGAAATGAACGGCAGAAAGCACGACGATCCAGTAAATGAGCTTCGAGGGATAGCAGCTGCTGTCCATCCAGAATTCGGTGAAGAGTGTAGTGATATATTCGCATTGGAACCTTCCCGTCCACATGAGGCCCAAAATGAGCCATGTCTTGCGCGATGTAGACATGGGGGTATCAGAAATAAACCCGTAGTCGATGAGCCGGACCACGTCAGAGTCGCGGACGGGATCGCCGAGATACTTGTGGTGCTCGACATGCAAGGTGCGGAATACCTGGAAAAATGAGCGGAAAATTGATTCGACTCCAACCTATCTTGGACGCCCTGACCAGGTTTCTCTTCGGGATCTTACCGTAAAAAAGGCGCCTTGGAAGGTGGATTTTATCATGGCGGGCTGAAATAAAACAGGGATTTCTGGATCATGTGGTGAAAAAAAGTGTCTGCCCGTCGGTCCTACCTGGCGCATATGGACTCATATGATAAATATGATCCAAAACTACTTCCAAGTTTCTAGGTCAAGCACCACATTATTGGCCGAGATACAGGGCGAAATTCACTTGGGGGTTAAAAACACGGTTTTCTGGGGCCTGTCACCTCACATTGTTCTTCTGTGGACATACATCTATATACCAGATACATAGGGGACGTTTCCCGCATCTTACCGCCGTGTGCCGCCGTGTCCATATTTTTGGGGGATTTCTCCGGGCAGAAACGCGCGAGATCGATCTCAGAAAGCTGGCAGCGTTCAAAGGTGATTGCGCACTGACCGTCTTTTGTCCCACTCCGCCCACCGATCAAAAGGCGTGGCACGCTCGGCAGAGTGCTCAACTAAGGTCCAGTAATATACGCGGAGCTAGCAACCGGCTGATCGGCATCGGTCGGCATTGCGTCTCAGCGGCATCCAGTGCCGAGGGAAAGGATTTCAATGGAATCCATCGGCCCCAGTAAGGTCTAGCTGAACTACATTGGATCCCACCGTATGTCGGTGGACCATCCTTCGGAGGCTCGTCCATTGTTTTCCACCGATTCTCACTGCATTCCAGTGTAATTTGGCGCGTTGGCGGCTCGTTCAACGCGCCGAAATACATCGCAATCCGGTTGGTTGCAATGGATCCAGGCCCACTGGTTTCCCATCATCTCCAATGTGAACTATTCATTCCCAATCACTGCGTTCCGACCCCTTGTAGACAGAGGGTCTGTCTATCCCTGTAGACCAAGGGTCTGTCTATCCCTGTAGACCAAGGGTAGACGAGCCCCTTTGTCTACTTATGTCTACATCATGTAGACACGGCTCATCTACATATGTCTACATTTGTCGACATCGGTCTACCTCGGTCCACGTACGTAGACCGACATAGACCGATGTAGACACACGTAGACTGATGTAGACAAATATACACTGGCACATACCTCGCCCAATTCTGAGGAACTGGATACATAAACTCAATGCAGAATGGGAGTGAAGACCGTGGTTGAGCTGCCCCATCCGGTAGAACAGCATTATGAAGTTGACCGAGGTATGTCTACGTGCGTCTACGCCATAGACGCACGTAGACATATGTAGCCGACGGGTAGACGGACCGTGTCTACGTCGCGTAGCCGCACGTACACCGACATCACGGCGTACACATACGTAGCCGGACGTAGACGAAGATCGACACACGTAGCCGCACGTAGACCAACGTACACCGAGGTGCGTCTACGTAGGGTGGGAACGCAGTGAATGGACTACAATGGCCAACTGCAATGGAAAACCAGTGGCTGCCGCTGGCTTTCGACGTGAACCGTCGGAATCCAGTGCTCACCACTCCTGGTTTCTTCATGGAATTGAATGTATTTGCGAAGTTTACCTCTCCCGCGGATGGGATTGCCATGTTTAGCTATAACTCGTAAAACCATATTTATCAATTGGATGGTTTCAGAGTTCTGCTGACAAACATTGGGAATGAAGGAAGACAAGCCATGCTTGAATTCACATGGATTACATCTGTGTTTACTTAGAAGATCGTAAAATGAGTTCAGAGTAACTGTTTGCTCACGAGTTTGACTGTCAACTAAGTTTGCCCTCGGGCTTTCAGCACTTCAGCTGCCCTTCCCTGGGGATAGTCGTATAACATTAACTGAGGATTTTTCAGTAATGTAGAATACATTTGTGTCGCAACCTTTATTAATCTCCCGTCGCCTCCGCCCAAAATGCCTCCGTGAGGCCCAAATCCTTTTGCTGAACTCGTTGTTGGACTCTTTCCACATAAATCATCATCACAATGTGAATGAAGAAGTCGTAGTTCACGTCCGACATCTGCCGCAGCTGTGACTCAAAGCCGTTGAGCCAAGAGTTCAGTTGCTCAGCGGTTTCCGTGTTAAAAGCACGAGTTTGATGTCGAATGATGCCATTCCCGTCTTCCTGTATGATAATGAGATTGGGTTGGGAGCCATTAAGTGGTGCTGGATTGCACCACAGTCGGCAGAGGATACCTGTCGCACGGTGACCAATGTAGTGCCAGGCATCCACAATGAATTTAGTGGTGGCAATCCACGGACTGTTGGGGTTCTGAGTAACAATGTGTCACAGCAGGCTACAGGCGTCGTCATATAGACTTGTCACCAGTCTGCCATGGACGGCAGATCTTCGTGCAAGCACATTGCCGTAGGCAGACTGGTAGTTCTCGGGAGTTGTCAACAAGTTGTCAATGCTGTGCGCGTGGAGTTTGAATTTTGAGTGGTGCCGATCGTCGGCATCACAGGGGCTGTGCAGCTCCTGCCAAAATTCGTCTGTTTCCCACAGCACTCTGGCACACTTTCCGGATATTCTGAGGAGGCAGATTTCAAGATATGTGGAAAAAACGCACCCTGTACCTTTGGTATTTTTAAAACTAATGACAATTGAGCTCAGAACAGCAGAGAAGGAAAATTTTCAAACTCCGCGCGCAGCCCTTGCACAGCATCCGAGAACTACCAGTCTGCCTACGGCAACGTGCTTGCACGAAGATCTGCTGTCCATGGCAGACTGGTGACGAGTCTAGTCATCATAGGCAATGAAACTGGGTTTGGATTGAGGATAGTAGCTCCAGATATTATCCAGAATTCGTAGGACCTGGGGAGAGCTCTCAGAGCAGTAACACTTACCCCAGCCAACGGGATAACCGCATGCCCATTGAACCGTTTGTAAGCAGTAAATTGTCTTCACCTTGAACGTGTGAGCGACCTGTTCGCCAGGAGTGTCTCCAAGTGCGGGCAACCCGACGCACAGTTCAGGTCCCGATCCACTGGCATCCTCCTGTTCCCGGAGCATGACACATTGAACACCAGGAAAGGACAGCCGACCAAATCTGTTTTCATATTGACGGTGCCAGTCGATATGCGACTGCGTATCACAGGTCAACGCACGCCGGGAGTGAATTTCCCGCCCGCATGGAATGATACCACAAATATCTTTCAGGTGTAAATGCACATCGCAAAAGCGGCCGTCCGTAGAAATTGACATGGATAATGCCTGCAGTGGTCGAGTTAAGGTTAATAACAGAAACTCACAGCTGACTTACCTTTAATGCCCTGATGATTGTTGACCGTCTCGCCTTTGATTTCGGGCTCAGGAGTGCCAACAATGTCGTGCGGGACAGGATCACCTGCTACGCTCGAATCAGAGCCTAAAAACAATACTGAAGTGAGGCGGTGTAAAATATATGAGAGAACACTCACCGTCTTCATGCTCGGACTCGGTAGCGACGTGTTCATGCCCTCCCGGCGAAAGCTTCGCAAAGGACGGGGGGGGGATCGGTCTTCGCGTTATGCGCGAGCAGGATTTTATTTTGCGCTGGTCCCAAAATGAGATCAACTTCAGAGGATGATCTGCAATTTTTTGGCTTACCCGGTTGCGGCAGAGGTTGGGGCTTCTTTCCCTCGACCTCTTCCTCAGCTGCCTTGGCGGCACTGGTCTTGACATCATTCTTGGGGTTGGAGCGATGGGCAAACAGAGGTAAGAGGTGAGAGTTGTCCGCAAGCTCGGGATTCTCCTTGATATGCCCCTGGATGGCGCGCAGGAGGGCATCCTTCTTGAGCGTAGCGTCCAATTTCATGAACACAGCAATGCTCTGAAGCTCGCCAATGAGCTTCTTGTTGAGGGGGCGATCTGAGAGCACAAGCAGAGGGTTGACCGGAGTGGACATGGTGGGCAAGAAACAACGATGCCGCCTGACCACCATTGGAAGGAAGGAAGTGTATTTTAACTGCAGCGGTCCCATTAAGGAACAATAGCGGGGCCCGTGACTATATACACAGCGCCTAATGTATGCTACGGACACTCGACGACTTTACCGCTGCAATCGGTTCCCTCACGACACTCTTGCTTGTTGTATAAATTGCCATGCAGTTTATAATGGCACCTCTGCTGCAAGTAGTGCACAGAGTCCCGTCTCACGGGTTCCATCGACGAGTGCGCACGAAAAGAACTCCACTCGACTTCAGAAAAATGTCTATTGCACCGCTGCTGGCAGATACAAAATAGCTGGAATGTACCGAGGGTATGAATCATACACAGCCAATATGTCTGCTACAAACTTCGCGAGGCGTAGCACTATTTTGCGCGACGACAACAACCATTTTAGAAAGTCGTAGGGTCTATCAGCTGTCCATTTGTGCTCGAGACCTCCGACTTGATCATAGATGTCGCGCAAGAACCTCTCCCGCAAAGGCTGCAGCTCAGTGTGCCGCACTGTGTGCGCTGTGCAGACCAAGAGTGTATGTGCCTCATCCTCCACGGCTGTACGGCAGAACCTACACAGACGGAGATTGCGAGGGGCAGCAGCTCTGTAGCGGCCCAAGATTTAGGGTAATCACTGGAAATCACAGGAAAAGGTCACCAACATGGCACGAATCGCGCGATGATGGTGTATTTTGCTTATTGGGGAAGCAGCATAAGGACCTGAAACACAACCAGCAGTCTGCAGTGGAATCCAGAACTATACGGTGGAATCCAGTAGATGTAGACGCGAAATCCGGTGATCTTCGGTGGTGATCGGTGGAATCTGTCAATCCCAGTGATACACAGTGCACAGCACTGCCTATCAGCGTCTGCCAACTGCCGCCGGTAACCAGTGGTGGCCATCGGTGGCTGCCAGTGACTTTGCTAGTGGAGGGTATATTACACCTAAGGTCAACCCGCCTCCGTTATCTTATCTAGCCTCTCAACCATCCCGTCTCACCGCCTTTTCCCACGAAAGGCGCCATCTCCACGGGCCTTTCGTACCACACATCAGTAAAACACGTCTGTCTTTGGCGTCTTTGGCGTCTTTGCCAAGACGTGAAAGACCTCAAAGACACATTCTATCCAAAGACTCACGTCTTTGGCTAAGCATAGTCAAAAGTCTCCACCAAGACGTACATCTTGGGGAAGACTGAGAAGATGCCATCGTCTTTGATAAGAATGTCGGGATCCCTCAAAAGATATTCGTAAAGACTTTGTCAAAGACACGAATATATCTCAAAAAGCGACGAAAGCGCAGCTTAATCACGGTCATCCAAGCAAAAAATCATCGAAAACGGGCATTGATTGCGGAAAACTACATGCGACTACTCTAATCAGAAACCACAATTACCTCGCCATCATCAGAAAGCATCGCGTTGTCGCCAGCCTCAGAACCGCTGCGGCTGGAAGTTTGAGCCCGCTTGCGGCTCGGGAGCTCCACGTACTCCTGCGCGGCCGCTGTCACTTCCTTCCATTGATCCTCCGTCCACTTCTGGACTGACGAGAGGAACTTGGTTGCACGCCGGACCTGCTTCGGCCTGTGCCCAGGGCCCCTGTTGATGATGTGGTCGGCCCAATGGTCGGTGGAGAAGGAATCGGCAGTCTTCTGTGCATTCACATATTCACCCGTCCGCCAAAGTTGGAGCGCGCGCTGAGTCTATGGTATGGTCAGACTAAACGGAGGGGTAGAAATGTCAATCTCACCGCTTGAGCTGACATAAGTAGTGCGCCGATCGCGGGGGCCTTCAGCCGTGTGTACCCACCCGGAATTGTTGCCAAACATGACAAATGATAAGCGTACGTGTAGACAATGAGATAAGACTGGAGGAATCCCTGCAAGAACGGACAGTGAGAAGGTGCATGGCCGTTATAATTGACGTACTTTTTTGTCGACACCGTTGCCCCAGGTCTTCCAATGAAAGGCCATCATTCCGGTGGATGCGTGGGGTTGCAGCGCTCATGCCACGAAGGCAGCGATTCCCTCTGGGGTGTCGAGCTTGAACTTGAGGGGTTTCGCGGCAATTTTAGCAGCGACTGCTACATCCGCAGCGAGAGCCTCAACGCCCGCGGCGGGCGGGACAGCAGCAGATGGAATAGAGCCGCCATCATCACCGGTCGCGAGCCCTAATAATGCCAGATGTGAGTAGCGGCACACAGCAAACTGAAAGCTGGCGCTCACCATCATCTCCAGGTTCATCGTCCTCTCCAGGTTCATTGTCCTCGTTCTCCGTCTCGTCTATTTACCCGTCGCTGTCCGGCTTGTATGACTCCAAGAGCTCACTGATAGCCTTGAGGGCTTGAGCCCCGATGGCGTGGCGCCAGGAGTTCAAACGATAGCCGACCTGCGCCAAGAGCTTAATCAACGGGTAAAGTCACAGTGAGCGAAATGAGGTATGTACTAAGCCGAACCACGGGCCCTCGGCGGTCACTTCATGCTTGTCTGGACCGTAGACCTGGTCGACCTTGTCTTGGACGTGTTTGACGGTCAATTTCGTCCTCGGAAGAGGTACCGTCTGGAAGATGCTTGAGGGTCCATTTAGCGGCGCCACCCCGCACCTCTTTAGCCGTCAGTGGCCTGGGCGGAGCAGGGCGGATAGTGATGAGTGACTGGAAGGTCGAAGAGAGGTGAGGTAACGTCAGCACCGGTCCGATTCGATCCGACAAGTCAAATCGACTTACCTCCGTGGGCACGCCTTTCTTCTTCTTCCCCGTCTTTGGCCGTTCGACATGTTCCTCTGCATCGTTATCGAGGGCAGGCCCACCTGGTAAAACCATCGAATCGTCGTCAGCATGAGGCACTTGGGGTCCTCCGGACTTGGACTTGGAGAGACCGCTCTTCTTGGTTGCGACCTTGGTTTTCTTCTTCTTTGGTTTCTCCTCGGCATCACTTCAAAATTGTTATCAAGATGAATAGAATGTAACAAAATACACCTACCTCCCCTTGGCCTTGCGCTTTTTCGGGTTGTTGTCAGCTACAGTCACCGCCGGCGTTCCCGACCCATCCAGAGTTCTACGAGCACCGAGAACGTCGCCGCGGGAAGTCGAGGCCCGTTTCTGCTTTTTCTTTTTCTTCTCAGGGACATCTTCCTCACTGGCATCGGGCTCGGAGGTGGACTCCTCGCTGCTGTCGTCGCCAGAGGTGGAATACCGGTTTGAATCATCCCCCGAGCCGGAATTGTCCCCGGCCCCGCCGCTCGCCGCACCTGCTCAAGAATGTGAATTGGCAGTGGTGTTAGAAGTGAAGATAACGGCTTACCCGTCACAGCTGTGGCAATAGCCTGGCTGGATCTCACAGGGTGGTCTGCGGGATGATTTGCGGATTTAACATACAAGATATCATCCTCGCGCTGCTTATCTTCGAGAGCGGCGAGGCGCCTCACGGCCTTTTCGTCCTCGAGTTTGGCTAGGGCCCTGGATGTCGTCTCGTCGTCGCGGACCCGCTCCATTTGCGCAGCTGTGCGACGGCGTTTCTTCTCGACCCCAGCAGCGATAGCAGGATGAGTTTTCTTGTTCTTCTCGCGGGTCTTCAGCCCAGGGCAGGGGATTTCCATGGTGGGGGGAAACGAAAAGACACAAGTCTGAAAAATACACGTGCAGCCGATGAGTATGGTTCGTTGCTACTCCAAATATGCATGATTTTCTCCAGGCAACGATCTTCCCTTGAAACGCCGGAGTTTCCTCCCCGAGCCATCTTGTGACCATGCGCTGATAGGGTATGTCGGCCGTATATTTTTTCTCCTTGAAACATCGTGGCCTCAGATATCGAGTGGACTTTGCGAATTTCCTACCACCCATTTTTCACCTACACCATCCAGTATGCTGAAGCGCAAAGCTTTCAAGCCACGCAACGTACCCTGCCTCGCGCCGGGGTGCCGCCGGTATTTTTTGAATACGTCGGGACGTACTCGCCACATGCTTCACTCGCACGCACCAGTTCACCAACGCTCACCCTCTGCGGATAGTGACGGGGATATACATATGGCTTCACCACCAGGTAGCCGTGCCTCCTCTGTGTCTGGTGGTGGAGATGCTGGTCCTGGACTGGCCCCGCCACCTCCGCGCCTCATCACTAAACGGCATCCAGTCTTGAATGGTATTGTTCCAACTCGTCAAATTACACCATGAAACTAATACCCGGTAATATAGGGAGACTATGCGACCGCGATGGCAATTTCCTCCCGCCAAATGCCCCTCCCCCACTGCAAGAGCGTCCACCAACCGACGATTTCTCTCCATATGCTGGGCGTGAGGACTTTGTTCTCGCCGATCTTTTGTATCGGCGCGTTCAAATGTTCGCCAGTGCAATTGATGAGCTTATGCAGAATTGGGCAGCGAGGCCAAATTCTGCAGGAGATCCTCCCTTCGCCGACGACGAAGACCTCTACAACACCATTGACGCCACCGAGATCGGTCATGTCCCGTGGGAGTCCTTCACAGTCTGCTACAACCAACCCATCGCGCCCGGGGACGTAACTCCGTGGAAGACGCAAGAATACGTCGTCCACTTTCGTGATCCTCGCAAGGTCCTCCACCAACAGCTCGCGAATCCAAACTTCAAATCCGAGATGGACTTTGCCCCCAAGCAAGTCTTCGTCGACGGTAAACGAGAGTATGAAGACTTTATGTCCAGTAATTGGGCATGGCGGCAGGCGGTACGTCTCTGTGTTTGTTTCACTGTACATTAGCTTAATATTCCTGTGCCATGAAGGATATCATCGTCGAGGATCCGGCCACACATGGGTCAACGTTCATTCCCATCATCCTCGGCAGCGACAAGACCACTGTGTCCGTCGCAACTGGTCAAAATGAATACTATCCGCTTTACATGTCCAATGGGCTCGTTTTCAATGGCGTTCGACGTGCGCATCGCAACTTGGGCTTGAGGGCCATTGCATGCGCATGGCATAACGAGTTTGGTTCTTTTTAAATTTAGAATTAAATGCAATCACAAATATCCATAGTCCACCTACAGCCTATGGTATACTATAGACCATCCACGAACCATGTCGGTCATGAGCAAGAGCACGGTCGCCGTATATTATCGCCGTGCGTAAGACATTATCAATATTCCGGTCGAAGGCTGATATTGTGGGAGCTGCACAGATTAATTTATAAAGAGGGAGGCTAGGCTAAGGAATTCGGCACACAACTGGAGGCAACTCACCACACGACACCCAGCCCTTCCCGACCACACACCGTCTAAGATGTCACGTCCAAAACCTAGGCCAACAACGGGCTACGCAACATCCAGTCCGGGCCTGTGGGCTTTGACACCGAGTACACGACTATTAGAAGACTTACAGCGGAAGAGCAGCATATCGTTCACGTGTTCCCTGCAGGGGGGATCTACAGAGGAACACCATGGTAGGATGGCCGATTGTTGAATCCAAGTCGCCTTTCCCACAACTTCGGAAAGTATCGGCTTGCGTCTGGTACAGATTACGCACGGCGACGGTGGTGTGGGTGTGGAAAATCAAAGGTACCAACTGACGCGCGTTGTAAATCAATTCCAGTTGAGCTACTGCGTATCTTCCAGGCTGTACGCATCCAGAAAGTAGGTGACGATCTGCGAATCGAAAAGAAAATACTGGTCGACGCCGGCAGGATTTCAGAGACCCTTCACTGAACCGCCAACCATAGAAGTCACGCCGAATAGAGCACAGACGCGTGAAATAAATGAGTTGTTTGGTCGTGCATTGGCCATCAATTGCTGATAAGGCTGGACGCCGCTTATCAGACGCGGTAACTAACAGACTAGTATACGAGGTTACGAGTGTTAGTCTGTCTAGAGAGACTAGCATGACGGCAAAACTTTTGCTTGCTGAGAATAACCGAAGTCGGCATACGGCAATATCTCCTTCAAAACAGGCGTCCAGGAGGTACTTGGATTCTCACTCAACAAAGAATTGTCAGAAAGCAACCGGACTTTAGCGGCGACCTTAACACCCGAACATTCAACAAAATAATGTGAGCGACAACCCAAGCTTGGATATCGATAAAGAAAACCAGTTTTGATCTGACAGACCAAGAGAACTTAGGGAAGTCTCATTTCCTGGATTCAGAGCTAGATTGCAGAGACAAGTTCAAAGAATAAAGCGGGTAAGGCCGACAAGCGGCACGGCCCGCTACCACAAATATTTAGCTCCTTGATTCCCAGCAGAATTTCTGGGCGGCCCAAAGCTCGCTCGGTCGACGCTGCCGCGTCAACCAGCTCGCATTGGGCCGCAGGCAGGGTAAACTAATAAATAAATTGTATCATATTTTTTGGCAGTTGACTTTCTACTTGAAATTTGAAACTTGTTGAAACAACAAAAGGTCAAGCTGTTGACAGAGCTAGCTTGGAGTCAGACATTGACAAATATGCAACAAGGATATGAATGTCATCAGGGAGATATATACATACTCGGATTCAGAATTCAAAGAGATGTATGGAATTTTGAATAGACAACATTTGGTTCATTTGCAGACAATTGCAGCAACCGGAGGTATCGGAGGCTATATCAGCAGGATTACGATCATCTGTTGGTATTGACTTGCTCATGGGTCAACAAGCCGAGGGGTTTTAGCAGAGAGCATCCATACTTACGCAGGAGAAAAGAACCAAAATGGGATTTACTGCAGGGCCTGAAAATAAGGTTCTCCTAAAGCACTTACCTAAAGGAGTCTTACTGTAGGTAGCGGGAAAGCTACTGCTAAACGATCCCTCTGGATTCGTTCTTAATCTTGCAGTGTCACAGTGTCAAAGCTCTAACCACCGGGCCACTCCCGAAACTGCTCTTGAGTAGGAATTACGCTCCCGGCTCCGATGCTACATTGACCACGAACCCTTAAACTCCACTGGGGGATGAAGATTTGAAAGGGATCGCAGCTCAAAGTACAATTGAAGGCGTCAATGTGACGAGGACCATCCCATACAGAAGCTACCGTTCCACAATAGTTGTCAGCTCAATGGGAAAACGTCCCTGCACAGTCCGACATCCATGGATTAATTCCGGGAGTTGTGGATGACGAGTCGGATGAAATATCTCCATCGGCGACAAGATGCGTCAATTGGAACATGTTTCTCTCACGGTTGAAACTTGGATTAAGATACGTGGGCTAAAGATTCTTCATGCATGCGATATTTGTGATCTATTCACTCGGAGCTGGGCTTAGTGGAAAGATTACCATGGATGTGTGCCCCTGTACAAATTTCATAGCCTGTCCTGCATCATAACTGCCAGCCTTCCCACACTAGCAACAAATTTACAATTCTGCCAGCTCACTGATGCAATTCACTACAACAGAGGGTCAAGTCCCTTGATTTCGTCGCACATACTCAAATGGAATGAGCGATAAAAGATTATATTGGATGAGCAGAGCATGCACCCCAGCGCAGAGTCATTTTACTTTTCAACTCAGGAGTTTCCAGGCGAATAATTTGAGTCATACGAGCAGGCAAAAATTGAACAAAGCCAATCAGCCGGAACAGAAGAGAAGGTAACCATGGGACGCACCGTCATCGTTCCAGACACTCAAGGACCACGAGTTCGATTTGATAGAATAAACCTCACGGGAAAGTAAAAATGTTCTGCAGTACAATACCACTCTGATGGCTCAAGTCACTGCGATAGAGTGAAGATGTTTCTCGTATCTGACTCACAAAGCGGGATCGGTTCCCGTTGAGAGATTATAGAGTTGAAAACTAGTCATATAACCAACATCTATTTTAGTCCAAAACTGGGGGATCGTTCAGGTTCATAAAACACAGTTACAGGGTGGCGGCATTCCAAATTAATTTGAATCGAAACCAGGCATCAATGATTACTCAGAGATACTGCAATCCGACCCGAGCTTTGAATCAACCGTGAACTGTCCAGGAAAATTGAGTTGAAAATTTTGCGCACTGAGGCGGCACTGCCTACGAGGGAACGAGGATTCTATGGCTGTAGTATTGCTGTGGCAGAGTGTGGGGGGTTGGCCCATGAGGGACTCTTCCTCTGTCATGCAGAGAGTGAAATTGTTGGTGGATATTCGTTCCAGGATCAGAGCAGCTCTGGCTCATTCGGGATCTCGGAAATTCCAGCATGTATTTTATTGTTACAATGCCATCGTGCTGAAGTCTTGCTATTGAATCATTGCATCCAACTTCGGTTAATAGCAACCAGAAAATGAGAGCTGCTTCAAGTTTGCGTCTGATCTTTTATTGGACGGTTCAATATGATGCGTGCGGCAACATTGTAGAGTTGCCGTGCATTCTAATTCGAAGCCCTATATTCATAACAATATTCCGGTTTGAATTGACGACACTTATGTCGTTAAAGATTCAAGGTCAGGCAGCCTGCCATTGTAGACCGCCACAAGACACAAAACCAACTTAAGAAAATCTGTGCATCCATGCCGATTCAGTGATATTCCCCGATCACATGTGTAGGATAGAACACGTTGGCGAAATCAATTAGTAACAACAGCTAGAAATCGCGCAGTGTGTTTCATTGTTGCGCGGCAATAAGCGAGCACACAAAACAATCTATCCAGCGTTCAATTTTGAACCATTACACAGGGATTGGGCGGCACTGATGCGATGTTGGAATTGATTGAGGCGGCTATGACGCGCACTGAGGCAGCAGCGTGGATTGAGGTAGAAGCCGATGTGGTATCGGCGCGGCAAGCAGAAATAAATCTTGTGTCTGAAGACATAGAAAAATGTTTTTAATCCGTATTTCTGTGTCCTTGGTATCCTACAAGTCTGCAGGATACATAGAAGTACAGGCATGATCCAACTTGGCACCCGGAAAAATAGGGTTTGCAAATGTTGGCTGGCCCACCTCGTATTGGTGATAAGAACCACAACATTGAAGATACAGATTTCAAAGGATTTAAGACTCAGTGGTTCTAGTGAGGGTTCGAGTCAACTTCTGGTCACATAGCCATTGGTAGCCACGCACCGTCAGCCAGGCGCTGCGCCGTCATTTTCTCCAGACCCGTATGGATCTGCTGTACTTATCCGGGTGATGCGAATATTATGTTACAAACGAAACGGAAGAGCAAACTCCAGAAGGAAATGAAAAACAACAAAAAAGAACATTGCGAACAACCAAGTTGGAGAAAAGGCAGATAACAAGGCCGCTGGCAGCATAGTATCCGGTGTGTTAACACTGTATGCGCCAAATCTCCAGTTACGTTGCCAGTTACCATGTTTACCGGCAATTCAGATAACCGGACAATCATGCTCAAAAGCTAAAGAGAACACCTAATAGCTTTGACCAAATTTCCACATTAGGACGGAGTTCACCCCATTAGGCGACCAAAATTACCTATAACGGAAGTAAAACCAACACGAAGCCTCTACGTCATCGACACAAAACACCCTCACTTTGGCGGACAAATGGAGTAAAAACGAGTTTAAAATAAATTTTAAAACTCGTAACGCGGTGACCCTTATTGGCTTCCTTGCCATTCCTAAAAGTGCGCTATTTATTTATCTCCACAATCTTGAATATTGACTTCGCTTTATCAGCTGACCGTGAAAATCAAGACTCTAACGAGTTCCGTACATTCCGACGGAACCTCTTCCACGGGTCTCTCCGCCACATTCTTCAATCGCTCAAGCCGGGGATGACCGTACCCGAGGTGACTTTATTTGCAGACGGACATTACTGCCGCGTGATCTACGGGCTGGGCCCATACATTGCCGACTATCCAGAGCAGGTGCTTCTAGCCTGCGTCGTGCAAGGCTGGTGTGCAAGGTGAGTTCTAAACTCTATTGTTTTGGCGTTAAATTCAATAATATCTCTGAAGATGTACAGCCGCAAGAGACGATCTCGACGGCCCGAGTGGCCGTAGAACTCAGCTCCATACCGAAACTTTATTCGACGTGCTTGACCACGGCACAATGTGGGACCAGTATGGTGTCATTCCTGATGTTTTGGTGCGTAATTTACTCTTCGCTCTGTCCTTACTGAGCGGCTGCATAGCCTTTCACCTGGGATTTTCCGCGGGCAGATATCTATGAGCTCCTTTCCCCCGATCTTCTACATCAAGTCATCAAGGGTACTTTCAAGGACCACCTCGTGGCGTGGGTCGGCGAGTATCTCGACAACGAGCATGGCAAAACCGCGGCCAAGAAGATTATGGCTGATATCGATCGACGGTAAGTTCTTCGATCCCGATATATTTGTCGTAACTCATTATTCCGTTCTCAGCATCGCGGCGGTCCCTCCATTTCCGGGCCTTCGCAGATTTCCTGAGGGTCGGGGCTTCAAACAGTGGACAGGGGACGATTCCAAGGCGCTGATGAAGGTCGGTCATTATATCTTTCCCATCTTCTCCTTCACTAACATACGCCCAGGTGTATTTGCCCGCCATTGAAGGTCATGTCCCGCCTCAAATGCTGCGCGCCTTCAGTGCCTTCTTGGACTTTTGTTACCTGGTCCGTCGGAACGTCATTGACGAAGCCACCCTCGACGCCATCGATGCTGCGCTCGCTCGCTATCACCATGAGTGGGTAGTTTTCATGGAATCGGGTGTTTGTCCAGACGGCTTCTGTCTCCCCTGCCAACATTCACTCACTCACTATCGCTACCTCAGTCAAGAATTCGGCGCTCCGAACGGGCTGTGCTCGTCCATCATGGAATCCAAGCACATCAAAGCCGTGAAGGAACCGTGGCGACGATCGAGTTGCTACCGAGCCCTCTCTCAAATGCTGACCATCAATGAACGGCTCGACAAACTCGCAGCCGCTCGGGTGGACTTTGTGGATCGCGGCATGATGAATTGCCCGTCTGCACGTCCTCTACATCCCACCGATCTTGTACTTAGCGTGGTGGATTGATGCTTCACACATCGCTAAACTCCAATCTACAGTGATGCATCAAACGGCCTCCCTTAGAGATGTGTTTTGAAGCTTCAGTTTACCCTCCTACCAGCGTGCCTAATTCAGCCAACAGCGCCTAGGAGGGCGTCGTCGTCGCTGGACGCAGGGAGCAAGAGTATACTGTTATTTGGTCACACATCCGCATTCGGATGCCGATGTCAAGAGGCTCTCAACGTCGCCGACGACGATGAGCTCAAAAAAATCTGGAAAAAATGTCTAAAATACTGCGAAAAATTACATGCAACATATCTACTCTGTAGCCCTGTCCAGAGGATGTATACTAGTTGATATAAATCGTTTTGACCGGTCTTCTGCTTGCCTGAGGCACCGGCTGCTCATCTTCGTTCTCAAACTCGCTGGCGTCGTCGTCCTCCTCCTCTAGCTCCTCCACCACGACGCCCGCTCTGCCCAAGCGTATTGCCTCCGCCAGATCGGTCCACCTCGTCTCGAACGCGGTGGATAGGCGAGATTGGATGTCTGCCTGACGACGTGCGTATGCGGTATCGCCCTCGAGCTGCACAGCGTTGACCTTGTCCGCGCGTCGCCCCACCTGAGTCCACCACCAGCCTGAACGCCAGCTGAGGAACTGCTTGATCCGGCGCATCTCCTCCTCCAGCAACGCCACCTCCTCTGTCCAACGCATTGACCGCGCGCGCGTCGTCGCCCACTCGATCCTAAGGGCTACGGAAACCATCTCTCAGTCCTCGTCCTGCATCCAGTGGCCTCCCGCTTACCTTCATTCAAAGCTGGATCCTCGCCCGGCTTTAGCGTCTTCCCCTGCACGATCCATATCCACGACATCGGTCTTTCCTTCCCTTTCTTCTTTGTCTTCTGCTTCTTACTAGTCGTGGTCCTCGTTGCTGCCTGGCGGCTTGCGTCCCCGATGGTCGTGCTCGGCCGACCCCGCACGTCCTCTTCGCTCAGCGGTAAGAGGGTCTTCTGCCATTCAATCTCCCCTACGCCCGGCCCCAAGGTCTCCAGCGCCGCTCGAGCTGCCCTATACTGTGCGGCATAACGTCGAATCTTGTCGTTAACCGCATCGAGCTTGTCCTGGGACCGCATATTCGCGCGGTTTCCTCTTGAGTGAACGTCCTTCTGCTTGTAGTAATGAGTCCGCACGAGCAACCCCTGTCGAACCTCGTGCAGTGCCTCGTTCGCTTGACCGACTCGCATCCGGTACTCATGATTTAAGGCCTCCGGTCTGCAAATGTCGTCACGCCGCCCACGGCGCTTCCAAATCGCAGATGGCAGCAGCAAGGCCAGGTCCTGCACCTTGACCCCCGGTACCGCTGCTGTCTTCGCTGCCCGTCGACGAGCTCGATTGTCCGCGTCGCGGAGCCTGATGACGTCGGGGAAGAACTTGACCTGCGTCTCGGCCCACCCAGTGATCTTCCGGCGCAGCTTGCTGGAACGCTCGACCAAATTTCTGCGCTGGTCGTCCGTGGGATGCAGCCCAATCGCCTCCGAGTCAAATTTGAGTGTCCTCCTAGGGTAAAAATCGTCAGCGTTCGGAACCCGAGAATCATAGCGGCCCTTCACTCACTGTTGCTCCTCTAGCTGAAGCCCCATCGCTATGAACTCCGTAATGTGCATGTCCGCCTGCACCTCCCACTCCTCGTCGGCCCCCGCCGCCTCCCTGTCCGCTGCCTCTTTCGCCATCTCGCTTTGCACCCTCTTCAAATGGTCGTCCTTCACCAGGGTCTCGAATGGGTTCTGCTTGCGCTCGTCCTTCTCCCAGTTCTCTGCCATCTCCAGCCACTCCTTCATCGCCTTCTCGTTGAGCCCCTCCTGTAGATCCTCCAGCGCCCGCACCGTCCCCACCATTTCCGGTACAGCCCTCAGTACTTTAGCATGGGTCAATCGGCCTATAAAAGCAACGTTAGTCTGCATCGCACTGCTCATTAGACCGCGATAACTCACCCAAGGAGGTTATCATCTTGTGATTCCAGTCGTTGAAGTGGTTGTCGATGGTGTCTCGTCTTGCACCGGGCCCCATCTCCTTTGTGCTGGCCGCGAGCGGATTCGCGTTCGCCCAGCCGCGCTCCGGAGCCTCGCCCTCCGTCTGCCCGACGTTCTTCGTGAGATTGAAGTTGAAGAGGAGGTTGCATGCCTCAATATGGGCTGGGAGATGGAATTTCGGAACCAAAAAGGTAATGAACTTGCCGCAGTAGTCGATGTGGAGCTCGGGCTTGTAGGTATTCATGCGAGTCTTTATATTGATGTGCCACTGGCATGCGATGTCATACGAGACGAACAACCGCTGCAACTCCGTGCCTGCGATGCTCGAGAGGAACATATAGTCCATGTTGATATAACTGTCGCAAAGTTAGAAAACGAGCATCATAAGGTACGAGAGACGTACCGTTCCCCAAATTGGAGGTCTCCGACGGCGTTCGGCCGCTTCATATTGTGCCACGCGCAGTCAACGGTGCCGATTCCAGAGGATGCAGTCCCCAAGCCTCCTTGTCGGGCTTGTCCACGGCGTCGTGCGCAACGCAATGGCTCTTCTATGATCTCTATTCAGCGACCACAGACTGAATCATATCGCTTGACGTACCTCCTGCGGTGTATCCCAGTGCTGCGCCAGATGATCCATGTATTTCAAGACGTCCCCGTAGAACGCCCAGCCTCGCCCAAGACCCGGGTCCTTCTCTTCCGTCGACACGTCCTTCCGCTTCAGTCGAAAGTTCGCATCAATGGCCAAACAAAGAGCATATAAAAATCTGCGCATCTCGAGTCAAAACAATGGGGGAATAGGTATGTGAAGCACTTACTTTTGATCGTCAGGGACGTCCTTCCAATTCTCCAGCAAATTTTTCCCGGGTTGGGGACACGCCGGGCACAGCAATGCGCATTCTCCAGGCGTCGTGCCAGCCCGCCCTGCAGGATCGTTACCCTTCCCGCACGCTTCAACATCCTCGTGTGGCACCATTCGCGAACTATGCGCCTAAATTGGTGATAACGATCCTAGTTTCGTGTTTGCCCGTCAAAACGTTGGTGGAAGAAGGTGGGTACGAACCTTCGGTGGTTTCAGCCCCAGGTTGTCCGTCTGGCGCACCAGGCTCTGATAAAAATGGTAGATCGAACATTTCGCTTCGAAGGACAGGAGCTGGAACCGACGGAGGACGCTGAATGTGGCTGCGGTACGGGGATTTCCACACGTCGCTGGGAAAAGCTGCGCTCGCAGCAGTTGTACCTGCTTCGAGCCACTTTTCCCGCACCCGCAGAAATCCAGCCCCACGCAGTGAACTCCGTCGTCGGCAATTATCGTGAAGCCATCGTCGCGTACGGCTTGTGACGCTGGGCACCGGCGATCCGAGCCGTCCCAGTGGCCCAGCTGTATGTGTAGGCCCAATTCCTTCAGGGTCTTCTTCTCAAACCAAACGCCATTCCAGACCTGCGTTCTGACAATCAGTACCCCTCAAAACTGGCTTTAAGCACGATCGCACCTGAATTATATGTAAAGGGAGTTGCCGGTGGCGGGATACAATGCAAGACGAGCACAGCAGCTCCCCGCCACTCAAGCATTGGGTGCAGCAATGATTGGCCCGACCTTCGCCACAAGTCTGACAATGCTCGTAACGGTGGTCGCCACGGCCCTCCAATCGGAGCATTTCGTCCAAGAATGTGTCGCAGTCGTTTTCTGCCCATTGGCGGAGGGGGTCATCCTGTTCCCAGCATCAGCTGGGTCACTGAATCCTGCTGAGATACGTACCGATGCACGCGCCTCCTTCGCCATCTCATCGTCTGTCTCATCCTCGTCGTGCCCTCCCTGCTCGCCGTCAAATTGGTCGTACTGCGCATCGTAGTCGTAAAGCAGCTCTTCCACGCGCCCAGCAGGTCTCAGGTGAGTCTTATTGCTCCGCTTGGTCGGGGAGGTCTGCACGTTGACAATACGGGCAGCATGGCGAGTCCTGCCATCCTCAGCCAAAGAGCTGGATTCCTGGAGCATTTGGCCCCGCCTGGGTCTCGTCTCCTGGTACTGCGGGAGCTCATCCTCGACAATATCATCCTCAGAGTCGGAGAGGAAGTCGTATTGGGATTCGTTCTTGCGTTTGCGGGACATTAGTGCGGAGAGCGACTGGAGGGACAAGAGGGATAAAGACAGAGTACAGTGAGGTCAAGAAAGCCGAGTCGCCAGGCGAAGGCGCCTGGCGACCAGCGACTCGCTGATGCGTTTTGAAACGGAAAACAACAGACAACGTGATTGCATGATCATCACAAATCGCGAGCCAAACTGGGACTTCCAATCAATCAATCCATCTCTTCCAATCTCTTTCTCTTACGCCCATGTCTATTGCCCGTGAGTAGCCCGAATCATCACAAATAGTATATTGACTGCCGTCTTTTCAGATAAAACCGCCTGGCCTCTGGATTTTGAACGCGGGGAGCGCCACATTCAGTTGGACTGGCTGTATTTCCAGTATGTGTTTTTTTTTTTTTGCATCCCATTCCTATCCTCTCCACTAATGATATGTATCCCAGAGCTTGTCCCACCCATGTATTCTATTCCTGCTGTTATGCTTTCCAGCCCTTCTTTGCCGAGGACAGCAGCTTTCGCCTTCGAAGCTCCCCACCCAACCTCATTGACGACGACGACGAAGAAGTGCCGGCCCTTATCGACGATGATGAAGAATCGCCGCCGCCGCTTATTAGAGATACAGCGCTGTGGATTCGCGCAAAGCTGTAGCTTACTTGAAATCCTTGCTCGTTTGTCACGCCAAACATAGCCTGAAAGTCGTAGAAGCAATAGCATTGGCATATCGTACTACATTCAGTGATTGAAAATTAAAGACAAACCATACTAACTATCACAATCCAACGAGAATTGTAAGCCGTGAAGTGAAAATGTAATGGAATGCGCACCAACGAATCGTCTCGTCTAATCGATCTCCTCCATCTTGACCTCCATCTCGACCGGGGCTGCAAACAGTTTCACCTTCGGGAGCTTCTTCTTCGACCCACCAGACTTGGGCATGCGCTCAAGTATCCTCCGGTACTCCTTCCAGCTCATGGGGAACGGCTCAGGGTCCCCTGGCTTGGTCTCGACCCACTCCCGCTCGGCCACATCGTCGTCGATTTCCACATAACCCGGACCGGCTAGTTCGTTGCTGTTCGTGAGTTAGCATAGTGAAGAAATTGTATAGCCAGCGTAACCGTACCTTTGCATAGGCGTGTCGACGTGGAAGAAATCGCGCAAGCTTTCAAATGCAGCGTCCCATGCCGCTATTGCCGGCGCGTCAGCCCATTCCTCCTCCGAACGTGCACCGGCGCTCAATTGCTTGTCGAGAAACTCACGCGCCTCAGCGTCGGTCCATAACTTCGGCATTCGGCGGCCCTCTGCTGTCGTTCCACGGGCACCATCGTCGAGGGCATCGCGCCTCGCCCCAGGCCCCATTTCCCTGGCGTTGCTCGGAACAGTGTTGAGTGATGCCCAGTGGCGTTCCGCCATCTCGCTGTCGGTCTGGTGGCCTGCGAGCTTGCCTTTTTTCTTGCGAATGCGGAGGGAATTGGGGCGGCGAGAGGACATACTCCGTTGGATCAGAATCTGGCAAAGAATCCCATCAGCTAGCCACATGTAGTCAATCACAGGCTGAACCTCACCTGGGTCAACCGCAAACGTGTTACATATTAAACCCTTCAAAATCTGTCAAAGAACCCAATTAGTCGACAATCACGCAACGCAGAACCCAAAAGATTTATTGTAACGCGTAGCTACGTATCAGCGCCCCGTTGAGGCGCGCAGGGAGACCGGCGGATTCAAGTACCTCGACATGTCTGCCATTTGGGACGTCAGGGCAATGGTTGGGAACTCAGGCTCGTTAGGAAAGAGACGCGCCGCACGCAATTGAGCTCCGCGGCTTGGGGCATGAGTGCAGCCGCAATAGTACATGCACACGTTGTGAATGCCGGATGGGTCGAGAATCTTAAAAGTGTGATCGACGATGGGGTCGGGACAGACGTCGTCATAGCTGTGACCGAGTTCGATACGCATACCGACAGCCTTGAGGTTAGTAGTCGTGAAATCCCGCCCAGTCCACATCTAATATCCGAGTTAGCCAGCCCACCTTAAGCACGGTAAGTAGCACGCACCTCAATCCTGTGGAGAGGGATCTTGAAATGTTCCTTCAGCAAGCAGCTGACGCAGACATCCTCGGCGCCTAAACAATCCAGGCAGTGATATGCTGGCAGTGGATTGTCGCAACCAACACCGTGACAATTTCCTTGGGGAATGCAGGCAGGCGTGCAGGTGAAGTCATAATCCAGGATAGACCGCAGTATGAGATACTACACTGTAGTCAGTGCAATAAACATTCGACCGAGGAATGCATACCTGATAATCGGGATCCATAGGTGTCGAGGGTGAAAGACCCGTTTAGGTGTGGCGGTGACTTTCCAGACCCGTTTTGGAATACTGAGGTCGTTGGCACACACGCACAAACAACCTCCTTTGTTCTGGCCGCGTCCATGTCCATTACCACCGATTCCGTCACGCCTCCCATCCGCCCTGCCTTGGAGCCAGCGCTGCCTGGTAATCGTAACGATGTTCTGCCGTGGTATATGTCTACTTCCGGCACCATCTCGTTGTCTTCGTGCGTGTCCTCTTCCATATTCTGTTTCTTGCTCATTCAACAGCGGTAGGCGCACAGTTTTTGACATAACGGAGGACCTTGTTAGGGGTGCCGCCGATGACTCCGACTCGAGCGACTTCCCTACATATTGCGCACCTTCTCTCAAGGAACTCGTCGATCTTCTTCCTCGTTGCGTGCCCAAATGCTTTGAAAGGCAACAGGACGGGCGGATGATGCAGAAATGGACGATTTACTTCTTGGTGGAGGGCCACAATCGCCCATATCAAGATTAGTGCGTCGTGGATTTCTCTCCCTTCACCCCATTCTGACCAAGCCTCTTAGCCTTCGTGCTGGAAAGCGTTACCTCAAACTCGACGACCCCAACCGCGCCATCTTCGTGTGCACCTCATCTCGAGAGTTTAATATCCAGCTCACCGCGGAAAAAGGCCTGTCGCTCTCCGAATACGAAATTGCGCAGGAGCAAGGCTTAGACCTCGACGCAATTGACCCCACTGACTTCGACATCATGAATCTTACGTGCTGATATGTCTACTTTGTACTGTATATTGTAAATTTTACCCTGCCATCTCAACCCTTTTGACGTCTCTCTTATTTGTGATCAAGTGCGGCGCCGATAGAACGATGGTGCAGACAGGATATTTTCTGGGTGGTCGACGGATCGCGCCGCGTCGTCACACTCGCGTGCGCTCCTCTTCGTTGGTTTCCCGACAGCGCACTCATTGCACCCATCTCACACAGCGCCCAAGCTGAGCGCCTGCTTTATAGTCTCGGGAATCCCTTGGGAGCTGCCGTCGCCTTCCCCCTTGCTGCCATTCTGTACTCGATGTCCAATAGCTATCGCCTCGCAATTCATTTCTCCTCCAAAGATTACACATCAAAATTAAGTCGCCCTCTGCCACAGCTTAGCCCGTGTCTCCCACCCCTTGCGCTTACGCACTAAGTCGGCGACCAGTGCCCTCTTCATTTCCTGGAATTCCCGCTTCTCCTTCTCACTGAAGGTATCCTCGAAAAGTGGGGTCGCGCTCTTTTCCGGAACAATATTTGCAGCCAACCAGCGCAACAGCTCCTCGCTGGGTGTTCCTCCGAGTCGCCCGTCAACGCGTTGAATGGCCTCTGTGCCTCACCTCAGCCTAGCTCATACAGAGGGGCGAACCGAACTTACCGTGTTTAAATTCGCGCCCAATTTCGTCAGCCAAGGAGAAGTCTGTCTGGGTACTAGCGTCGGGCATCGCAGTGCAATTTACTGAGCGGTGAATATTTATTAAGCTTATCCCAACACATCTCTTTTCTACGCTCTGGAAGCGACTAACTCTGGATCACAATGTGATACCCTGATGCTACGGTGAGATATGGGCAACCAGGATCAATCGGAAGACCGACGCACTTGACTCATGTGAAACCCTGCAATACGCGTCTCGATCCGCGTGCGCATCTGGGCGAGCAAGGTGTCCCTTCGTTGTTGGATCTGCCGCCGCAGGCCGAGGGACATATTTTCGACCTTCAGGCGTCGGGCGTAGAACTCGAGCTTAGCCCGGTGTCGAGCATATTCCCATCTAATCCAATCCCATTTTTGTTGGCCTAGTCAAGCGTATTCTCAGGGCAGAAATTGCGTACCTGATAATCTCATCAGCTTGCAAAGATGTTTGATCGACCATTCGCTTTGTTGACGGGCTCACACAGGGCTCACACAGTGAATTTTATGAAGGTTTATATATGAATTCAAGACGGGGTATCACAAGTAAGCGTCAGTAACAAAGTACTTAAAGGGGTGAGGCGAAAGTCTCAATACGATCCGTCTCCACTTCATCGACCTTAGAAAATAAACCCATCGCCCATTCCCACCTGGACCCAGGCAGACCGTTGAACGCGTCCCTCAGCGCTTTCCCGCCTGGAGCCGCCAAAAGGTCCTTGGCTGACACCGCGGGCAAACCCCGCGGAAGCTCGGGTTGACCTTCCGGAATGGAAGGCAGATGGGAGCTAGTTGGAAGCTGTGCAGGAAGCTGCGCGGAATCCACATGGAACCGTTGATAGACACTGATAGACACCTGATGAGATGTTGACATCTGACAATCAATCATACCCTTAATTGGAACATTCTTCCGATCTGGCTTGTTTGATCAACAAACGTAGTCCTGATATATGCCGCATCTATAGAAATGATTTTGAATCTTCCTCTCCCCACTCTTCAGGCTACCCATGCCTTCAGAGGTTATCTGTGCCTGTACAGTCTGCATCAAAAATTTCGAAGTCCGGGATGGTCGACTGCAACCTGGAAGATCAATTAGCTCCTCGGCTCGTGCTGAGCATGAAGCAAGGGACGAGAGAGCACAATTGGCTGCTGCAGCACAGCCCTGGCAGGCTGGACCGGCCCAAAAAGCTCAGCCAACAAGTGTTAAACCAAAACCTGCAAAGCAGGCATCTGTGGTTTGGGATACTGGTAAGTTTTTACTGCATCTCAGACAACAAATTTACAGAAAAAATGTAGTATTGTTTCCTGTTATCGAGCTCTGTTGCCTACTTGTGGCCTGGCTTAACCTTCATGCTGGTGTCAGCCGTACAACTGCTAACATTGTTCTGAAGGCATTGCAATTTATCTTGGCTACAACTCTTCAGCTTCTTTGTGTTGCACTGCAATCTGCAGGCTTTGGCGAGATTAAAGTGCCACAGATTCATCTACCCAAAGATATCCGCAGCATCTATAAACAGGGAATGGAGCCAGTCATCGATCGAGTTGCCTGTTGTCCAACATGTTATTCCTTGTATCCTGCAGATCATCCGATTCCAGAGACTTGTACCTACCAACGGTCTCAATTGGCACATGTATGTGGAACAGCCTTATGGCGAGATCGAAAAACACGCAAGGGTGTGAAGCGTGTTCCTACTCGGCTATTCAGCACACAATCCTTGGATTCTTGGCTTAGATTCTTCCTAGCTTGGCCAGATATTGAGGATCATCTAGAGAAGTCTGCATCTCGGAATCAGAACAGGTATCCTCAAGGAAATGCATATACTATGCATGATATTGCAGATAGCCCAGCATGGGCAAGTCTAGGAAATTATGTTCGATTTCCGTACAACCTGGTTTGGGCTGTTTATGTCGACTGGTTTAATCCATTTAGCAATAAGATTGCAGGTATGTCTGTAATTGTTAACACAGATTGTGTTAATAATTGATTTGACCTTATAGGCAAGGTTGTTTCTGTTGGTGCCATCGTCTTATACTGCTTGAACCTCCCTATCGAGATTCGGTTTCTTGTGGAGAATGTCTTCATTCTTGGTATTATACCTGGACCAGGCATGCCAGATGTCTGGGAGATCTCGCACATCCTTGATGCCTTTGTTACCAAGATGAATGCATTCCGAGCTCCAGGCCAAAAAATACCTACACATCACCACCCAGAAGGAGTTCTTGTTCAATTACGGATTCTACCTCTGATTGCAGATCTTGGAGCAATCCGAAAAATTGCAGGATTTCTATCGCATAGTGCTACCTTTTTCTGTTCCTTCTGTCTCATCAAGTCTGCAGAGATTGAAAGTCTTGACTATGAGACTTGGACGCCCCGTGATGGCCCCACCGTAAAAGCTCAGGGTAGAACCTGGCTGTTTGAGAAAACAACAATCAAAGATCGAGAGGAGTGGTCAACAAAGACTGGTGTACGTTGGACACCAATGCATGATATTTCCTATTGGGATCCTGTCAAACATTGTGTTCTGGGTTTCATGCACAATGTAGAAGGCAAAGCAGAACATCACCTTCGCATCCTTTGGGGAATTGGTAGAAAATATCATGCTGAAGAGGAGTTGAAGGAGCAGCGGAAATATGAAGAATTTTCGGAATCTGATGCCTCAGAGGCATCAGACGAACTAACTTTCTTGGAATCAGATGCAAGCATGCCTCTTGAGGATCTCATGAATTCAGAATATGAAGGCCACTCTCAAAGCTCTGCAACACCCACTCCACAGAATCCAGGCACACATCTTAGGAATTTGTTTCTCAGTGAAGAGAGTGATGAAGGAGACCCAGATGATGCAGATTTCACCCCTCCGGATCCCAACTTTGATCCAATAACTGGAGCATTTAATTTTACACCCGACCAGTTGGCAGCTATACGTGCATGCATCAAGGATGTTCAGCTTCCAACCTGGGTAGGACGACCACCCACAAATCTTGGTGAAGCATCACATGGCAAACTGAAAGCACAAGAGCTGCTTACTCTTTTCACTGTGATTTTCCCTCTCATCATCCCACAACTGTGGTGGGAAAAAAGCGAAACTGCCATGAAACTTTTGGATAACTTTTATCACTTTGTAGGTGCAATAAACATCATTGCTTCATATTCAACCAGTGATACCATGGCGGAGGAATATAGAGTTCATTTCACACAATACCGCAGAGGTATACAGGAACTATGGCCACGTATTGATTCCTTGCCCAATCATCATCTTGCAATGCACAACCCAGAACTCTTAAAGTTCTGGGGACCTTTGTCTGTTATTAGTGAATTTCCTGGAGAACGAATGAACGGTGAACTGGGAAAGATCAAGACAAACCGGCGGATATGTAAGTTTATCTTCCCATCAGTCTTTTCTATTACTAAAAGACATTGACAGATGATATGGATCTCACTCTGTTGAGACAAATGGCTCGACGTGGACGCTTGGAAGCTATGCTGCATGATCGAAGCTTCGAAAACTCGAGTCACCTTAGTGGCCAGCTTGCTGGGATTCTACTCTCTGAAGCAGTTAGTTCTGCAAATCCTCTGAAGCCATTAACTGGTCTCGAAGTTGCACAGTTTTTGGGCAAAGGAAAGGACATCCCTGCCAATATATACGAGATGCTCTTATTCTATCTACACTCCACTGGACAGAATCAGTGGCGATCTTGGAAAGCATTGCCTCTCCTGGATCATGAGCAAGCATTACCGCCAACTGGAAGAAAAAAAACTGAAATCGAGTGTGATAACCATACCTTCAGCCAAAAAATATCTCATGAGGGAAATAGTGGCATCCAGTTCAAAAATCCCTTGAATCCAGCACTTATTCTGACAGGTTACATTCACGAAATATGGCAAATCCCCCTTCAAAATCTTGTTCAAACTTTTTTGTTGTTGAAAAACACACTGTCTTACCTCAATACCTATTGAATGAAACACCTTATCCCACCATGCCCGACATGTATTGCACAGCTGTGGATGCAAAACCCTCTGGCAATTTTATAATTATTGAACCAGCACATATCATTACACATCTCTCAATCATGAAACCACCCCGACAGACATATGGGATTCTGACAAGGGATCTACTAATTATTTGCTGGGCATTGAATCGTGGCCGACGTAGCTGAGGGTTCTTATTGTAGTTTTGTTCACAATTTCTTGAGTTCATTCAATAAAAAATTGCACCTGCTTGTGTAGGACTCTATGTGATGGAGATACATTTATTTCTATATAGATTGAATTAGTGTTAGGGTGAGGAATTAACACAGAAGCTAACATATGTAATGAGCTATACCCATGTATTATACATCATCTGAAAGTCAATGGTTTGAATCTTTTTGCTGCTTACCTCTTTTTGGATTTCTTGCTGTTGTTATATCAAGATATTTGTAGGCATAAAATCATGTCAAATTGGAAAGCATATACAAAAAAACTGAGTGCATATAGTAAGCATGGGATGAAAAGGAGGAGGTAAAGAATCCATATGATCATATAGAGCTGCTGTATCGAAATATTGTCCGAGCGTTTATGTGCCAGATGGCCCTGCCCCATCCTCATCTTGATCCATTGCATCGGTGTCGTCATTGTCCTCTTCCCCATTGTCTGGCTCACCATCATCTTCGTCAGGCTCACCTTCATTATCATCTTCACCGTCGTCATCCTCTCCTTCCTGCCATGGCGCATCAGGATCCTCGCCGTTTGCCTTCATCTGCTCAATCTCCTCATCTGTTGGGAGATGATAGAGCGCCAGCACTTCATTGCCATAGTGCTCCATGAAAAATGCATCATCCATGGTTTTGAAATTGTTAGGCACACGGTCATTGACCCAATGACCTGCAAGGGGGAGGGCAATACCGTTCAAACGGTAGCTGGCGCGAAGACGAGCTGGTAGTTGATTGAATGAAGCTGGATCAAACCAGTCGAGGGGCGCATTCTTGGGCCAGCGCTCCGACATGGAAGATGGTTCGGCATCAGAATCCACGATGCGCTCTCGCTGTCCTCGAAACTGCTGTCCCTTGGCCCTTTCGCTTTGCGACTGCCTCGCGGTCTGGGTCAATTGTTTTGCGAATAAAGGCTGTCGCATTGGCGCTACGCCCAGGCTTTGGCTTGATAATATACTTGGCGCGATTTGAATCAAATTCATCATCGCTGTTGCAGTATGTCTCTGCAGTCAGAGCAACGACCCGCTCTGGCCAGCCATCAGCTCGGAGAGCCTTGGTACGAGCGTCTCTAATCTAACGAGGAACTTAGTTATGTAATTGAATAAATTCAAAAAACTTACATTTATACGAGCTTTATATGCGGTGGTCTGCTTGGATTTCCTGAGAACTGCTCCTGCAGTACGGGCGTCGGCCAGCACCCGCTTGTGCATGGTTGAAAATACAAAATTTCTGTAGAGCTTTCGAAGGAATGCAGATCCCTGAGCTTTGTCAGGTCAGGACTCATACGTATGTAGCAATGAGAACCAGCAACATGCTGGAAGGTACTGGTGGCGATATTTTCGAGAGCTCTGTTGTACAAGGAGTCAACTGTTCCACCAAGCAGGTCTGGTCGCCAAGCAGAGAAACCAGCAGCAAGGACAGTGGAAAAAATAGCCTGGAGATGTTCGTCACTGATCTTTTTGATACTGTTCGCAATTGGACCTGTGTAGGTTGACACAGCTAGACGCAATTGTCGGATTTTTCCCATAGCCTCAGAATGGTCAGTGGAAATGCGGCTGGCAATTTTGTCCCATGCATCTGCGGTTGTAAATCTTTGGGCAAATGCCTGGAGCATAAGATCGGAGGGCATTTCAGGAACGGTGACCGAATCGTAAACACCCCAAAGAAGATAGATATGGACATGGAAAGCTGCCTGTATTTTATTTGAACACATGACATGAAATGAAAAAGAAATTTGTTACCTGCAGTGATTTATCACCTTTACTCAATTTCGATGGAGGGATATGATGTTCGTCGCGGCGAGCCTGGCGCCTTTTCTGCTCTGCCTTCTTTGCAGCCTGCTCTGCTGCCTTCTTCTTTAATGGGGGTTCCTCAGGTGGATCACTAAAATCCCGTGCGCGTTTTTTGCCTTTGTCGTTATTCCGCGGAGGGTCAGGTGCAGGAGAAAATTCCGCATCTGGTGGATTGGGACCTGCAGGACCAGATGAAGCTCCTTGGTTGGGTGCGGAAGGGCCCCCATGAGCATTGCGACGCCGCCTAGCATCTGAAGTAGTAGAGCATCGAGTCTTTTGCTTTTGCTTTCCAGCCATAGGGAGAGTAATGTGGTGGATGGAAGAACAAGAGATCTCGTTTTCTGCCCCATAGCCATCCTGAAGCCTCCCCGCTCAAGCATGTTAATCCCGGTAAGCATTTTGAAGTTCAACAAAGGGAAATGAAAAGCGTGGGAGTGATTGCCTATCAATTGCAATCACGGTGATCATACGGTATTTTTACTAAGTATAGGAATACACCGTGTTATACGCGTGTTACAGCTCCCTGCCAGCTCCTTGGCAGATTCCTGTGCGGGTTCCAGCTGCCTTCCATTCCGGAAGGTCAGCCCGAGCTTCCACGAGGTTTGCCCGCGGTGTGTAGATCCTTTGACGCTGCGCCTCTCCCCATGATATATATACACCAGGAAGGACAACGCTGGAACTTTCACAGATGAGGTGAGGTGGAATAACGAACCAACTAGGATGCGTGGGTGAGTCGCACCTGACGAAATTCATCTACAACCGGTCTTGTCAAGTGCGAATGAGAATGAGATCCCAGCAAGCCATGTGGGTCTCTTCGAGCCACCTTAGTCGCGATTTCCAAGCCGAGAAAGGGAGGAGCAAAGGTGAAATAAAATTTCATAAAACATTGCGTAGCGTAGATCACAGATTGTCCACCCTTTCTACACATTCCACCCGCACAAGGAGCTGATAAGGTCACCCCGAGTCGACCATACTCCGAAGAAGATTCAGATTCGGAGTGGAGACACAGAGATACGGTCTACGCCGAAGGCAACGCCTATGAGCAGAAAAACATGCACGCGTTCCTTCAGCGTCGCCGTGCATAGAAGACAAAGCCAGAGCCAGACAGGAAGAAAAGCACGGGAAAGGCGCACGAAAAGAGGAGGGTAAGCAGCGCCCTAGGAGGGAAGGAAGAATGCAGGAAGGAACTACGCATGGGTAGGAGGTCGTGTCGATGGAGAGCACGGCTCGGCAAGGAGGGGATGCGGAGAGCCGCCGATGTGATGCGTAGCATTGGGTAAACCGAACTCGGGTCGCACGTCAATTCATGGAATCAATTTGAGCTGTTAATATGGATGGAACGGAAGTCGGATGACGACGGTGCGGTTGTATAGAAAGACGGAGAGACGAAAGACGGCGTGCAGACAAAGAAGGTGCGAGACGCACCGCGCGATGGACAGAAAAGATGCCACAGCCTGAGGTGGGGCAAACGACAGCAGGCGAGCGGTGCGGAGTTCAAGGGTGAGGGATGAAACACACCTCAGGTTTCGATATCGATCCAGGCACGACGTCCGAGCTGGCGTGATTCAGGTTGCCGAGACTCGAGTGCGAAAGCTAGCGGCAACTGAGCGGGGATACCGTATCAACTACGGAAGGGGTACCTTCGGCCCCAATCGCAGGTGCGGCACGGTAAGGCTATAATTGCGCCGAGCAAGACGGGCAGGAGAAGTGCCGTCGTTGAGGGTGTGATACCGGTTCCGCTCGTTGGTGGGAAAAGGGTCTGGGACGACGGATGGCAAGCCTTCTAATGGCGCGCATTGGACGCATCGCATCCACTACGGGGGAGGTTTGTGCGGTAGCGTGGTGTGGGTTCTATTGTTTCGCGGACATCGACGGGAGTGTGCGGGAGTAGGGCAACGGGGTGCGATGGAAGACTAGTGTGTTGCACTGGGCACAAAGATCGCGGGAGATCGCACGGAGCAGACACAGAGAAAGACGGGAGACGGGGAGGGACGAGCGGAGGGTGGAGAGGGCTCGAATGTGCATTGCAGATGGTGATTTTTGTGAGGGAGAGCGCTGGATCTGAGGCGGTGAGGACGGTGCGTAGACGGTGGCGGATGAGGTGGGTTATTCTGGACGTAGAAGGATGTTATGAAAAAGGTGAGACACGAGCAGCATTGGAGTACGCAACCAAGATTGGGCTGTACTACCAGCCTGTCCATGCGGCTTCTAGTCAGGGCGTTTACTGGACAGAAATCCCAAGTCGTTAGCGCAGTGCATGCGCAGGAAGGCTACTTCGCCGACGTGAGGTCCCGGTAGAGAAATGTCCGCCGCTACGACGACGCATCGAAACCAGAGAGGTGAAAACGAAAAATTACTGTTTGCCACAGTTTGGCTGGGCGTCAACATTAAGCGCTTAGCGCTTGTTCCGGACCGGCCATGTTCAAAGTCGTGTCGGTGCTTTCTGGCTCGCCCAGGCAATCTTAACGACTTCTTTTGCTCTCTCCCTCCATCGTCCATATCTAGGCCCGCGACCTGACCGTCGCCCAGGACTCCCCCACCTCGTCCCTGTGGGTTTGGCATCAGAGTCCCAGAACGCCCGACGACGCGGACAAGCACCAGCTCCAGCAAGAGATACACGACAACACAATATGCGGTCGGTCCGTGCCCACGTCATCGGCGGCGTGGATACCCGTGCGGTTTACGAGGTTGTTTGTTAGGTGCTTCACGGTTTCTTCATGAATGGCGAGGTGCTGACAGACAAACTTCTCTTTCAGTCTGCTGGCCTGGCACAGCGCGACCTCATGGACTAACACCGACTGAATGCCGTGTTATCATCCATTCTGCATTTCTTTTTCGTTTCGATTGGATGCGTTTGAGATATACCTACGTGTCGGGTATCGCATACGTCGGCGGCTTCGTTCTCTCTCCCGTCTTGCCTCGCTGCCCAAACACTGCCACAATAGTCCTTCCTTCTCCCTTCTCCCCATTACCCGCCCTCTCTTGCTTCCACACTTACGCACCCACAGAACACAATACCGACTTACCCAATCAATTTCGTCGATGCTTGCACGCGACTTTGGACGCGGAGTCGGGTGGAAGCGGGGAATGGCCAACGGCCAGGTGCGTTCTCTTGTGCATTCTTGACCGATATCTGTGCAGGGTGTGACTATCCATGGAGCTGCGCAGCGGGAGCGGAGCCCTCACGCGCTGCAGCGTCTGCGCTCCCGGGAGGCCTGGACAGTACGCCTCCGCGGGAGTAAACAGCGGCGCGGGCTCATACTCATTCTCTACTCCCCTGCTTCTCTTCCGGGCTTCCCTCCCTTGCCACAGCGCGGGGATCTCTCTTGCTTTCGTTTTCCTCATCTTGCCTTTCCTCCTCTTATGACGCGCATCTCCACAGTTACACGGTCAAGGAACCTTTCTTTCGAGGCGCACCCTCGGTGCGTGTGCCCCATCTTCCCTCTCTCTTCGACGAGGAGGGCACGAGGATGAGCGCCGATTAAGCGCCCGCCGCATCCGTCCTTTTTTGGGAAGTCGAATGTATCGTCCCACTTGGGCAGCGGCGGATGAGGGGTGCGGGCAACGGGTGCACATTGGTATGGGTGTTCTTCCTCGGATGTCTTGCGTCAGGTGCTCGCGCTATAGTGTCGGCGCTACACGTATGCGGGATGGAGTACATGCGCATGGAGGTGTCGGCGTCCTGATGCACTGGAGAGAGCTCCTGCGCAGATGCTGAGTGGGCCCGGATGCTAATGGGCCCGGGTGGTCGGTGGGCGTGGGGCACGATGACGGTGGGGCGCATAAGGGAGATGTGGATGGACGGGGTTGCGCGTGCGCTGGGTGGGCCGCGCTGCACGGAAGAACGAGCCTCTGGGTGGAGATGGGCGGGGCGCACGACGATCAATTTGTGTGGGTGTCTTCGTGTGTGGTGGAGGGTATGTCCGTGGTACCTTCCTCCATCGCCGCGCTTTGTGCAGACGACGGTGGATCTACGCGTGTGATTCGGCAGGCTTGCGCGGCGGTCGGCACGTGGAAGTCTGAACCTGCGGAGGTTGGTGCAATGCTGGGATATTGTGCATACACGGGGTCCGTGGACAGCGGTGGACTCGATGGAAACGTACAGACGGGGTGGAGTAATGTCGGGTGCGCGCGAACGTAGATGGGTCCGCATATCGACGTGGTGTGCTTCGTACGCGAGATGAAGCTGCTCGTGGAGAGCGCGCGAGTTCACCACGGAGATGTTTATAACTCTATCAATAATGGTGCGCTAGGGATGAGCTTTCGTGGTAGTACCCAGTAATAGTACACACACGGCTATGTACTTTGATTTGCAAAAAAAAAACCGACGGGACGGTGGTGTTTCAAAGGCAAACCGCCTGGGCTTGTTATGCAACTTCAGCCATGGCCAGCCCCGAGAATTCTTTTCTACCCTCCGGGTTTTTCTGAAGCATAGTTTATAAGAAGGTACGCGCCCCGGGGACCTCAAACAGGAGGGAGAGGGGTCCCGAGACCCTGTCAAAAAATGGGGGAAAACCGAAAATTGGTTGTGGAGGAAGGTTTTTTTTTGAACACGGTCAGAGCCAGCTACTAGTAGTGCAAAGATGGTCGAGAAAACGCTCGGGAGGTTCGACAAACGGCCGCGTGACGCGTGATTGTCGATTTGAATGGAATACTACAGTACTCACAAGGGGTTCCCCCCCCATATATGGTCATCATAACAGACAGAGCTACACCGTAACAGAGCCAGCATGCGCGAAAGTTCCAAAATCGATCCATAGGAAGAACAGGGAAGAAGATAAATGCGGATTCATAACATGGTCAGCTTGCAGCCAACATCCCGTAGAAATCTACGGGGTACTGATTTTCATCACCACGTCCAAGGAGATACCCCAAGTTTCGATGCCCGGGAGAACTTTATGTAACGTCTCGAACATGAGCTTTTTAAATGTCTCGTCGTTCGATATCTGAAACTCCACGCTCAGATGTTATTTCAAGTCGGAAAATGAGCACAACCGACCTCCACCAGGCCATTCCAGGTCTGTAGAAGAGAACTGATGAGAAACGTGCGCGGAGCAGACGCTCGATTTTCTCTCACCTCGGTCTCCTGCAAGACAACAGCCAGCCCTTCTGCTTCGGGATAACCTAGTGTATGGACTTCATCAACTATGTTCGTGTTCTGTCGCCACTGAGGCAGGAGAGTGAGCGACAATCAGCGCGGAGCACTAGAAATGGGTCGACAAACGTAAGTGTGCTTCAAGAGATGCTTCTGGCAGGCGGGCAACCGAACATAGCTGTCTATAACTGGATCCAACTTCGCATGGAATTCGTCCACGGACATGTCCTTCGGAATTTTCGCTACGAACGAAGAGTGCACTCGAGCATTGGAGGTAGGTGGTGGGACATCGACCTTAGTTGTGACATCCGCAGTGAAGAAGGAGCACTGTCGAGGAACCCGAGGTCCTTTGCTCCGGCGAAAAGTTTTTTGAACTGCTGGTCTCCGATTATCTTAGAATGTATCAGTGCCGGTAGATGTGCGTGTCATTAAAATCACTTCGGTCAAATGGTCTTCAGTCTGCGCACAAAGCAATGAGTGAACGGCTGTTGGCCATCAAGTCAATGCAAAACACACCTCGCATTCGAATTCGAACCAGACGTTCGGTGTTGGTTGTCCTATTCCCGACACCTTCATGAGCTCCTCGAGTCGAGAGTTCGGGTAAATCTGTGCTCCCATAAACGGCGTCAAGACGAATAGCAGACACCGAATCTTACGACGTTAAAATTGAGGAAGTTCCTCTGGCAAATAGGAAGTTCAAGGAACGAATCCACGAGTGCATCAAGTTTGGCTTTAAACTCCTGCTGAGATATGTCCGCAGGGGCATAGTGTATCGCGAGGCCGGAACAACGGTCCTTTCTGGCGGAGGAGGACATTAAGGGAGGAAGGAAGGAATGCGGGACGTGGTAGGACCATAGGTGTGCACCATTCTTTATAGGATTGGATGCCGGAAGCGCCAAAACCCGGGTTGTCAGGTCAGAACATCGATATCGGAACTTATACAGCGGAAGTTCACTATGAGTGTCGAGATTCAATGGTTAGTTATTGGCATCGGGACTCGGGACGGAACTTGATTATGATTATACAAGGTCAGTTATCGATATCGGAACGTGTACGGGAACTTTACCATGAGAGCCGAAGGTCGATGACAAGTCACAATCAGGCCGAGGTCTAGAGGGTTTAGAGCATTTTAACTGGCACATGGGAAGTTGTTGAGCTTTATGCATTTCAATAGATCAACGTTAAACTGCAGTAACAAAGGAAGCACCTGAGATTACGAGGTACCAGTACTGCATTTTTTTTATGCGGTCAATTAAATTTCAAAACTTTCGGCTCTGGGGGAGGTCAGCAGGCAGCTTCGAAGGGGATGGGCGTGCGTGCGACGTTCAAACTTGATAGCCTGTTTGCAATGTCAAGATCCGCCAGACGCCAGGACTGCACGCGACCGGGCACGACTGCGCCAAATTCCGGTGTCGCGGACATCTAATCACCGCTAGTCGTACTGCTTCCGCACCCAGCGTGTGCCCAGCATACGCGATGGAGTAATGGCGGGTATCTTGAGAAATCTTAAGAGACCGGGGAGCAGGGCTGTGAAATCTGATAACGGACGAAGTCTAGCATCTTGAGCCTGTCGAAGAAGACGAATGTGGGAGCCATGCGCAGGTATTTCCCACATCCTTGCTAAATCAGGATGCAGACGAGGTGAATCCTCAACGCCCTCCGGGGAGCGTATCTGCTGTTTTGATTGCGAGCGAAGCGAAGCAATTCTACTCTAATGCACGTGACGAGGGGAGGGCTAAGATATGCAGGAAACAAGACCAAACGGTGCTCGCGGTGGCTGACGGGCCTTGAGGCAAAGAATGCCCTCAAAAACATTCAATTCTTGGTCAATTGCTCTGGGAATATCACCAACAGATGCGCTTTTATGGCGCGGTTCGATTGATACCGGATTCAGACCAAACGAGAAGGGAAAGAAATTGGAAGGAAAAGGATAAATGTAAGCGTGATTACGCCTCGGTCTTCTTCGCGAGCATTTGCGCTTTCAGCGAATCCCTAGTATATCGTGGGCCTCTAATGAGAGGGCAATGGCGATCCATCTAGGCCTCTCATTAGAGGGGCTCGCGATGTATCGTCCTAGAGTGCTACCTATTTGGGCAAGCTTGGCGCACCTGCGGTCGCACGATACGCGGCGGCGTTGCCCCGCCATCCGTTGGGCGCTGTCGGGTGGCTGTGCGGCAGTGCTCAGCCTGTCCCGCACCTGCCATTTTTGGATTTTTTCCGCCGCACCTCCAGGAGGCTGGGGACAGCCAATAACCAATATATGATCTTACGAGTCTGCGCGCGGTCGCTGTGCAAGGGCGGGTAGCGGTGAGCATCGCAAAACCGGTCGGGCAGCGGCTTGGTCCAGAGTATCGTGGGCAGTAGAGCACGGGTAACGATATCGAAACCGGAAGGAGGGAGGCTCGGGAGACGGATTGAGAGCGAGCGTGAGTGAGTCAAAGGAGGCGAAAGAATAGGGACGCGGCTACGAGCAACGTGGACTAGAATTTACGGGAAGACTCCCGGCGATGGGAGGGTGCGAATTCGCGAAACCGTAATCAGAGTTACGTGACGTCCTCAGAGTTACGGCATCACCGCCCTGGCGTCCTTCGCTCTCTTTCTCTCCCTCCACGATGGCGCGCTTCGACATCGCCTTTCTCGGCTTCCTCTCTTTCCTCCTCGTGCCCATGCTTCTCATGCGCTACTACCCCGACTCGGCGGAGGTCGCCATGGCCGTTGCCGCCTGGATCTGGGTCATAGACACCTATACGAGCGGAGTCACAGCCTTCTGTCTCTGCATAGCCATCGCCATGTCCAGCATGCTCGTCTGCGATTCCCTCCAGTGGCTCACCCGCCCCCGCGGCGCGAGTCCCATCGCCCTCGAAGACGGCACCGCCGTGCCCCCCACTCCCACCACCGCTAATACTGAGACCGATGCTGCGACCCCCGCCATGTCGGTCAAGGCCGCGCTCATCCTCAAGCTCATCTGCTTCATCTCCTGCACCTCCTTCGTTGTCGGGAACATCTTCTTCAAGGACGTCGTTTCACTCGACCGCCCGGTGCTCGAGAACCTCGCCCCTGCAGCGCTGTACATCCTGCGCGGGTTTGAGGTCATGTTCGCCGCGATCCTCGTCCTCATGTTCGTCGTCTGGCACAAGAAGAGGCGCTCCGACGCAGCGGCTACCGAGCTGGAGGCCGCCGTCGGCGCGCCTGCCACACCCGTCGAGGTGCTGTTCGATGATGGAGTGGTCGATGAGAAGGATCTACTCAAGGCGGAGGGTAAGGCTTGAAAGTGTTTCTACCAGAATTATGCTGGTCTCAGTAAACGTAGCTACTCATCTTGTTTCGCAGATGTGGTTTCACACATTTGGCCCACTCTTTGTTTATCTTTCCCACAACGGACTCGTGTGCGTATGTAACGGCCTTTGGACCTGCTATATCATATCTGCATTGGCCCTCGGCCATCGACAGCTGCTGACATCTCCCGCATTTTTGATGGTCTCAAGATCAGAATTCACTGCGTGCGCGAAATTTTCTCGACCGTTGACATGCCAGCCTCATCGACGGTGAATCCCAACGTATATAATTTGTTTGACGATTGATAGTCGTAACAGCGGTGTAGGATCGCCGCACAAAGCGGGAGGGAGATCAACATGTCGTAAGTGACTGCGGCGCGGGAGAGGCGCTGTCCATCCATGGCATAACAGCGTTTCAAAACAGCACCGACCTCCCTCGCCCTTTTCCCCAAACCTATGTACCCATGGCGCGACCAGCCATCCCACGCGCCACACAAATTGCCTTCGCTATCATCTTCATCGTCCTCCTCGTCTTCTGCCTGGCACTGCCTGATCTCAGCAAACAAAAATTCTTCGAGGGCACTACAGTGATCGCCCTCTTGCGCGCGATTTACCGTCTCCATGCGCTTGCACGGGATGCCTGCGCACGGCTCGGCTTCCTTCCACCGCGCGAGCACACTGGCAGTCCATCAGAGCTCGAAAGTGCAGTTCCAGTCGGACCCGCAGCCGACCAAGCTTCAATCAGAGCGTCGGCCCCACCCACCTTTTCAGAAGGAGCCCAGGCAGAAGTGCCCACCAGCGGGAGACTCATATTTCTCGTCTTCAACGGCATTTATCTCTTTATGGGGTTTTTCTATGGCAGTGCCGTATCATCCCAGCACTCGGCGCTCGAGAACACGCTGGCGGCGGTATTGTTCGTCCTAAGCGGGCTTGAAGTGCTGTTTGTCGGACTGCTTGTTGGGCTGTGTGTGGTGTGGTTGACGGGCCCTGGGGCGGTGCGCGCGTTGTGGAAAGCTGGTACAAGACGGGTGAGAGGGAGGATGGAGGTGGGGTGGGGAATGCTTGAAGGAAATGGACGGATATGAATGTTAGATGTCCGCACTCCCTCGAAAAACGAGAATCTGAGACAAACTTAGCACCGTTCCGATGCACATTGCGGTCGTGAGAAGGGAGTTTGCAAGGAAAGTATTGCGCCATTGCTCCCGAGATTCCGTGGAATCGTCAGCACTCGGGTGGCAAATAGAACTCGAGGGTCGGCGATGGGTTCAGAACAACTGGATGCCCGAGGAACACCAAGTCGCACTCGAAGGTCAAGCATATTGACATCAGGCATCACTTCATTCGGGAGCTCATCCAGAAAGGGGAGCTAAAGATTGACTTTATCCGTGGTAACGAAAATCCCGCGGATGAATTTACATATATGGTCATTTTCGCGGGAACACGGAGGTGCACGTTTCCGGTACTTCACGAGTGAGGAGGAGGTCGCTTGACGAGGGTGCTGTTCAAGTTTCAGGTGCAACGGCCCACTGCTGAGTGTGTGCCGCATATTTTGCAGATCTCTATTCCCAGGCTACTAACGATGGAGAGGGGGTCAATTTAGGTCGGGTTTAGCTCGGGGTGGTAGCCTGGTAAGATATTGGTCTTTATTAAAATATATTAGAGCCCCATTTGAGAGACTCTGAAAGGTAGGATTTCTTATATTTACTAACGGACAACTTACTCTTAAAACATGTCCAAAATCATATCCCCTGAGCTCAGAAATCCAACCTTGTATATTTTTAAGTTTATCTTCTCTCTCGAGATCAGTAAAGGTCTGTTCCATGGTACTTATAACCCAAATTCGCTACTTATCTACGTCAAGCGACTCGACTCGACTCAACTCAACTCAAGTCGACTTCATTAAGTCGACTTGGGGAGTCGGAGTACCAGTAATATCCCGCGACCTCGGTTCGCACCCTGCGTGTCCGCGAGTGCACTTCTCCGCCAAAACACGTACGGTATTTTACAAGCCTGAGGGGGATGACGCGTTACTTCTCGAACCAATTCGACACCTCGACAACCATCCGAAGTGATCGTGACCGATGCCAAAATTCGACAACCGCGCGAAAGAGTCCCGGGGAATGGAAGCGAGGTCTTGGCAGAGGAGGGTTCGTTTGGCGAAGAACCACATAGCACACATGTTAAACATGCAATATCAGCTAAAGAAAATCCAGTGTTCACTGTGGTTTTTGCGATGATTTTGACAGAAAACACAAGAATCTTCAGCACCACATCTTTTGAGGTACAGGCAGTCCACAAAATACCCAGAGTGTGTTCGAAGAGAAAAATGAGCATCTGTCGAACCGCTGGACCAGTTCGACAGCGGGCCTGGTGACGCGGGACACCCGCCAAAGTTCGCATTCGACAAGGGGCCCGGTGACCCATGACCGTCGAATTGAACGTAAAAATACAGTATCCCTTCTGCAACCCTTTAAAGTCGCGTCGTTTCTTTGCTGTGCTCAGCTTTTCCAGCGCGGGCACGGGCGCTAGATGCATGGTGAGACTCGGCGGCAAGCGGGTGGGATAGGAAACAGGTGCCCTGTCATCGGGGAACACGGCGGCACGCGGCGGCAAGGAAGAACCCAGCGAACTGATACAAGGGCGCATTCAGACTGACACAAGGGAATTCCCTATTGACGAGTCAGGACCGAGCTCACCAAGCAAGGTGCGAGCATCTTTCGCAAATCATTTGTTGAAGCGTTCGCTGCGTGACGTCCGCCTACGAAAGAGTTCTGGGCTCGCGCAGAATGTGTATAAAGCTCCTTACACACATACGAGGAATCCCTGCCAGGCGGAACACTGAGAAGGTCAACTGTTATTTTCAGTTGATTTTCAGTTGAAGAGCCGACCGGATGATGGGATCAGCTACGGCAACTTGAACAACGCCGGATTGATCCCAACCCTAGTCTGTAGTTAACCGCGAATCCCTAGTTCTTCAACTCTGCCGCCGCGAGTTGGGGGGAGATATTGTTCATTTTACGCTGGAAAATACTAATAGGACCTCACATTTGTGAAAAACACATCCTGGAATGGATACCAGCATCCAACTTATTTTTGTGATTTGTAATAAGCAGGCCAGCAATCATTTGATCGACCTTATCAACAGACTACAACATGCGAGGCACGAGCACTAATATTGTTGTAGCGTCTGTCTACGAGAGACTATCCCAACCCTTCTTGCTCTCTACCACCTTCCTGAGCGCTGCAGATTTCTCCGCACATTTATGCGGCGTACTGAGTCCCGGCGCATACATGCCGCGACTTAATTGTAGGCTCGCAATATCGAACGCTGCTGCTGGGCTTCATGTCGCCCTTCGAAGTGGATAATCCGCGTCCCAGGTTATTTTTTTGGGATACTTCGTTTGCTAATGCAGGAATTTCTGCAGCTGCCAGCTCTGCAGCGGCTCGAATGTGAGGCGCTCGCAACCATCGTTCACTTCGACCTTCGACATACATATTGACTCTTCGACATCGAAATGTCTTGAGATTCAAGTTTCACCATGTTGTGTCATGGTTCACATTTTGAATTTCAACATTCAATTCATGGTGGTCAACTTACTTTTTTCTTCCAATCTTTTTCGGTGATGGAAATCGTCACATTTCGTCGTGAAACATCGTCACGAAATCTTGCGGGGAACCTCTAACGAGTTAGCCGAGCTGGCCCTAAAGCATTATGGCAGGCCCCCGGTCACTACCTTAGCGGATGGTCGGTCATAGAGTAAATCAACGTCTTAAAATGGCCCCACCTCCGGCCATTTCATAGAGTAAAACAGGCTAGAAACGAGCAAAGTTCGACTGAAATAGAGTAAATCTCGCAGAGCGCGGGATTTTTTTGGCAAAGCATCCTCATAAGGCCAAGGTGAGATTGATTCTGTAGACTTAGAATCGAGCTGCAAGACTCAAGAGTTGTTAGAAAATGCGAGTAGAGGTACAAATGGGTGAGAATGGGGCCAGAAGCGAAAATTTTGACCCACAGCGGAAAATGGGAATTTTGGCCCCAAACGTCAGCCGGAAATAGAGTAAATCAAGCAGCTGAACTGAAAATTTATAGAGTAAATCAGCCATTTTCGCGCGCCAATATCTGACTAGGCTACAAGGTCGTGACCGGGGGCCTATTATGGCATTTACTCTACTCTCGGAGATTAATGAACCAACCCGCTCTACAACGCTCTCTCGCTCCTACCACCCCCATGTCCCTCCGCCGTTGCGCTCATTTTCCCCTCGCCGTCACCAAGCTCACCGCCGTCGTGTTCCCGCCATTATCGCCGCCGCCGCACATTGAAGGAACGCCGCAGCAATGTCAATCAAGTGGACAGCGCCGGTCGCTCCGCACTACTCGCACTCTCTTCTTGGCACCGTAACTTGTGAACCATGTATGTGCTCATCGTAGCGGATAAGGTAAGCACTGCTCCTCACTTGTACTGTATCGCCGCTCAGACAGCCATGGACGTCACAGCTACCTCAGCGCCAAGTGTTTCACCGTCATTGGGCGAGATCAACAATTTTCCAGCGTTACATCAACATTGTCCAGGCCTACACTTCGGGGAAGGACAATCCTACAAACGGCGTCAACCGTCGCCGTCAACGTGTGACGAAGGTGGGAAGGCAGGAGGCCGAGAGGGGCGGTAAGTGTTTCTTGCCAGTGATTGATCCTCCTCATTAAGGGTATTGCAGGCCGTCACAAAGCACTTGCGCTGACTCTGCAAGTTCTGCGGACGAAAATGGTGCGCCATATATTTATCTTAGTATTTTACTTTTGTGCTCATTTCGCACGTAGATAGCGCCAACGGTGCGGCGGGGTCTCCGGCTCCTAAGCAAGTAGACCACGGTAAGTCACCAATTCAAGGTGTCAGCTCGTCTTTCTACTCTGTCGACTGAGGATGATGATGAAGAACCTGACAATCAGATTCCCCCGGAGGATGACGATTCCAATAGTGACTAGGACGAAGAGTTACTGAGAGCGATGGATTAACGTATCTTGCCTGAAATCAATGATATTGTTTCTTGAATTCCTTATACTTTGTGAGGGTCCTGTGCGGGATTTGGGTGGTCACTGTCATAGGATTGAGTCGTGATGAAATGTCGTGGATTTCATTGCAAAAGGTGTTGAAAGCGCATCGTGAAGTGACCGAAAATTTGTTTTGAACTTCAACGACCCTGCTCATTATGTTTCGACGTGAAACCATGTTCAATCGTCCACAATTTCCAGGTAAATGGCGAGAAATTTCACAACTCAAAATCGTGAAAGATATGTTGAAATTGACGACGTTTTGACCGCCCAGTTCCGCTCCCGTAAAGACTCTACAGAGGGCGTCCCATGGCAAAAAGAAATGGTGGATGGCAATTATCGGAAAGCCGTTGGTCGTAGCAATAATCACTCCTAGCTTTCAAGGTGTCCCTGACCAGGTCCACGACGGAGGAGCCTCCCCTGACTTTAATGCTACTTTCCAGCATCAAGGGGTTTGCAAAATCATCTAAGCAAATGAAATAGGCGCGCGCCGTCGAACAAGTCGAGACAGAAAGGCTTATGCGAGGACGATATCTACCCTCCTCAGACATCGACATCGTATCCGATCCTTACCGCAATCGAGCTATACGTTGAAGAGGGTTTTATCGGGGATCGAGCTTCTGGGGCATTCCAATGACCCGCAACCACTTGCGTCTCTGACCGCCAACGAATCAAAACAGTAAACAAATTATCACCTTAGGGTAGTAAGGAAAAAAGGTGCCAATGGGGCGCACGAGTTTGAGGGTCCGGATGGACATTTAATTGGCCACAAAACTTTTCGATGATTTCGTGAGTCGCTATTTTGGCGCCCTCCCGGCCAAAGAGACATGTCGATCAGCGAGTATTCTTTTTTTGCGAAGAGGTCGGTGATTCCCGCAAAACTTTTGTTCACACCTCCCACAGGGGGCAGGCAACATGGCTTATTCTCAAATAAGCCAGCGTTGCTTGTACCAGGCTTGTACACGGCTTATTGGCGGCTTATGTGTGCCTTATGCCATAAGTACATCAGATTGCGATAAGATATGAATTGATTTGCCCGATTAGGCGGAGGGAGGTGACCGCATGGTTACTCATTTGGCCAGGTCACCCAGTGAGGTCCAGCTTACCTAGGGGAAGTATATATATTCCTCTGCTTCTTCTGAAATTATTGCTCAATTTATTTCTGCTTGACAAGGAGTTGAGACTGAGTCTCAGTGAATTCTCACGCAGTTCTCGGGCCCCGGTCCGACTCCTTCCTTATTCGTGTTGGCAGGAAGTCGGCCCCAGCTCCGCCCACGCCCCTGTCGCCCATCATGCCAAAAGCGACCCACACCGGGCCTCCCCTCCCCTTCCCCCCGACCAGTTGCTTGTCCTTTCTATGCCTGCAAGGGTCTCGGCTGCCTGTCTGTTCTCTGGACCCAATATGGTTTGCATGAGACTCATCAAAGCATTAATACTCAAGGGCCCGTGAAGGCACTGTCAGAGCTTTGGGAAACTTCGTTACTGGGAGCAAGACTATTTGCGGGGTTCTGTGGGAGGCATGGTACACCACTAGAGCCTGGTCTGCAAAAAACATGTCTATGATCATCCACTGGTACTGCCAATCGATGTCGCACTACTTAGCCTATTCATCAGGGACATCTCGATAAATTTCCCTCATAAACCCAAACTTGAGAGAACCTGCAAGAAAAGAGGTGAGCAGGAGCAGGAGATATAAAACAAACAAATGGATAGCTCTAATATTTGTGGGAATATTATACAAGATTCAACCCGTTGATGGAGTGCTGTCAAATAAGACGAAAACAAGGGAGACTACATACACAGAGAGAACCCCATAGAGTAGATATGCCAACGGCAGGCAGGCTTTCCTCTGAGAGAGTGAAATTTCTGAAGTCATTTCTCTTCTGAGTGCTAGATGAAATATATTTCCTTAGATTTGCCTCCGTAAAAGAGAATAAATGTATAGGAGCTGGCTATCTTTGTTGGATATGGATGGCAATCAATCAAATTGGTCTCCTTTGATTCCTCGGCTTTAATTGATTACACTTCCTTGACGTTCTCACGAGATCAAGCCATCAGATCTTATCACCCGATAATCAAAAAAGCCATGCATAAGCTGCCAATAAGCCGCATACAAGCAACGCTGGCTTATTTCGAAATAAGCCACGCTGCATGCCCCCTGTGCTCCGCGCAACAAATTTAGGTAAGTATGGTAACTTGTTCAGAAACGCAGAACAGCCATTGGATTAAGTGTAAGTAAGGTACGAAAGGAGTGACTATATGTTCTCTTTGCCCAATCAGAGAGTGATGGGGATGCAGTTGATGGCGATGAGACTACCTAAGAATAAAAGTTAGTACCCCGCCTGAAAGAGTTGAATATTCGTCCGGTACGCACCGTACTGCTCCTTGGGGGCTTCGCAGTTGACGGTGGTACTTCCGCTGAATTGAATAACGCGGTGAGTTTGAGGCTATTGGTAAGATGGATGAGCCCTTACCAGTTGTTCCCGATCACGGTGATGGGCGAGCAGCCCAGACCGATGGGCACATTGAGGCCAGTGAGGTCAAGGCCGACGAGGGCTGCGACGGCGGAGACCGCGCCATCGGTGGAGGACAGGACGCTGTGGCAGCACTGGGGGGAGGAGGGCAGTGTCGCCGGGGAGGTGGGTGTGGTGGCCGGGGAGGTGGGCGTGATTGCCGAGGAAGTGGGCGTGGTGGCCGGGGAGGTGGGCGTGATTGCCGAGGAGGTAGGCGTGGTCACCGGGGAGGTGGGCGTGATCGCCGAAGAAGTGGGCGTGGTGGCCGAGGAGGAGGGCGTGGTCTGTGGGTAGTTGCACGAGGGAGGGGGATAGCTATCATAGCCATTAGGCATGGCGGCAGCAAGGGTCTGGAATGAAGGCAATAATTAGTTGTTGGACACTCATCGGCGGCTTGAGCGTACCATGAGCACCGAAAGGACGACAACGGAGAGCTTAGAGAACATATTTGCTTGCGAGAGAGCTTGAACTGCAAAGGAATGTGTGGGGTGAGGTTTGAGGCAGAACCAACCAAGCTTTTATATGTTCTCTGTCCAGCCATTCCCGTGAATTTACGGCACAAAAAATAAGAACTCCCAGAAGTTGTGGAGCTGTGGAGCTGTGGAGCTATTTGACAACTGAATTGGAAGAGAATGTCGAGAGAGAATACTCATTGCACGGCAGCGAAGCTCAAGCCGGCAAGGCTATTTATAGATCACTTCAGCTTTGACGTGATGCAACGATATCCCGCCGTTTTTGCCCGAGGACTTTAACGTCAGGCCAATCAGACCGCAACCGCAACCAGACGACGAGGAAAAACACTCCTTTGCGCAACTACCAATGTGCCAGAGGTTTCCCTCGGTTATCATCTGCCAGGTGGCCGGTTCACAAGAAAAACATTTGCGCGTTTCACGAATAGACGCAAATAGCATTGTTCCGGCGGAAGAAGCGCGTGGCTGAAACAAGACCTAAATTGAAATAGAGTACGACATTGGTTCCGCATTGTTGACATCGCCAGCAGTTGGAAGATTCTTTTTAATTTAGGACAATGATTACACCGGGATCGTGGGGAAAAGCGCAAGCCCAACCGCAGATGTTTAAGCCATCCACGTAATGTAGCCGGGCGGTGAACTGTGCAAATTTCGTGAGCCAGGGGACAGGGTTGATCCGTGAATTGTATAACCCTTTGGGAAGAACGGACACGAGGCAGAAATCATGCGCATTGAGTTTTTTAGACGCCTTGGCGGGAAGGATCACAGCCTAGAACTAGTACTCAGGGTTCAAGATCAGCTTCCTTCGGGAAGAAAACCCTTGAGACCGTGCCAGCACACCACATATTGTGTCACATATGTGCGAAATTTTGACATGTCCTGACGAGAAAAAGACGTAAATCAGGGAGGATTATGAGCCGAGGAGAACAATCTAGGCCACGATTAGGAGGTGCGCAGGAAGGCTAGTCGACCGGCCAGAACGTGGCGCTGATTATAGGTGTGCCCAAAAGGCCGCTTGGTTCTGGACCTTGATGTGGTTCCAGTACATGGTCCGACTTAGTACTTGAGAGGTCAACCATGCTGTGGAGGTAAAAACGCGTAGTCGGCGTTGCAGCGGCGAATCATAGTCTGGGTCTTGCTACAGTGCGCGGCATCACATCACGCCACCGGATTTGGCGGTAGACTGTCTGTCAACTGTCTGTAGACAGCCGACAACTTTGAAAAGGTTTCTACATTTTTGAGTTGCTAGCAGTCAAGTCGAGAACACTTTCTATGGGCTCTAATACACCTAAAGCACCCATCGTGTGGTCCTTAAGGCGAAGAAAGAACTTTTTGTTTTTGAGCTGCCGAAAAAATGAAACAGCCCCTAATGATGCCATCAATTTCCTTTTCAGGTAGGGTTACCGCCAGCCGAGGTCGCCGGCGCACTTGCTCGGGCGATAATATTGGGGTTTGAGTGGATATTGGCGGGAATGCGGCAGTGAGAACTGTATTCATTGACAGCATAAGCAGCTTGGCAGATGTTTAAGCCCAATCTAGCATGAGTTTAGTAGAAGTATCCGCGACCAAAAAGAACTGCACACCGACCTATACATAGACTCCTTTCCGAACCCGGCAAAGATTGAAGCCCATTTTCTTCAGCCAACAGACAGCTGTCGACTCGCTGATTGTTGCGTTGATCTCGAGCTGAGGAAGCAGAAAGTCGTTTATGTATCGGCGCATTTTTGCGGGCCTCATCTAAAATATTTGAATGGTCAAGTTGGGAGTATACGAGAAGGATGGGAGTGGGACTCGCCAAATTTAAGCTGTACTGGAGTTCTGCTCCCACCGCGGTTTTTCCGCTTCGTGCCCTCCCTGTCGCGGTGTCACAAAGTTTCGAGCCCGATACCATATAACCACCTGGAATTTGGACGAACTACAGTACAATTAGATACCTTTATGTCTACCATATGTCTTAGACACCCTGGATATAAAACAAAGATTCCAGAACAAAAAAAAATTCATTCATTCCCACACAACACAATATTGATTGCCATGGATTTCAACCTTCAGACTTCCAAACCAATATCACCATCTTTGCCAGTACTAATAGTACTATCCACTAAACCGGATCTATCGGGGACCACGGGCAGCGAAGCCAGCACTCGCAGTCGTTCGTGCAGCTCGCATTGGCAGTGCCGCCGGGTGTGAGCAGAGGCGGCGATCCGTTCTTCGGCGACGGCTGGGTCTTCGTCGCCGCGCAGGTGTATCCGAAGTCCAGGCATGCAAGGCGCTCGGCCGAGTCGGTGAGCCCGGCAGAGTTGGTGCAAACCGGCGTGTTGTGGCATTGCTAGATTTGCTTCAGTATGTGCGATGTACTTAGAGCTGAAGTGGGAAATCAATTACGCAAGGACTCCATGCAGGGCAGTTGGGGGTGGGGGTGCCGCCACCCTCGCGGGCCTCTGCGTGGAAAGTGGGCTGAAAATAGGAGGTTAGTTGCAGAAAGCAGGAAATATTGTGAGAATACATTCGCCACCACAGCCGTGAGGAACGGAAGGAGGATGGAGAGGGACAGCTTCATTGTGGATTTGTTTTCTGGGATGGCTTTGCTTCTGCGGCTCTTCAGCCTTTATATTCCTGCATGTATTCATGGAGAAATTTAAACGACTTCATGGAAGCACGATTGTTACCTTTTCAATTCAACGGAGAGAGCGGTGATTCTACACGCGTAATATTTCCCCGCGCACTTCAATGCTAACCACAGCAAAGCCAAGATGAATTTCAACGCTCTATAGGATAGTTTCCTGATCCCTATCGCTTGTCAGTGATTAGCGACGGAATTTCGGAAAACCTATGGAATACTTCTCCGTGGGTATTCCGACTCGGATTCATCCAATGAGTCCAATCCTGCGAATCAATAGGTTTTTCATCTTCAAACCGTTTACGCTGCCTCCTTCCCCTCTTTTCGCGCGTATTTGCCAACCATTTACATTTTGTATTTGTGAGTCGTGTCACATCCACCGAGGTACACGTACACCGAGACGCAGCTACCATTAATTATCAGTTCCCTACACCTGTCACAACACGCATGTGATGGCTGATTTTAATCTGGCAGCAATGCAAGCGATATGGCATTCTACACAAGCAACACCACAGCGTATGCAAGTGCCAAGCAACTTAAAGCAAGTGCGCGGTGTAACGTGTTCTTCCGCTTCAAGTGTGAAGGAAGCCATGGGCGGTTACGAGTGAGGACTTGCTTGTGATGGATATTCGGTCCCGATTGAGTCTTCATGCACCCGAAAGTATTCAGAATGACTCTTGATTACTCAGTAGGGTCATTCACAGTCTCCCTTTTTCGCGTCCTTTTTACTCCCTTTTCTGCTCCCTTTTTTCTCCCTTTTTCAATAATATAATTGAGTGAGCCATAAAATCCAGAAAAATTCATCCCTGTCTTTTTTGAACATCTGAGGTGGTATGCAACCTTTGGGGAACAATAGGAGTAGCCAAACTGCATGAAATAGAGAAAGAGAGTTTAAAAGGGCACGAAAAAGGGCGGAAAAAAGGGAGAGGTGGCGGGGGGTTTCACAGTTCACTTTTTTTTCTGCCCTTTTTCGCTCCCTTTTTCGATGGATTTCTTTCAATTTTTCAGCTGGGAAGTTCGTTTTTTCCCTTTTTAACCCTTTTTACATATCAGAATTGAAAAGGGGAAAAAAACCCGGCGAAAAACGGCGGGAACCACAAAAAGCCCGAAAAAAAGGGGGAGAAAAAGGGCAGGAAAAAGGGAACTGTGAACGACCCTAGTGTTGCGGCGGACGGCCAGATAAGGAAACTTATAGATTATTCTGCAAGCTTCCATAACGTTCTCCGCAATTCTACTCGACTCATTGTAGTAGTACTAAAGGGAGTCGTTCCCTGTAACGATATCTATTCTTATCTCTACCAATCCATCTAGATTACCCAAAAATGTTGTGTGAAATTAAATGTGAGGCTGCGCGCTCACGTTAGTATTCAGTCAAGCTAGTTCCGAGTTGTAAAGTCACGCGCTTATCTCTAGGGCTAGAAGCAACCCGTGGCTGGTTGATATCCCAGCTCGTCTCAGAAGACTAGCTCTCTGGGACAGGTTGTTCAAGTAAACTACATTGGTTATATAGAGGTTCTTTAACTCTAACGATTCCTAACGAAACTAACCCGGATCTCTAACAGGACTAGGATTAATAGTACATGGGAGAAAGGATGTCGCACAATCCAGTAAAGCGCGGGGACGCGGGCAACATAAGAAAGACAAAGGGAAAGAGCAAAGGCACCGGCAATAGGAGAGCGGCTTATGCGGTTGTAGGGCCGATCCTAGTGCGGACGGGAACCGGTCGAATGTCCGATCAGAATGCGTACGAATGTTCACGGCAACAGCTCCGATGGCCGATCCAAGCTGCAGACGGGAAACGCGCATGGGTGTCGATGTCCGATCCTTTTGCGGAGAGATATCTCGAAAAATATAAGTTTCGGGCCTCTCAAGGCCTCGTCAGATGGCGACAAGAGAACATTTTCACCAACCTGTGCGAAAATGCTCTCTGACGACCCAAAAGGGACCCTCTCGCAGAAAAAGGGCTTGCCTACGAAGACGGCCCACCTCGATCACGATGCGTACGACATATGTGGAAAACCTGACGTACGGAAAGGACAAAAACAAGAGATCTGGATCGGACCTACAACCGCATAGGATCATTGATCCGGGCTGCCAATCAACATCGCCACTTAATGAAATCCGCTTTCCCTCGACCGCCATGATCAAGCTAGCTCACAGTCCTCGTGCTAGTTCTTCCGTTGATCATGGATGCGCGTTACAAGGCATGCTACCGATCCAGGCCAAGCAGAGAAACTTCCCGAGAAATCGACGCGTTGCCTTCTGGTATTGATTCTGAATGTACGCGCCGGCGCGTTTTCCATCGTGCATTGAGTGCGCACCACCCAATACTCCGCGCACCCGGTTTTGCAGTGGCTAGTGGTTTAGAATACCGCTGAATGAGGTGGAGCTAGTCTTCTTTTACAAATAACTTTTCTCATTTCACTCATTCGTCCACGGGACGACATATGTATTGCTGCGTCCGCATGCAAAACATCTCCCCCCTCGACACGCCGCAGCCGTACGGGTAGCCCGTCGCAAGGTCCACAGGTAGCCCCATCTCAAGGTACGTGTCATGCCCGCGTCCACGTACCTTCGTTAGCTCATCCTGGATTTGAGTCTATTCCTTCCAGGTCTCGCGCCCACCTCCACGAATGGCTTGTTCTTTAGGCGTTTTTCACGCCGCCTCCCCCGATGGCGCCGAATGCGGAAATAAATCCCGCGCGGCGCACTCGTTCTCGGAAATCTACTCCTCTGCTCTGCGCTCGTTCCCGTCTATTCAGTCTTGCCCGCGTTCAATGATGGGAGCGCGCGGCGCGCGGATCGTCTTTGGTGTGGAGGAGCAGACGTATTTCATGCCCGTGCCTCTCCCGCCGACCTAGGAGCGTTTTGCATTGAGCGCCTTCGCGTCCCGGACTCTACTAGGCACTCACTCGTCGACTTTCCGCATTATTGGCGAGTCAGTACACATAAGCATACAGTAGCGAGGAAGATTGAATGGGCGGCGTTCCCCATGCTCGTGTACTTGTGCATCCGCGCGTGGTCAATCACCCCTCGTGCGACTCCCGGTCTGTCCCACACGGAGCCCATGCCACTGTACCTCCCTCCACAAGACCACATGCCAAGTGCGCTCGCCGATCGTCGGGGGTCGCGTGGAGCGTCTGTCGAAAACGCACGCTCGAGAACGTGCAGAGGCGGAGCGCGGGACGCCTCTCCCACCATCTAAACACCCCAGGTACGCAATGTTCTCCCATGTCCTTTCATCTCACTCATGCGTTACCCTCACTTAGTGCCCTCGATGTATTCTCCGCGTCAAGATATTCGTTAAATTCACATTCATCAGACGCAGGCTCGCAGGGGAAGAAGGGACAGCCTCGCGACGTCCTTTCACTCCCGCTCCTCCCATTCCATTCGCACTCGACTCGTGCCTCCGCGCCGGCCGCGGCGTCCCTTTTCACCCCTCTTCCGTCCGCGCGCCCTCATCCACCTCGACGATGATTCACGTGGGATTTACGAGCCCGCAAACCTGGCGCCTCTTCCTCGTTCTTTCGTATTCCATCGGACTGTCCTGGATACACATCTAGTCTCCACCTCGTTTCGCACCATTTACCTATCTACCACCCAAATTCGGGCTTTTCCTTTATTTGTCTTTCTGTATATTTTTTTCTGCACCACTGTCGTACTTATCGCTCCCCATCGCTGCCTTGCCTTTCACGCTTATAAATGATATGATAACTATTTTACTCATTTTGTCTGCCTCTTTCGTCTCTTACTCCGAAAATAAGTCGACTGTCGCCTTCGCCGCATTTCAAACGGATCTTCTTCTTTTTCTTTTCTTTTTTTTTTTTGGAGTGTTTGGGATAATGAAACCTAGTCTGCAGAAGCATTCCAAGCTCATCCACTGGTGTTGCTGGATTTTTTTTAGTAAGTCGTTGCCGGTGGAAATTGCCCAGGAGAAAATGCCGTTACGCACTAGGTATCCGGCGTCCGCCAGGAATTCAGAATTCATTTATCGTTAGTATGCGGAATTATCGTCCAGCGCAGGCATTATTTATATTGTCTATTTGAAGTCAGTAGTGAAATACTCCTGACTTGACTTTCTCGAAGGCGAGGATTTGGACTCCGAAGTGAAAATCAAAAATTCTCTGGTGCGAGGATCTGGAGTGAAATTGAGGAAATCACTGCGTTCCGACCCTCTCTAGACTCAGCTGTGGCTAGACAACCTACACAAAGCTAGACAGAGGCTAGACAGATGTCTCTGTTTAGGTGACTAGACATGGTCAGTCTAGCTGTGTTCGGGTCAGTCTAGGTCTGTCTGGGTCAGTGTGGGTCAGTATGGGTCAGTGTGGGTCAGGCAGCCTGATTTTTTAGTGAAACTGAACTTTGTGACGAAATGTCAATGTTTAGCTTGGGTCAGGCACCCGCAAAGACCTGAACTTAGCCCCACTTATCTAGACAGACCTTTGTTTGGGACCCACACAGAAGCTAGCCAGAGGCTAGACAGAGGCTAGACAAAGCCAGACAAAATCCCTGTCTAGCGGGCTAAAAAGGGCCTGTCTAGGGGCTATGCTCACCTAGAAATAGTGAAGCCAGATGAACACAGATGAACACAGACCTACACAAAGGTGAGTCTAGAGAGGGTCGGAACGCAGTGAATTCCACTGACCTTACTGTAAATACATGGCAGAGAGTGAGGGTCTGATACCATATCGGATTCTTACAGAAAGAATGCAGTACGTGTACCAACTACCTGTACCAACTTCCCCTTCATACAACCCCAACATGAATGAACGGCACCCAGTGAAAGAATGATTTCTTGCTGCTAGACCCCCTGCGAAGCTTCTGAACAGCCAGTGCAACGCCTCAGCAGCCTGAGCCGGATCTGGTGGTGACATCTTGAATAGATGTTCATAAACATCATTGGCAACATCCAGTGCATCGCTGTCCATAATCGTCCACATTGTTGCAATTACACCCCGGTAGCCTGCCAGTAGCATCCCAGCCGAAAGATGGACTGATTCCTCTTCGAGGGTCTTTTCCCCTGTCGCGGTCTGGCATGCGGAGAGGAATGCGAGATCCGCATTTGGAAGGGCGAATTGGATTATATCTGAGAGGGTCAAGCGTGACCTTCCGGCGAGGAGAAGTGCACTCTCTGTGGGATGGGATATATTTTGGACACCATGGCATGCAAAGTGCACCCATCTGGACTCTCATCCCTTGTTGAACACTCTCCACTGTTGCCATATTTTCATCCAGTCGCAGAATCGGCAGTTGTCCATTGGCAAGTCGTTGGATACGAGTGATCCCAGTTCATGTTGATGACATGACACTTTTTGCACCCACCGACTCCAAGATTGCCCAGATTAAGGGGGAGCTTGCTCAGCTCTTCGACATTACTGATCTCGGAAATTGCGCAAATCCTAGGCGTGGAAGTCTCCCGCAATCCGCACATGCATTCCATTCACCTTTCCCAACTCAATTATTCCCCTAATATCCTCGAGCAATTCGACATGCGAGACTAAACCCGTACACACCCCGGTTGATCCGAATGTCAAGCCGCAGAAATTAAATGCCGGTGACCCGTGCATCGGAGATGAAAAATTCTGCAAGAGATACCTCTCGGGTATTCGGAAGATCATGTATCTATCTGTCACGATGCACCTGATCTTGCCCATCCTGTCAGTTATTTGACCCAATTATCGCAGCGCATTGCGGAAGAACACATGACCGCGTTAAAGTGTGTCTTTCGATGCCTCCAGGCACTACTCGAGTCGGGGACCGTTGTGGTGGGTTTGATTGTCTTAGTATTTATTCCGATGCAGACTGGCCTGGCGACACCTCAAATCAACGATCTGTATCCGGTTATCTCACTTGAATTTGCTGCGGCTGCTGTTTCATGGAGTTCACGCAAGCACCTCACTGTGCGATGTCCACCGTGGAGGCCGAATACATGGTGCTTGCAAACACGACAAGAGAAGTAATTTGGCCTCGCCAATTAGCCTCCGAGCTCAGCCTACACTCATCGGAGTCAACAACCAATCCGCCATGAAATTTGCTGACAACAGTCTTCCATGCCCGCTCAAAACATATCCACATCTGTCACCATTTTGTATGCGAGCGATTGATCTCCAATGAGATTTGAGTAGTCCATTGCGCAAGCGAGGAAAAATTGGCCGACATGCTCACCAAAGCATTGCCGGGGCCGAAGTTCGAAGCTTTAAGTGGTAATTCTTTGGGATTGGATGTGGCGTCGAGGAGGAATGTTGGGAGAGTTCCCTAGATGGTGCGACACCACTACCACTCTGTGGAGTTCTCCCAATTAGTATAGAATATTCTGGAATATTCCTACAACATGGCGAAGGACCGCGTAGTTCAGCCCAATAATTATCCTCTTAAATTCTTATCCTCGCTACCAACTCGCTACTTGGCTTGACATTTCCTTTAGCTCAATTGGTAAGCATCAGTTTGGAAAATTGAACTGTAATATTCAACCACAGGTCAAACCATGGAAATTGGCTGGCTACAAATCACGGTAATTTTGCACCACCAGTATCAGGGGATTCTGGGTGCTCAGGACAGGATCTTGGTCAGTAATCATCTGTTTTTCTTCATACCGTTTTATATTGTGAACCCAGGCACCTGTCGGTTCAATTTGTGCCACTTCCGAAGGGTATTGGACCAGAATTGAGCAAAAACGATTTCATTTTACACTGCAAAGCTAATTATAATAACTTGACATGATGGCCATACTGGAATTGATCCAAATGTAACGAGGCTACAGCGAGTGCCGAGCACATGCCTGCCGGATGCCGCAGCAAGTGCCTGCTTATGACAAGTGCCCTCATGTTTGCCCCCCTGTGGTATTTCCCTAAAAATATGGGACAGGTTAAAGCCCTATTCGGCTGGGTTGAGAAAATTCCGCTTTCTTAACAAAATGCAAGAGACTCATCCGGAACCCCACATAGTATGCCCAGTAAGCTGATTGACCAAATCTTTCTCACTCACATATCATCGCCGGACATATCAGCAGACCTCCGGAGTCGTACCCGTTGGGTAGGTAGGTAGGTAGGCGGAATTGCAGGACACAGTCCCGCTCAGGAACGCCGCTTCTCAGGGATCATCCCGATGTACACGCACTTGATATGGCAACATGACACTAGACTACACCAGACCTGTCCGCCACAATGATTTACGTTACGGACCTTACCTTCCCATCTATCCTGTCGCCAAGAGTTAAATGTCGGTCTATCTGTCACCACAGTGCAAAAACTCACCCAGAAGCCTACATAGCCATGACCACTTGTGCACTCGATGGCTGTAACAGACGCTTGAAAAAACTTGGCCAGCATAAATGGTCACACTGGTGCAACATGCGTATGTGGCAATGGCTTACCTCTCGTCCTCTAAACAACTAATACTTATCGATTTGCTTTATAGATACTTGCACCCGGTGTGAAAAACGTATCAAGAAGCGTACCCGGAAGGAATGTAGGCGATGCTGGGGAAGAAAGCATGGACTCAAATCATCGGCAAACCCTGATCCTGGCTGCTGCGGCTGTACTACTATGTAATGCTATGTAGTACTACAGAGACATAGCTAATTCCACGTGAATTAGCGTGAATTATCTAGCTCGGTTTCAGGCCAATCCATGCAGAACTCAGTGAGATACGGGTAATCCAAAGCGGGGATTTTTCATTCGCGCCCTCGGTACACATCAGCAAATCCTGATTTTTGCTGTAGTGGCTATAGTGTCGTGTAGTGTCATGTAGTAGAACAAATTGCCTGTGTAGTGCCTGTAGTACCCTGCAGTGCTCTATAGTATTCAGTTAGGGCTATGTAGTGCTCTGTAGTGCTCTGTACTGTCTGGCTGGGACTACACAGTGTTCTATATTTTCTGCTCAAAAATATGGTTCACAGCGAGCATCTGGCATGTTGCTGGCAGCAATACCAGTGATATGTCGTGTTACAGATGTTCTCCCGCTGCATTGGGATCCAGTTTATGGGGTTCAAAATTCTAAAACCGCCAGCTCTGGGAAAGTATTTTGCGATTTGTGGTTTAACAAAGCCGTTTCGAGCTCTACAGCTTTGGTTTTGGTCTATTTTTAGATTGGTACCGCACTACCACTTTTTTGGACCATGTTCACCAGATTCATGGTAATTAATAGATAGGTTGCGCAAAAGCCGCACAAGCCGCATACGGTTTTTGTGCATTGTGCAATGCCGTCACTTTTTCTTCGCTGTTCTTGGTTCTTGTCATTCAAATTACCCTCATAATCTCATATTCCACTCCTGAGAGTGTTATGTTTTGGATATGCACCTGTGGGAGGCCGCATTTTTCAGGCATAACAAAGGCATCACTCATTTTCCCATACTTTCACGTCTCCCATGCAGCAGAGACAGTGCTAAGGATCTTCCATCTCCCCACAGCACCTTTCCTTCGCCTCAGGTAAGCTTATATTACAATAGTTAATTGACACTTCCCAGATTTCAAATTTGCTGTGTGGCTTTGCACAATGCACAAAAAGCCGCATGTGGCTCGTGCGGCTTTTGCGCAACCTATCTAATATTTAAAGGCTGACACACCAACAGAATGTATATTTTCGAGGCGAGCAAGAACGAGAAAGGTGGTATAAGCCAGAAGAATCAGATAGCCCTCATAAATTGCACAAGTTTTCCTTACTTTACATGTTCACTTTAGTCTACTGGGTATTTTGTCTGTTCTAACTTCTCGCGAGGCCAAGGGTTCAATTCCAGCCAGTGGCAGGCATTTACAGCTAATTGCAGTACCGAAGGCGCGAACCAAAAGTTTCTGCTTTGGGATATTTTCAAAGAATTCCCGATATCTCAGTCAGTTCTTCATCAATTCAAATGAAAACTAGATAGATCTACTCAGCTAATTCATGCACAATTAGTGAAATGGAGTCTCGCCAATTTCATCAATAACATGGCATTTAACTGTTTGGAGAAGTTTCGCGTGGTCACTGCTAGGGCCAACAGATGATGTTAGATGTGGATTATACTGATCAAGTGGAATGCCACAGAGATAGTGGGTTGTTCTTCCTCCAGGATAGTTCTTTGCTGCAGAGGCAGATGACGCTGAAAACAAAACATTTCATCTAACTTTCGTAGTGCGCCAATGATGGGATAGAGAACGCCCAGAGAAATATGCATAATATGGCCATATATTGCTTTCTAAAAGAGCATCAGAGAAGGTACTATGAATCAAATGAAGTTGGCTCATAATGCATAAGGTCAGTTCCTGTCAAATTGAGCAGGATTTGACTGAAGTCTATGCATTATGACCATTTATGCATTATGACCTTGCTTGTACAGTGGTAAAATGCATTTTGGTGGATCCGAAATCTAATGCGTTATGAGAAATTTTGGCAGGTATGCATTATGAGCTTATGCATTATGAGCCATCCAACTGTACACGAATTTATTCAGGTGTAAGACCATCTTTGAAAGCACATAGATTGGTCAGATCCCCAGACCGTCGAAGGCGTGCAATCTCAACTTCTTGCTGTCTTTCAGTCGGTTCTGGAAGTCCTATTTCTGCGAGTGACTTGCCCAAACCTAGTCTCCTCCGACCTGAAAACCAGAGCTCGTTCTGAAAATCCGCTGCGCTCAGCTCGGCCGAGGCGTTGAGCTGGGACCACGTCTGCTGTTTAGGTCTGCTTCCTGCCTCCAAGATGGTATGAAGGTCCTTACTGGACAAAATGATTTCTTTATCTAACCATCTCTTCCCCACTTCTCCAGTTTTTTAATATATCTCAGGGTTAATATGTTGGGGATGCACCACCAATGGCCCATAGGGCTGCCACCCATGCCCGTTCCATCGGCGAGTTTTTGCGACTTTCCACAGCACGGGTACGGCACAGCTGTTTGCCACCACGGCCCGTCGAAACACGGCTGTGACGGCCGTTAAACGGGCGGTTTTCGAATCCACCTGATCTCGATCATCAAGCTTCTTGATTGCTCAGCAAGTGCTTCCACCACAGTCATTTACTATATCTGTCTTGTATACTGGCAAGTTACCGCCAAGTTGCGCTGATGCCGGCACATGCTGGGTATGATAGCCCAGCTTCAACTTGTTTACTCCATAATTTTGTTTGCGTTTTGACTCATTCTTCACATCTTAATCAGATTTCCGGTTCAATAATTAATCTGTTAGTCCTCTGAACCTCACTTCGGGTCATTGGGATGATCAGGAGGTGCAAAATTTCCAATGAGTAAACATATATTCTTTGTAGCTTTGCCAGTTGGGCTGCGAGGGTTGAACCCAGTCTATACACACCCCATAGCAGTCCTAGGATCACTTTCAGAACGAAAAAACACCTCTGGAAAAATACTATATGGCCGTGGACCCGTCACGCCGTGCCGTTGACCGTGCCGTCCCGTCAAAAATTTTCTGAACTACTCAACGGGCCGTTTCGAGACGGCCCGCGCTGTCAAAAACCCGTTTTTTCCACGGCCGTGCCCATCACGGGCACGGGTGGCAGCCCTAATGGCCCAAGAAAACCCAAGCCCAAGTCCACTGGTGGACAAAATTGTAGCACGGCACGGAAGGAAGGCGATTATTCAGGGTGCTGAGTTGCACAGATAGTGGCAGACCTCCGAGTTCCAAGTTGAAGGTCAGCCGAGTCCGCCAGCGTCAATGCCGAAGCCGGATCGATGCCATCAATAGAAGTCTGATGTGGTGCTTGATGCGCCTGATGCCTGTGTCCGACGCCAGCCGGCACAGCGACTGGAAAGATCTTCCAAGAACACGCAGATTTAATCAGGGACACTTCAATTTCCATGAGAAGATTGTATTTGAGATCTTCAGAGATCTCGAGACAAAAAAGCAGTGCTTGACGAGCAATATCATGTGCATCTTGCAAGATTTCGCAAGATCTTCAATGATCTTTGAACGTCTTCCAAGGACAAATATTTTATTCATCATCTCGCTATTTCTCAAGGTTTCTCTGAAGATCTCGAGAAAATAGGGCTCACAACTGCAAAAAAAGACTGTATTGTCCACTGTTCAGTAAGGACCCTCAAAGTGGAGGGGCTGTCCAGTTATGGGCTGTCGAAGTTTGGGACGCAAAACATGCAAAAAGTCACGCAGTCACGCAAAGTCACAAATGCCAACTATTCTGAAAACGGCAAAAAGATCAGGGCATCTGCTTAAGATACGAGCAATAGTACCGTTCAAAGTTGGGCCTACCCGCGCTTCTACTACTTCAGTTCCTACTTGTTAGTTCTCAGTCAAAAATGTAACTTTTTCTTTCGGGTAAAATCTAGTCCATCTGAAATGTTATTCTGCACCCCCCATTGACCCCCCAGTCAATTTTGAGCCATATATTTCAAGCCATTATTGCATGGCCAGGAGTGGGGGGTTTAAATGTGACGATTAATAGGAGCTTAGAATGGTCAACTTTGAAACCATTGCCTGGCCAATTTGCGAGTAGGAGATTAGTAGGAGAAAAAAAATGCTGGAAATGTTTTCGAAGGTTTAAAAGGCCAAGGAGGTGGTTCTATAGGTCAGTGTATGTAGAGAAATGCTACAACTTTGTGAAAAAATATTGGGGTAAAGAGCAATAGTCATTGAGAAGGAAATTCAAGTAGGAGATATTTTGCAAAAAGGTGCTCTGACGCTAGACTCGTAACCAGTCTGCCTGCTGCGGCAACACTTAGTGCAAGCACTATGCCGTAGGCAGACTGGTACAACTCGGGAGTGTTAAAAGGGCTGAGCGCGGAGTTTGAAAATTTCCATTTCCATCGTTATGGCATCAAATTTAATTATTTCTTTTCAGTTCAAAGGAAGGGTAGGGATGTAAGGCTCATAGCTATACTTCTGTCTTTTCAGATTTTTTATTTTACCCCCAGAGAGTCTGCGCGCGAGAGCCAGTTTTAATTGAGAAACTTACTTTCGGACCGACGTCACCGGTAACGACGTCATCTGCCGTCATCGGCGCCACTCAAGAATTTCAAACTCCGGGCTCAGCCCTTTGGCGTGTCCCGAGTTGTACCAGTCTGCCTACGGCATAGTGTTTGCACTAAAGAATTGCCGTGGCAGACTGGTAACGAGTCTACTCTGACGCTCCTACTGACAAAAAGGATCCTACTCCCATCTCCTGCTCATCCTCCTTCTGAGTTCAGGAATACGAGTAGGAAAGCGAGTAGGAGCGCGAGTAGGAGAGGAGTAGGAGTAACTTTGAACACCACTAATCTCTGGCTGAATACTCAGCCGGATATCTCCGCTCAATGTCACTGTGAATATCCATAAGTTACATGTGCCTTCATTTCGCTTACAGCTGTTCTCGACACTAATGAGATGATGTGATTGGGAACTGCTGAAAAAAGTCGTGTCATCCCATTAGTTTCGAGATCAGTTGTAATGAATTAACCCAAATGCTGGTAGTTTGACGGATGCCAGGTCAGTTTACCAACAGTTACGCGGCAGAAAAACTGGAGCGAGCGTGAAACGGCCGAAAGGAACGGCAGAATGGAGAACGCTGATAAGTTCGCGTTGATGCAATGGATCCCCAGTTACGCCAGAGACAGGGTTGTTTAACGGATCAAAGAACTGCGGAGTCCGCCATTGAGCGTCAATCCGTCGTAACTGTGGAAGGATCCAAGGTCACGACCCAATCATATGGCACGCCCTTCGAATCTTCTCTATCTGAGGTCCCAAACATCCCATGGGTCTTCGCGACGGAGTGGTCGTCGCGAGAAGGGTTGCTCGTTTCATCGGTGACATGTGCTTTCTGCATATGTGGTGGCTAGAGAGGCAGATAGATTTCGTTCGGATCAAGTGAACGGCCGAAATAATAAGTGCAACAAGACGACCTCCGCTTCGCTCCGGTATACAACAAATGAAGCCACCGATAATATAAGAATCATTTCAACATACGAATAGAAAGATCGAAAAGTCGTCATAAATGATAAACCTGTGCTGAAGAGTCCAGACGGAATTACTTGAATAACAGTGCATTACGATGTCTTGCCTTCAAGAATAAACCACGAGCTGTAGACACCATAGAGAGAATTCCCGGGAGTTTCGCGCCGAAGAGCGGAGCAACGAAGTAGTCCAGTCGATCAACCAGCTGTGGACAAAAGACAACAGACTCAGAGATTGAACGTGAAAGTAGCAGCGGCAGCTGGATACCCAGAACATCACCCCATGTGTTCCTGGGAGTCCGAGGGATTGTGAAACAACCAGAAAGAGGTATCACCGCATCGGGTAGCGTAGAACGAAATGAAATTGATCCACGCTATAATCGCACATGGAAAGATTTAGTGTCAGCGGGGCCGAGAAGGATTCCACGCGAGATCCCTTGTTGAGCAATGTTGCAGAGCAGTACCCAAGCATTAGCAGAACCATCTTGATTTCACAGGTAATAGAGGAAGAACCCGAGACGAAGACGGAAGCGTTCAGATCAGAAAAAGTGTCTTGATTTGGAGACAGCGGCAGTAAATTGAGGGGCGAGAAGGGGGTGAAAGATTGCTAGCACGAGCGTAAAGAAAGGCTGCCTGTTGATATGTCGAGAGGGGGACTACGTGGCTTCCCGGCTTGATTAAAATCAGTGGGCTGCGACAGCTGCTGCGATGAACAGCCTAGCTAACAGCATTCTGTTCAGAAACGCTGTGTGTCGGCCAGCTGTTGAGCCACATGGGGTTTTCAATTGTAAAATGAAACTGCGCAGAGCAACTTTGGGGGCTGAGAAAGCGATGTTGTTGATCCTCCTGAGCACTTGGAATGAGGTTTAGATTGGCCTGCGGGCTCGTTGCAAAATTTAAGGATCTGGAAAAACTGTACAAGTTATGACACAGCCTGAGGCCAGAGCGCTCCGAGTCCATCGGTCACTAGGTTGTTGTCATCTCTACCGCCACTGGCGTCGCGGAGTATGGTCTCATGAGGGTTAGATGATACTTAATGCCGACTTCTCTCTAATATTTCGCTGCCGTTAGCTTACAGTAGTTAAGGAGGAAAATTTGGTAAAACAGGCGCTTAATTTTTTGGGGTGTTGTCCAAGAATTCGCTGAATAACACGAGGCTACAACATCTCGTAATCCAAGCGCTTGAATACTTTGGTTCCTCAAAATGCATAACGTCGCGTCGGACGAAAAGAATTAAGAAAAAAAATCATAAATCCAAGGTCTCCAAAACAAAGAACATGAGGCTTAGGGTATACACCCGAACCCGATTAGACTTTGCTCAAATTCATAGCCAAGACTTCCTGAGACTGTTGAGGACCACTGAGCGCCAATCTGTCAAATGCAAAACCGTAGAAAGATTCAGGTAACGACCCAACCATCACAACTATCTCTACTATTTCAGGAACAACCCATCGAGATTGGCGCAAAGTTTCGTATATGTGCGGCGAATGGTTGTAGATCTCTGAGAGACAAGAATACCAAGGGTTACCAGATTTCTATCATACAGCACCGTATCGTGGTTTCCACGACCTCACTCTCATGTCCTTTCCAAAAGAGTCTTTCATCGACGTGTTGCCAAAAACTGTGCAAAAATATCAGCCACGCCGGTAGGGATCGGCGACTCTAGTCTCTCGTAGACACACAATAGTACACATATAAGTATGAGGTCAACTCGCAATCACCTCCATGTCGATCAGACATATTTCGCCACACGCTCCTTCGGCGATGCGATCGCGAGCACAGCATTACCCGTTATGTGCGTCGGAGATCTCCGCAGCGACCGCGCCAATCTATCCAACCATCCCCAGGCAACACGGAAAGATCTCTTGGCTGTGTGTGCAGGCGCAAGCAGCATCTAGTATAAAGGCTAAGTGCATGTCAGTGCTCAATTTAAGCTAGCTTCCCCCTTCTTTCTTACTTCCATCCTTTGTCGTCACATATTATGCTCGCTGTTTCCTTTGTTGTTTTTGCGTTGCTTGGTCACGCTATCTCTGCTCCTGCATTCATTCCTCGGGACGATTCTCCCTCGGAAACTGATTTGCTCCTGTCCTGCCCGGGTGCTGCAGGTAATTCTTCTATCTTCACTCGTTTACCTCCGACTAATATATCTCATCTCACCCCCAAGGTTCACCCAACATTGAAGGAGCAGACACATGTACTCTGAACGATATTACCAACAACCCTGACACTCATGTGGTCTCTACTCTTGGGGATGTGCAGGCCAAGTATGTCCTCCGCTCATATGATCATCCCGCAGCTGCCATACTGAATACTCGATTCAGCTGCGAAGGAGGCACCAATCCCATAATGCTTACCATCGGAGGAGAAACAACCGTTGGTACTACGACCACCGCCAACCTTGACGTTGGAGTCGACTTCAAGGGATTCAGCATCGGTGGAGGGCTAAGCACTGAGAGTTCCTCTTCCACAACCCAGTCAAAGCGGATCATGGTCTCTATCCCTCCGAAAAGGCAATCCGTGATGACCATGAGCGTTTTGTCGCACTCCCAGTCCGGAAACGTTAAGGTGAACTTTAGAGACCGGGTTGATGGGCATTTCATCGTATGTGCTGTCCTTCTTCTAAGTTTGCAGACAGACTTAAAGCAGCCTATGGCTTTTAGTGGTTCACCGGCGCTGTTATTACGCAAGTGACCCCCACAAACCAGGTCACGTTCGATGTCCATGAAACCGCGTGTGGTGAGTTTTAATCTAAGCATAACCCTTGTGTTCATCACCGATGAATATATCTTCCTCTAGGTACTGACCCTCTGGACCTTAATAACAACTCCTGACCTGTCTGGATTATCAGTTGATGGTCCACAGTACACCTTTGATATAAAGTAATACCTACCTAAATAGGCATATCTTTGAGGAAACTGCACCGATCAGTGTTGTCTCATTGCCTATGACTGTGAACTGCAACAGCTGAGTTTCTTACCGGTTCTTGCCGCAACGTCCCGGTACGTGGTGGTTTGTCCATTCTGGGATTTACCTCTGTAGAACATATCGCGAGTACTTTCCGAAAGCATACATACTAATTGTTTGCGCCATATCTCACAGATAGCCAGTTTCAAAAACGTGTTTGAGATTAGGAAACACGCACACCCGATTTACGTGTCACGGTATAAGCACACTTTTAATATTTCCCCACCTTTTTTCCAACTTTCCCCACACCTCTTCAGGGTTTTAGTTTTCCCCTACGTAACTTCAGTTTTCCCCAACTTTTTTTTTTTTTTTGCATGAGTTGTGCGGTGGTGGAACGAATCAATGAAGGCGAGGTTTGTGGGCGCGGAATCACCACGAAGCGAGCGGGATGAGGCGCAAACAAACAACCGCCGGAGCCCGTAAATAGTAGAAGGGTTAATTTTGATGCTCAGCTGCGAGAGAATTTGATTGAGTGTGAGTGCACGCTGGTGACAACGGCAAATTAAATGAATGGAAATCGGGGTATGGATACTGTGTCGTGCGTTCGTTGAGTCAACAATGATGTCCAAAAGTACCACGCATGACAAATGAGCGCGGTCCAACTTCACGCATGGATCGGAGCCCGCGCTGCCGGGCGGGCACGAAATTCCTTGGGGGTTATTGAAGCCCACGAAGTTAATCAGTCCAGAAGTCCAGATCAGTCAGCGTGGGTCTTGAGTCGAAACGCACCTGCTTTGATGGCCCCGCACAGCGGGAAGAAAAGAATTCGGTTATTTCATAAGAAGTCAAAAACAAACCCGTCGGTAGGAAGACAAAGGAACGCTTGCCAGCCCTAACTTCATGCACCCGCGCTGCGGAAGCAGAACCAAATTTCCTGGGGTGATGACTCGAGATCAGCTAGCGAATGTACTTGAACCAATGAGATAGCTAAGCTTACTTCCCAGGTCCGGGCCCGCATAGCCGGAGAATAAACTGAAGAGGCTGCAAACAACGTGGGTCAGACGCAAAGAATTTGAGAGAGAGGCTTGACTTGTATTCGACGCCGCACATGAGCAGAAAGAAATTCGCGAGTTACGAAGTTGAACGAACTGCGGATCAGTCTAAAGTGAAGACAGAATAGGGGCTCGGACGTAGCAGAAAAAAAATGGGCCCTTTATAAGGTCGGCGTTGGTGGCCACGGGCATGATGGTGATCGGCGGACGTCGCTATACATTAGGGTGTTTCACAGTTAACTTTTTCGGCCCAACTTCTGCCTCAACTCGTGCCCCAACTTGACCCCAACTTGAGCAAAGTTGGGGCACAAGTTGGGGCTTCAATTGTGAAACACCTAACAGCATGTTAATGAAAGTTGAGGCACTCGCGTATCATAAAGACGTGATTTCAGGCCAGTTAGCCGAAGTTGGGGATCAAGTTGGGGCAGAAGTTGGATGTCGAATCGTGGTCTTATGCACGATTTGACGTCCAACTCCGATTTCATGCCCCAACTCGGTGTCCCAACTTGATGAAAGTTGGGCAACGAGTTGGGGCAGAAGTTGGCCCTAAAATCTTAACTGTGAAACACCCTATTAGTGTCGGCCGTTGATAGGATGGATATGCGTGTGTCTTGGACATATTCGCAATGAGAACAAAATCAGGATCGATAATTCGCCCACATGCACCGCGAATCAGAGACTTGAGGATGTTGCTTTTGGGAACTCGGTATACATAGTCGAGGTTTGAGGGCGGCGCGCGCAGGTGGAAAGCAAGTAGGAGCAGCGACCATTGGTAGTACGCCCAGGGGGTAAGCAGTAGTGTTGACATCATAACATACACACAGAGATCCGCTAGTCGTGCCGGACTGCAAGAAAGGCGACCCGACTCGGATCAAAGTTCGGACGAAGAGAGTGGTGTTTGATTCGGATGCCGCAGCCAAACACCTGCCTTGGTTCTTGCGACGCACTTCGCTCGTCTCCTGCGCGCTGCCACGGTGATCTCGTCTTGATCGGCTTACCCCACCTCCCTCGCAGCGTCCAAGCATGGCGCCGTTTACACGTCCAGATGGAAATGACGGCCCCGACGCGGCGACGCCTGACGCCGCAGTCCAGGCCATTCATTGGCACGAATCCCTCGCCTTCTCCCTGCATACGTGATGAATGGGTGGCTAAGAAGGCAGAAGGACAGATGGTCGAGGAGCGACTCGGAATGCGTGGCCAGTCTGACTCTAGCGGGTAGGTACGCGTGCTGCGTTCTTTCTATTTAATTCATGATGCTAACGATCTCTATTCTCTCTTAGGCCAGTCGTGTGCTCCTCTAGTCCATGCTGGTGTCCGCGGGGTATTCCATTGCGGTCTCTTGCCTCCCTCCCCTCTACCATCCATCCCTTAGCCCCCTTCTCCTTTCCTGTCGTTAGTTAGGCTTACACGCCCCCATCATTCCTTCTTCCGTCTGACCTCGACCATGGCCGACGCTCTGTGCCTAGTCAACTGCGCAGGCCTCTCCCATTATGTCCGCGCAACTCCTTCCAGCCCCCGCCTTCCCTTCGATCTGCACGTCTTGTGCGCTGTGGCGCGGACAGATCTCAAGGCGGTCTCACCTCGTCGCCCTCGGTGCACTTGCACACCGCGCGCAGTCTCGTCCCTCCACCAGCCTACATATGCTTCCTCCCCACACGTGGTGGGCACCCCATTGACCCTCGTCGTCCTCTCGCGTGCGAGTCGCTCGTCTGCCGTTCGGCGCAGAAACCCCGTCCGCACCTTGGCCCGCTTGGCACGCACTTTCCTCGTGGACACGCGGCTCTCGAAGATCCCACCAGCGGCAGCAGTACCGGGACCCTCGGCGGCCTGCCCTCCGTAGCTTGTGTCTTTCCCCATTGGTGCGGACGTGGACGTCGACTGGCGTGACCGGTCAGTCTTTGTCTCTCGTTCCTTATCCCACAGCCTCTCTCCCACCCCCACTACCTTTCCCTCCCCGGGTCCATCAGCTTTGTCCTCCCGCTCCAGGCTCCTCCCTCTCGTCCCATTCTGTACAAGTACTCACCTTCTCTCCAGATTGCTTGACGCCGAGGCGTTGCAGACTCCCGGATGGGCTACCAGCGCGGTGTAGAGTTATGCTGTCATCAGGGAAAAGCACCTAATGGACGATCGTGTGTGCGGATGAGTATTCGTTGTTCCTCGGCGTCTCCTCCCTTGCCTCTCCCTCCTTGCCTTGCATGCGACGCCTCGCCCGCCGAGTTTCTCCTCCCGGACTCCTCCCTACCAACAAACACATCACCTTCCCTGCCGCTGCCTTCCTCATCCTTCACTCCCTCTTTATCCTTCCTCATCTTGTCGCGCGATCCTGGCCTCGGTCTCCGTAGGTGCTCCGCCGCTCGACAAACTCGCAGCGTATGCCGTATGGCGAGCGCGCAGGCTCGTACAATCCGCACGCCCACCCATGTACACCTTCGTATCGTACGGCGCGGTATGGGTGGGTGGATGGACTGGGTGGTGGGATGGATGGAGGAGGGATGGCACGGGGCCCGCGACCGCTGTACAGGTCGGATATACTCGGAGGCAGCTACGGAGCTACTTACAGGTGGTGATGAGTCGATGAGTGTGAGTACTGTATTTCTCTTCCCGTTTCTTCCTTCACCTATGTCTATCCCATCCTCTTCGTCCATCGCCTCCTTCCCTCCGTCCTTATCCCCGTCCACATGCACATGCACATGCTGACGCTGTCCTCCAGGCTCGGAGGTGCAACGGCGCTGTCCCCACGGCGCCCATGCATCGTCCGACCAAACCAATTCGCACGCGCGCGATCGACGAGGAAGGGCGGGATTTGAGCGAGGCGGCGTAGGGTCTGGACCGTCTGGGTACGTCCCTATTTTTTTTTCCTTCCTTCCTCTGCATACGTCTACTTTTCCTTTTCCTTTTCCTTGGCCTGGAGCGGCGTTTTCTCGTATTCATTCTGTCGTGCGCCTTTTCTTCGCCTTGCGAGAGAGCATCCGGACGGCTTCTTGGGGTGTGTATGTCCACTGCCCACTGCCCGCCCGCCCGCTGTCCGTTCCCCCATCCTCCGTGATACTGTATCGGGGGAGTTCCACCAGCGCATCACATCGGCTTGTTCGCGGTGTGCAGCGCGCGGGTAGGTAGGTAGCGTCATGGGAGACTGTAGACGGTGGCGCGCCTCACTTGCGATCGATCGGCGCGGGATGCTCGGGGGTCCATTGGAGAAGGTGGATGGATATGCGCTGCCTCCTGCCTCGGGTGGACTTTGGGCAAGACCAATTCTTGCCATATTTCTCGTACGTATGTACGTACTAGAAATTTTAACTTCTGTCAATGGTTCCTGTCCTTCTGTACCGAATGCCACATTCGATGAGTCGTTCTCTCTCAACCTTATGTAAAGCCCCGTTTGTCTGTTCAGCGACGACTCTGAGTCAGCTGTGATCTTGAGATTTGATTTGAGACCATGAACCATGAACATGCTCGTCTGACGATTTCATTTTTCCACTTGGCTTGGCTTTATGTATCTCGCTCGAACAGCTTTCTTTTCCTCAATGCTGAAGCGCTCAAGTTTCGTGTATCCAAATCCAAATTACACTGACTATAAAACTATAGACTGACACCAGTCCCTGGGATTCTCAGGAAGATCAACTCTTGTTTCTCACCCAGGTGACGTTTTGAGGGAAAAACAAGATCTCAACCTCAAGGCCGCATCAGTATCCTTTAAAAAAAAAGAAAAACACAGCTCAGCTCTACGATGCGACAACGAAGGTGCACTACGATTTCTAGCTATTGCCGTGGCAAATAAGCCTGAATTCCTCCATTGTTCCTACATACTCACTGCGTTGTTAGAAAACTCAGAATGGAGAAAAAAAGTGATGGACGGTAGGTTTTTAGGCACTGCTGGACAACAAGCCCGATACAGCGTGCGCCGTGGGGTCCCGGAATTGCAGACAACCCGCTGCAAAGCGACTTGCTCTGCAAATATCTGTGGCTGTCATTATTGCAAACGGGTCGACCCTAAGCGCGTCCCGAGGCCGAGAGACAGTCTGATGGCAGGAGATTGGGTGGTCCGAGATGTAATTGAGCCCCGGGATTGCGAGACAGAAAAACAGGCTCACCCCAGGTACCTATGAAAGCCTTATGTAAAAGGCCTCTTAGGTGGGTTTTCTTGTATGGCAGTAACCTACCTAAGAGGTGCAGAGGGGGAGGTTATCTGCTTCTATTGCTCCTATTGCTCAATCCAGAACTTATCCAAATCGGGTAGCTGGCACGTCGCCTCCGCCTCTGTACGCGAGCGGTGCACAGCTCCCGGTGGCCGGTATGGATCATATCGGCAGCTGTGCTTACTTATTGTGCATCTATAGTAAAGAATATGGGGCAGTAAAATGGAGCACCGACCCTTCTTGGACTGTTGGCACATACCTCCGCAACCTCCTCCCTGAGCACATCAGGAAAATCCGAAATACTATGAAGCGAGCGGCAGTCATGTGTCTCTGATGGTCTTTGATGGTCTATGAAATTGGCGTAGGTTATCTGTGACTTTCATTGTCTTTGATGGTCTATGTGTTTGGAGGGTGTTGCTATCGGTGGCTTTGGCGGTGTATGTGTTCTCGAGGTGTACTTTCAAGACCATTGATCTTTGCTCGGAATTATGTTAGTCTATAGCAGTCTACAAAAAATTACATATATGTATTATTATTTTACCAAATGGACTGGTATGCGTAAAGGCTCGGCCAATTGTTAACATAGAACAAAGTACAATTATCTAGAACAGTGTCTGTTTTCCAACCCTGATCGACATTACCGCGCCGAAATTTGGGGAAGAGCTGGCACGTCTGACAAATGTCGGTCAAGGGGATAATGGAACTATTGCTGGTTCCGTTGGCGTGTCGTGGAAGGGCTGAAATTGAATACATCTCGTGATTGTCATCGTGCCGTGATTTATACGTGGAGAACCACTCCACATAGGCAAGACAGGTTGTCGGCCAATTCGTTGGTGCGGGAGTGTTATCATCCAATTTCTCTGGCAATCGAAAGAGCACTTTGACATGCCCAAAACGAGTGCCTATTTCACGCATTAGTTCCATTTCAATCACAATATTTCTAGCTCACCGGACAGGCCGGTGGCCTCGGCATTTGGATCACGACGAACAATGACGGCGTCGAATCGGGGGGGGGCGAGAGGTGCGATCGTCACTGTCTGAGAATTTTCTGGACTAGTCTCGTCCTGCTCGACCCCAGGATCAAGCGCAGAAGGTTCAAAGTTGAAATTCCGGTAAATGTCCAGCCTGGTAAATGGAAGCGAGGCATCCTGCAGGCGGTTGAAAGGCATTCGAGTCGAGACTGGGGTAATATTATTTAGGAATTCCTTCATGGTGTAAATGAACGAGTCAGTGTAATGATGAAGTTCGATGTCGGCAAGAGGTTGCCGCGGGGACTGCAGCTTTTTCCCAAGCTGGATCACCTGGCCAGTGAATGTGCGCACAACTGGGGGTTGTGGCGGCTTTCGACTCGACTCCAACCAGCCCCGGTAAGCAGAGAAGGACGCGATTTTCTCTCGACGATCCAGCCATGTTATCATTTGCGGAGCCGGGCGGGATATTTAGGCAGTTGTAAGTTCGGGAATTAGATAGAGGGATAATATTTACCTTAAACGACCAGTTTCGAGCCAAATTCCGCCCTTTAGAGACACCCACACGGGTTTAACGTGCTTTGGGACCCAGACGCGCTGTCTCTGACGATCAAGCCATGAAGTCATCGTGGTCTCGAACATGATCTGTCCACATGTGAGCTTGTTCGTCTGGCATTGGGAAAGACCGTTGTGATAAGTGCGCGGTGTAACGCGTTCTTCCGCTTCAAGTGTGAAGGAAGTCATGGGCGGTCACGAGCGAGGATTTGTGGTGGATATTCGGTCCCGATTGAGTCTTCATGCACCCGAAAGCATTCAGAATGACTCTTGATTACTCAGTGTTGCGGCGGACGGCCAGATAAGAAAACTTATAGATTATTTTGCAAGCTTCCATAACGTTCCCCGCAATTCTACTCGACTCGTTGTAGTAGTACTAAAGGGAGCCGTTCCCTCTTGTAACGATATCTATTCTTACCTCTACCAATCCATCTAGATTACCCAAAAGTCTTGTGTGAAATTAAGTGTGAAGCTGCGCGCTCACATTAGTATTTAGTCAAGCGAGTTCCGAGTTGTAAAGCTAGAAACAACCCATGGCTGGTTGATATTCCCGGCTCGTCTCAGAAGACTCGCTCTCTCGGACAGGTTGTTCAGGTAAACTACATTGATTATACAAAGGTTTTTTAACTCTAACGATTCCTAACGAAACTAACCTGGATCTCTAACAGGACTAGGAGTAATAGTATGTAGGAGAAAGGACGTCGCACAATCCAGTAAAGCGCGGGGACGCGGGCAAAATAAGAAAGACGAAGAGAAAGAGCCAAGGCACCGGCAATAGGAGAGCGGCTCATGCGGTTGTAGGTACGATCGGATCGATCCTAGTGCGGACGGGAACCGGTCGAATGTCCGATCAGAATGCGTACGAATGTTCACGGCAACAGCTCCGATGTCCGATCCAAGCTGCAGACGGGAAACGCGCATCGATGTCCGATCCTTTTGCGGACAGATATCTCGAAAAATATAAGTTTCGGGCCTCTCAAGGCCTCGTCAGATGGCGACAAGAGAACACTTTCACCAACATGTGCGAAATTGCTCTCTGACGACCTAAAAGGGACCCTCTCGCAGAAAAAGGTCCGATCCGTTTTGCGTACGAAGACGGCCGAAAAACGCCCACCTCGATCACGATGCGTACGACATATGTGGAGAATCTGACGTATGGAAAGGCCAAAAACAAGAGATTTGGATCGGACCTACAACCGCATAGGATCATTGATCCGGGCTGCCAATCAACATCGCCACTTAATCCCGCTTTCCCTCGACCGCCATGATCAAGTTAGCTCACAGTACTATTCCTCGTGCTAGTTCTTCCGTTGATCATGGATGCGCGTTACAAGGCATGCTACCGATCCAGGCCAAGCACAGAAACTGCCCGAGAAATCGACGCGTTGCCTTCTGGTATTGATTCTGAATGTACGCGCCTGCGTGTTTTCCATCGTGCATTGAGTGCGCACCACCCAATACTCCGCGGACCCGGTTTTGCAGTGGCCAGTGGTTTATAATACCGCTGAATGAAGTGGAGCTTTACAGATAACTTTTCTCATTTCACTCATTCGTCCAGATACCGAATTTCCGGGACGACATATGTATTGCTGCGTCCGCATCAAGATGCATGCAAAACATCTCCCCCCTCGACACGCCGCAGCCATACGGGTAGCCCCATCGCAAGGTCCACGGTAGCCCCATCGCAAGGTACGTGTCATGCCCGCGTCCACGTACCTTCGTTAGCTCATCCTGGATTTGAGTCTATTCCTTCCAGGTCTCGCGCCCACCTCCACGAATGGCTTGTTCTTTAGGCGTTTTTACGCCGCCTCCCCCGATGGCGCCGAATGCGGAAATAAATCCCGCGCGGCGCACTCGTTCTCGGAAATCTACTCCTCTGCTCTGCGCTCGTTCCCGTCTATTCAGTCTTGCCCGCGTTCAAGGATGGGAGCGCGCGGCGCGCGGATCATCTTTGGTGCGGAGGAGCAGACGTAGTTCATGCCCATGCCTCTCCCGCCGACCTGGGAGCGCTTTGAATTGCGCGCCTTCGCGTCCCGGACTCTAGTAGACACTCATCGACTTGCCGCATTATTGACGAGTCAGCTAGTAAACAAAGCATACAGTAGCGAGGAGGATTGAATGGGCAGCCAGTAACCCTATTAGCATTGTTTAAACAACAGCCT